>OX442360.1:30633060-30750560 GCA_949357725.1 Hyperoplus immaculatus
ATTTTTGCATTTTACTTGAAGAGGTTTCTTTAGCGAAAATAGCAGTATATGTACTGCTGTGTATGCCAGAGTGTATTTTTCCAGGTAGTAATTTAGACCAACTAGGTGTTAATATATATGTTAATTGCAATGAACTCATTGTGCAACTGTAGAAAACTTTTCTATTTAGAAATGTTTGGCACTGAACACGATTGATTGATTTCATTTAATTTATTGTTTATTTAGCAGGGACAGTGCACAATATACAATTGAGCCAGATTATAGCCACATGGCTAATTTTCGTCTGTAGTCCCTGGACAGGAATTGGTGTTAAGCTAAAAACAAAAAGGATTAAAATGAATAATAATACAAGAATTTGATAATACAATTAAAAGGTGCCCAATGTGCAAATATAGGCTCACAATATTGCATGACCAAGAAGGCATATCTAGTTAAAAGAATACACCAAAACAAGATGTATAATAAAGTAAACATAAAACACCAAACATGAGATAAATGACTAAAAATGTTCACATCGCTGCCCTGTTTTTAGCCATTTCTTGAGACCAGATTTAAAACTACTGAGTGTGTTGCTTTGCCTAATACCTACAGGAATACTGTTCCATAGCCCTGTTGTTTTTACAGAAAAGGCACTTTGACCAAAAGTGGTCCTTCTAAACACACTTAATGAGTCCCCTCTAGATGATGCTCTTGTGTTGTTTTCTGCTCTACTCAGACTCACAAATTTCTTAAGAGGGGGGGGAGCAAGATCATTTACAATTTTAAAAAATAAACAGCAGTTTGAAAAAGAAATAAAATTGTCCAGACTAAATAAACCATACTTCTGTATGATGGGACAGTGATGGTATAAATTAGATTTTTTGTCCAGAATTTTAAGAGCCTTTTTATAGGATTTGCGAATCAGTGACAGGGCAGTTGTATTTGCTTGAGACCAGGTGGTCAAGCAATATGAGATGTGAGTTAAAATCATTGAGTGGAAGTAAAGTTTCGCTGCCTCTGTGGTCAACTGATTCCTTATTATCTTAAAATGTACGAGGTTCATTTTAACTCGACCATTGACCTTTTTAATATGTTTTTTAAAACTTAAATGGGAGTCAACAATGACCCCTAAGTATTTAAAATCCTCTACTACCTTGAGCCTTTCTCCCTTAACAAATATGTCTGGCTCTTGAGTGGTCTTTTTGCGTATAGTGAAATACATGCAAACTGTTTTTGACGTATTAAGTGTCAAACAAGAATTATCCAACCAGTCCGCTATCTTACTCAATGCTGCATTGAGTTTGTATGCTGCGTGTTGTTTTGTTTTTGCATATGCGTATATCACTGTGTCATCAGCATACATTTGAATGTTTACATCAGGACAAACTAAGGGAAGATCATTTATATACATACTGAACAATAGAGGGCCCAAAATGGAACCCTGGGGAACCCCTATTGAGCATGTATTTTCAGTGGACAGTATATCATTAATTCTGGTGCAATTCTTCCTACCTGATAGATATGATGAAAACCATTTAATTGTGTCAGTAGAGATGTTATGTGAAGACAATTTAGAAACTAAAACATTATGGTTTACAGTGTCAAAAGCTTTTTTCAAATCCAGGAAAATTGCTCCAACTACTCCACCCTTATCTAAATTGGATTTCAATTCTTCCACAAAGTAGCAAAGAGCAGTATCTGTGGAGTGATTTGCCCTGAATCCAAATTGCATTGCATGCAGGGGAGCATGGCACAAATTAAGATGTTTGGTGAGTTGTTGTGTGACAACCCTCTCAGCTACCTTAGAAATAATAGGGAGAATACTTATAGGCCTGTAGTTTGCCACGTCAGTTGTCTCCCCGGCTTTGAAAATCGGAATTATCACTGCTTTTTTCCAAGCATCAGGAAACAGGCACTGTTTAATGGACATGTTTACAAGATGCGTAATGGGTTCGCAAAGCGCATTTGCATTATTCTTAAACGAGGAGGAATCAAAACCATAAATATCTTGGGCCTTAGACCCTTTAAGATTAGTTAAAATTTTATATATCTCTTCTTCATTTACCTCTTGAAGATTAAAAACTGGATGTTCATAGTTAAGTGTGGAGATAAGTACATTCCGATGACCAAAAGTTTTTGCTAATTGCTCAACTGACTCCTTAAAGAAGGTGTTAAAAGCCAGTGCAATTTCTCTATCATCACTTGAGATACTTCCATTAATATTTATCTCAAGTGCATGGTTTCCTTTTGGCTGTTTTCTGGCCATTGTATTAAGGTGTTTCCATATCTGTTGGCCATTACCTCTTGCCTGGTTAATAAGGCCAATGAAATAGTTTGCTTTAGATTTCCGGAGCATGCTTGTTACTTTATTCCTCAGCCCTTTAAATATCCTATAATCACTATTCAATTTACTTTTTAGGGCAGTTTTAAGTGCATGATCCCTTTTCCTCATTAGGCTCCATAACTCATCATTTAACCAAGGTAGATTAGCTTTTTTAAGCCCATGTATACATTTCTTAACGAATGTATCCTTCACACCACTAATTACTAATACTGATTGTATTGATGCTTTGTTTAACTACTAACTAACTACTGTTTTCTGTTTTGCAAAATCAGGCGTTTTTTTTTTAAGATATTTTTTTGGCATTTTTATGCTTTATTGATAGTGTAGAGACAGATTTGAAATGGGGCAGAGAGGGGAGTGACATGCAGAGAACGACCGCGGGCTGGAATCGAACCCGGGTCCGCTGCTGGCCGAGGCCCATGGGGGGGACGCCCTACTAACTGAGCTAAGGGCGCCCCCGCAACTATTCTTGTTTTGATATATAATATGAAATGTTAAAAGTGTTAGCATAACTCGGCTTCATCCTACACCTTTTTGGCCATTTTTATTTTTTTTTATTATTCGATGCATGTACTATGCTTTGTTGTCATGGACCAAATAAAAAATATTTACTACTACTAAAAGTGACGTAATGAATTGAGCCTCGTGGCACACTGTAGCTACCTGCATGGTGGTGTTGTCCACAATCATGGCATCGAAGGCGATTTCGGGGTAACCGCTGGCAACCTCCGCACAGCATTCCAAGAAGAGGCCGTCACCCAACTTCCTGCTCCAACAAACACAAACATTAAAGGTGGAGTCAGTGATTGTTGTCAAAATCCCTTTTTGTCAAAATCAGTGAATATCTCCTCAGCTAGCAGCTACATGCCTGTTTACAGAGCCTAGGCTTTGTATTAACACTGGAATTGTTTTCCAGCACACACAGTACTGACAGTAAGATATTCACTAATTTTGACAACAAGCTTTCTCAAGAATCACTGACTCCACCCTTAAAATGTAACCTTTTTTTTAGATTATTTTTTTTGGCATTTTCAAGCTTTATTGATAGTAACTGAGTGAAATGGGGAGACAGAGAGAGAGAGAGAGAGAGAGAGAGAGAGAGAGAGCGAGAGAGAGAGAGAGAGAGAGAGAGAGAGAGAGAATGTCCTGCAGTAAAGGTCCAAGGTATACAAAATATAGAAATAATATGAGTAACTATGAAAAACTGTTGATAAACTGACATGATGTTTGCTTTGTGTACGGCAGTGACCCGTCTGCGTCCTTTGGCCCGGGCCATTCTGAAGGCGTAGTCAGCGATGCGTAAAGATTTGGTCCTCGTGATGATCTTCAGACACTCAACAACACCCGGCACGCTCTGCACAGACAGACAGAGAGACAGGAGAGTTATATGGAGGCTCAGTTGGTTATGGTTCTGATAGAGCTGTGTATGCCTTGTTTCCTCCGAGCAGCACAGTTCGGTTTGGCACAGTAACCCTAGATCTGGCTCGGGTTTCCATTGCAGACAGCACCCTAACTTTTTGTGTGTGTCACAAAAATAGGTGAAGCTCGGCTCGCTAATTTTGCTTCCCTTCCTAATTTTTGACAGTGGAAATGCAAAAAGAAATGGTGACGAATCAAACCAAACTTTTTTTTTTTTTTTTTTTGGCATTTTCAAGCTTTATTTGACAGTACAGAGTTGAAATGGGGAGACAGACAGAGAGAGAGAGGGGGGATGACCTGCAGTAAAGGTCCACGGGTCGGACTCGAACCCGTGACCACTGCAACGGAGGCCGGAGCCAATATGGTACACGCTCTATCCACTACACCACTGGAGCGCCCCGACCAAACGGTATATTTGACGGTGCCCCCTCCCCCCCCCCCCCCATTCCCCCTCACCTCGTGCTCCAGGCTGCTGTACTCTCCCTCTGTGTTCTCTCTGACGATCATGATGTCGATGTTCCGGTGGCGCGTCCTCACTCCGGGCAGAGACTGGCAGTGCATCACGTTAGCGTACAGGTCCAGAGTCGTGCTACAGACACAGACAAGGGGGTGAGGTGTGAATTGTTTTTCCCCCGATAAAAGGTTTTTTTTGTATGGGGGGATTTTCTTCAGTTGAGCTAAGGGTCTAAGGGCAGATAATATACAGAGAATATACTGCATGCAAATATACAATATTTTTTCCTTTTAAACCTGCAGTGTATAGAATGATGGGTTTTATTTCCTAGCAGATTTTGTAGAAAGTAATTATAATATCCATAAGTACATTTAATTTAGTGCATAATAGCTGAAAACATTTTTTGAATTATTTATTTCAGAAAGGGTCTCATATATGTCCATATTTCTGCATATCTTGGACCAAGGCCTAGTGCCGCCATCTTGAAAGTGTCATAGTTGGAATGTCATCAGGTGCATTGTTTAACATTTAGAATTGTTCTTGTCCTTGAAGGCCACTGTAGCTTCTGTTATTATTCGAAAGGGTTGGGGTTACCCAGGGAGCGTTGCATTCTAGAACTTTGTAGAACTTTCTTGATGATGTCATATTACACACTGCACCTTTAAAGGGTTTTTGTTCTGTTTTGTTTCCTCAGTCGAGCTAAGGGTCTAAGGACAGAGTGTGTCATATTGGGTACGGACAGTGAAGCCCACTGAGGCAAATGTTTGAGCTACGTATATAAATAAAACTGATTTGATTTGATTTGATGAGGTCAAGCTGTGAACCTATTGATGTGTATCAACACTGGAGTCATTTACACTGGTGTATTTTTTTTTAAAGATTAGTTTATGGCATGCTTATGCTCTAATAGACAGGTTGGAGGGACACTGGTGTTTGACACGGTTTGAAGGATGAAATGCGATGGACTCACCGGAGCATGTTGTTCCTGGACACGTAGGAGGCCGGCAGGTTGTGGTTGGTCTCAATGTTTCCTGCATAAACAAACAGAATGAAAACTTTGACACAGCAGAAGTTGATATACAGAATGTCACAACTTATTTTTTCACGTTCACACACACACACACACATTTTTCCTTTCATCTACATTTAAAATCCATTAAAAGGGATTACACATAGTCCGATTGCCATTATACAATGAGCTAAAATAGACTTTTTTTTTTAATCGTGAAACTCCAAACCTTTCAGTGCGACTCCATTGCGTCTGATCGCCATGACGGCATTATTGATGTCATCGTCCGAGGTCATGGTTGAATCCACGTTCACAACTTCAAAATCCACCGGCACACAGCAGAACCTGAAGAAAAGAAAAATATAAACAGATGGAGATTAAAGCGGCTACGAGTAACATTTAAATATCTTTTAAACAGCCTCATGTTTCCTCTGATAATCATAAATTACCTTTAACAGCAAACGAGACCATCAGTGCAAAGAAAGACGTTTTTAAATAGTTTTTATTACTGCTTTTGGTCTGGTCGCACACCCAGTCCGATTTTCGGTTCGCTCGTGCAAGCTCTATGGTCACATATCCGTATTGGTCGCAGATTTCAGTGTGGCGCAGCAACGTGAATTGAGAAGCCTATCCCTCCAGGTGAGGGAAGCGGAGCGCGAGCCTTGTTTGATACAGTTATTTGTCGTCATAATGACTGATAACGGGGCTGAACCATCAAAGAAAAAAAAGAAAATGCAATGAAGAAAAGCTAAAAGGGAGAGTGATATAGGCTACGGGGGACGAGGGCGTTGCCAAGCAACGTGCATACAATTTCACGAGAGCGAAACTAGACTGCAGTGTTTACTCCTAAATGAATGAGCGGTTGGTACTAACACAAAGTTTGCTTTGCTTCACCATCATCAGATAACCATTATCTGAAATAGTCATTATTTAGATCAACAACACAAACACATTACCTCATCGTGATCCATACTAACTGCCGTCTCTCGTTCATTCGCTTTCTGTGAGGAGTCGGACACACATCTTTCAGCTCCGTGAGAGAGAGTAGTTAGCAATCAGCATTGCAATCAGGTGCGTGTGGCAGTGACTGGCATTAGTTCATGCAGTGTCAAAACCACTCTCACCGAGCCGAAAAGAGTCCTCACACTTTCAACACAAGGACATGCACTATATTGCTCCCTTCTCAGTTCACACTCACGCGCCTGGCACGCGCTAGTAAACAGCTTTGCGACAGCGGGCGTCGTAAAAATACTACCGCTTTGGTCCAAAGGGGACGCCAACGTGCCATGTTACTCGTAGTGGCTTTAAATGCCTACTTCACCGGTTTGAATATGAAGGTGTATTGAATTCTGAGATCCTATGTAGTATAAATGTGCAAAAAAAATTAAAATCTGTTCATCCTAGCCTGAGAAAAGGCAGAAAGAGTGTTTTTTTTAACCCTATATTTCTCTTTCTCGTGACATCACAGAAAGAGAAATATAGGGTTAAAAAAAAACACTCTTTCTGCCTTTTCTCAGGCTAGGATGAACCGATTTAAAAAAAAAAAAAAAAAATCGCACATTTATACTACATAGGATCTCAGAATTCAACACACCTTCATATTCAAACCGGTGAAGTAGGCCTTTAAGTTTAAATGTATTTAGTTTGTATTTTATTATTTTATTTAAATGTTTTATTTAATTTCATATTTTCCTTTAGCTTTTCTAATGTGTATTCTATACTTTATGTATTTTAATCTTGCCCCTGTAAAGCACTTTGAATGGCCTTGTGTCTGAATTGTGCTAAATAAACTTGCCTTGCCTTGCCTTGCCTTGCCTTGCCTTGCCTTGCCTTGCCTTGCCTTGCCTTGCCTTGCCTATAGCACATTTAAAAGCAACCACTCCCTGCATTCCAAATCACATACTTTTCCCTTTTACTACACTACACACTAAATCATGCTGGTTTCCATACTACAAAATGCAATTGGATGTATTAGGGCATCCTGGTATGTTTTTTTGGCATACTTCATTTGACATGCATGTATTGGGACATCCTTATTCTTTTACTGGCATACTATGAAAGTATTGGAACGCAGGGTTATTGATAAAACAGGTGCCTTCCTAAAATATTTCCTACCGTTGTTTAAGTGGTGTTTTTGTTTTCGCCCATGCCGTGCATGGTTTTGTTATTATTTGAATGTTATGCTCCATACCATGTACTCTGGTCCAGAGCTGAAATAAATAAAAAAAAATAAAAAATAAATGTGAATGGAAAGTTAACCAGAGTCGACTTACCGGAAGAGTTCCCTCACATGGTTGGCCAGCTCCGGTCCGATGCCATCTCCAGGTATCAGAGTTACAGTGTGTCGGCCTCCATACCGAGCGGGTGGAGGCTGTAACACACACACACACACACAAGCTTTAGTTAACCGAACTAGATTTCTCCCTAGGGTTGCTTTGATCTAGTTAAATTTCTTAAAGTGTAAATAAAGTCAATGGTATTTTGCAAAGCTATACTTTCAAAGTAGCTCTCCCAACACTAGAAGTACGAACTAGTAACACACAATTAATGCTACACAACTGTGTGTGTGGGAGGGGGGGGGGGTGTTGTGCGTATGTGTTGTGAGCAGCCATACTCACTATGGTCTGGTGTGGGAGAGTGAAGGAGGGATTCATATCGGAGAAGAGAAAACAGGGAAGTTAGTAGGACAGAGGAATGGGGGAGACACTTGGACGCCAGCAGCTTTCTGGTGGCATCATAGGAATATCAATTAGACAAAAAAACAAACAAACAAACAGTGGTGCTCCCGTGGACATGCAGTAAATTCCATTTCATCCTTAAAAAGAAATCGCCATCTTTTAATTATTTATATTATTATTTTCTATCTATTTTCCTTTGTTTGTTTGCACACATTTTTATTTTAAGGATTCTGTAAATGTGAACAATAACAGTAAGATGATAAACTATTTCTGCTCCTACAATAAAGTATAAAAAGAAAAGCCATCTCAACCATCTTCACTGATCTATGCAGTTGCTTTTGAACATCCTATAGTTCTAAAAACATTTGTAAGATGTCTCCCTTCATATTCATCCATGTACCCGAAAACTTCTCATGTTGTACTTGTTGACTGCTGTCTGTGTTCTCATTGCCAATTTTAGTTTTGTATATAAGTTGTATGTTACGGCATTTTACGTATAATGTATTTTATCTCCTAGACCTCTTCCCTCTTCCCCTTATTCAATTGTGTCGCTTGTCAAACCGCCATTGTAAATTAGAAGTTGTTCTTAATGACTTCCCTTTAGAAATACTGCAAAGGTGAACAAAAAAATAAATAATAAATTAATAGACACGTTGACATGTTTTGGGTGTAACAGTGGGGACATGGGGTTGGGAAGGTGATATAAGGTAAACAGAGTGTGTGTGTGTGTGTCTTGAGATCCTCCTTTAGGCATTTTTATTCTCATCAACTTACAGTGGTAACAGTAGATTTGTGTCTCTGGTTACAAGTCGCTGCCCCATAAACCTGTGAATACAGACAGACAAAATTTGGCTAATTATCAGAGAAGATAGAATTGATAAGCTACATGAGGTGGTAAGTCGGGAGCCTGTACTGTAAATTAAATGAACACAATGTATTGAAATACATTTGTGAATTTAGTCATCCTTTCGGAGTTTGAGATAACATAGTAGCCTATTACAAGTCAGAAATTAACGTAATGTTTTGGTTGTCTAATCCGCATAATAAAAATTATTTTCAAGAGCTATATGAGAATATATCTCCTGTAAATATGGTGTTTAGGCTAAATGTAACCGTTTACCCAAATACAAAGCAACACTCTTGAAGCGATGTAATGGAATCTGAGTCGTAGTAGGTAGCCATTTGTCTCGGAATAATTTATGAATGAGCAGGAAGCAGTTGAATGTGTATCAGCATTATTATCTCAGCAAAAAGACAAAGAGTGCATTTTATATCTGCATTCATTTCCAGTTGACATTAAACTTAATGTGAGTGGTGCTGAAAGGACAGCGCCATTAACCACCGGTCGCCAAACCAACCAACCGATTATCAGCTTAGCTAAAAATGAACCCGTGACGGTAACCGTTAAAGTAAAAGCGATTCAAAACGTTAAAAACAACAACACCACGACACTAGGTTTAACAATATAATGGTGAGCTCTTCTTACCATGGGAAACCGGCTGTTGAATACAGGCTTCAGTGCCCCGGACAGGGAGCGTACACACCGGGCAGTCATGTTCTCCTTTCCCCCTCTCTCTGGATGGATGGATGGATGGATGAACAGCGGGGGCGAGCTGCGCGTTCTTGGTTAATCGTTAAATCCATCTCCCGTTTCTCTCTCTCTCTCTCGTCACGCGCGCGCACACACACACACACACACACACACACACACACACACACACACTCAGTCATCCACAACGACAATTTCATTCGACACTGTGTATCTTTATTTCATTATTTTTAAGTCAGAAAAGATGTGTGGACAACAGGATATGAGCAAACAGACAAGTTGCAGTCTTTTCAAGCTAGCTTCACGTCGCCATGGTAACCTTAACAGACAGCCCCGAGGGCCCGTTGGCGCTGGCTTGGCCTACTTCCTCTCGGTACTTCTAAAGTTAACCACAGGGAGGCGACAAACACACACACACCATGGACATGACACACACACACACACACACACACACACACACACACACACACACACACAGATTTAACATGGACGAGACATTCTACCTGTTACATCGCTCAACACGTGTCATGCTTTTTAAGTATCCTCTAATAATGTGTTGGTCTTAAATTCAGCTGTTTTCATTGCTTGTATTTCCTATTAAGGCGACAGGATACAGCTGATGCTATAGCCGGTAGCATCAGAATTTGCTTAATTAGCCGTATGTTATGAATTGATCTCTTAATGAGTAATGAGGATTACAACCGCGTTTAAATAAAGACGATAGTAATAAACTGACTGACTTTCTACTCTCGAACGTTTTTATCCTCGCTCAACCGTCTGTCGCCTAATGCCGGTAGTTGTAGTTTATTTCGGTTTTTCGTCAGTGCTTTACCAGTCGGTTTATAGCTATATTGGACTACATTTCCCAGCAGCCCCCGCTCCCTTTTCATCCCCTCCATGCACCTTTTCTGAACAGAACCACAGGGAGGCGACAAACACACACACACACACACATATTTGACATGGACGGGATAGCGGCATTACCTGTTACACCATTGAACACCTTCATGCGTTTTAAGCAAATAACCACTAAACTTGTGTTAGTTTAGTGGTTTTCATCACTTGTAGCCTATCTCCTATTTAGGTTTACTTCAACAAGGCAGGGTCTGTAGCATCAGCATTTTCTTACCACAACCGCAGTTATGTTATGAATAATAACACGTTGATATGAAGAAGGCGAATTTGCCAAAACAGCGTTAAAATAACAACATAAGTAACTGAATCACTTGTGTTCCACTTGGGGAAATTCTACTCCAACGTTTTTATCCTCGTTCAACCGTCTGTATCCTTGTGCCGGTAGTTGTAGTTTCTTTAGTTCTCTCGCCACTGCTATTCTAGTCGGACGTGACGTAGCAATGAACTACATTTCCCAACATTCCACTCCCCAACGGCCGCGCCTCCTCCCTTCCCTCCCACTCTACTGGGCCGCGAGGAAGTCGCAAGATGGCTGATGTCGCTTGGAAGTAACGTTCCCCTCTGCAACATGAAGCCGTGAGCGTGGAAAGAAAGCGAGGGAGGCACCATCGGGCTTTTATTTTTATTTTATTTTAGTTCCTTTTCTTTTTATTTCGTCAGACATCCATCTCATTCCGACTTGTCTGCGGGAGTTGACGCGTCAAATCACGCCGGGGACCCTTGCCAGCAGCTAACGGCTAGCCACAGTTAGCAAATGTTAGTGCAGCTTGTTAGTTTGTTTTAATTGGTTATTCTGTCAACCCGCTAGCCAACAAGCCACCGCGAGACACGTGCTCAAATTTGCATGAGGTAGCGCTGATTAAATGTCAAATATTTTAGCTGTCAAACGAGATAGAACGATTTTACTTTAGCTTCTCGGTTCCACATCATGTCCGCGAAGTGGCCACCCAGCCTGTGCTCTTGCTAACTAATGCGCAGTATTTCATCTGTTTCATGTGCACAAACAGGCAGGATACTTATCCGATTGGCATTCATCTATAACACACAGCCATTTCTGCATCTCCGTTATCTAATCCCAATTGCAAATTTTGACGCCGGTTATGTTAAAAGCCAAATTATGGGAGCAGGAAAAAAATGTTGAACTTTTTCTGGTTGCAGGCAGCTGCACTGGCCTTGCTGGCATCTAACCAAAAATCCACTAGGGATGGACACTAAACCTAGCACCCGCGACCAAAACTGAGACATTTGGCTTATCGATATCTCCGAATAAGTAACGATAGCTGACACGAGTGCACGTTAGCAACAGTGCACGGCGACTCATTTCACTATAGTCTGGGGGCGAGCGAGAAGTTATTTCTCAGGGGTTTTTAACTAAACCCTCATAGTTCTAGTCACTACATCGGGAGACTTAGTAGTTAGCTTTGCCTTCAGTGCATCGCTAGCTCCGAAGTCTCGCCCCACCACATTTCAACCACGGCGTATTACAGGACTTATTCAGAGCCCGCTCCCGGCCAGACACACCGGCTAAACAACACCGTCATGGGAGTACAGGGGTTCCAAGAGTATTTAGAGAAGCGGTGTCCCGGGGCCGCTGTGCCCGTGGACCTGCTGAAGCTGGCCCGCAGCGCGAGCCGCCAGCAGCCGCCTCACCACCACCATCCACACCACCACCCGCACCATCCACACCACCACCCCGGGCCCATGCCTCCCCCGCCCCCGCCAGCCAGGATACTCATCGACGCTGACTCCGGCCTTCAGAGGCTCTACGGCGGCTACCAGGTGACTGACTGACCGCCCTGTTGCTTTTGCGATCAGGCAACAGGCCCCTACCTCCACCCCTCCCCAACTGAGGAACGACCTGATGCTTGTGTTGTTGAGATAAATTAGGCTTGAATTTAGAATCTTAAATCTTATTTTGACAGGCTGGCTTCTATGTAATGTTTTTATCTGATTTCATTTTTATTATTACTGATTTTATTATTTTATGTATTAATTGTATTCCTCCAATTGTTTTAATGTAACGTTGCCTCTGCCTTGCCCCTTCTATGTTGGGGGTCTCAGTCTCTTATCACCCTCACTATTAGCTTTGTATCAAACCAAATCACTTAGTAAACAATGTTTTTCAAGGTGCTAAAGGCTACATATAAATACAGCTATTGTTGTTATTATTGCTACTCCTCCCAGACGGACTGGGTATGCGGGGGTGAGTGGAACGCCATGTTGGGCTACCTGGCCGCGCTGTCCCAGGCCTGTCTCTACCAAGGCGGCCTCGAGCTCGTGGTGGTTTTCAACGGGACACTGGGCAAGGAGCGCTGGCCTGAGTGGGCGCGCCGGGCTCAAGGCCAGCGGCAGACGGCTCAGCTGATCGTCAACCACGTCGGCAGCAAAGCCACCCCACCCCCTCGCGCCTGGTTCCTGCCCCCGGCCTGCCTCAGCCACTGCGTCCGCCTCGCCATGTTCCGCTTCCGAGTGCGGGTGAGTAGCAAGTCACCAACCAACTACCATACCAACGTGCGATCCGATTCGTGTGTGTGTGGGGGGGGAGGGGGAGGAGGGGGATTGACGCGTGTGAAGTTGTGTGTTCTTGTGGTGGTTAGGCATACCAACCAACAACTACCATACCAATATTTGATCATTCATTCATTCCTGTGTGTGTGGCTGGCTGTGTGTGTGTGCGTGTGTGTGTGTGTGTGTGTGTGTGTGTGCGCGCGCGCGTTTGAGGTATGTGTGACGTTGTGTGTGTGTTCTTGTAGTGGTTAGTTAGGCGTGCCTTGCATTTAACACTTGCCCTTTTCATGTCGCATGCCCATTTAGCGGCTTACGTCATGCACTCCGCGCTGCCTGGGTTAACTCTTAACAGTTAGTTTGTGAGTGAGTGAGCAAGTGCAGCTGTAGTTTGAAATCACTGAGACACTTGAGATGAGCCAGCCAACCTGGAATTTCGTTGTTTAATGTGAAATACAAACACAGGCCCTGTCTGGCAAAGTGTGTGTGTTTGTTTGTGTGTGTGTGTGTGTGTGTGTGTGTGGGGGGGGGGCTGTTTGTTCTCACTGGAGATTTATATCGTCATGGGTGTAGTTGAGACAGTCTATTGGGAGGAGGAATGTATCCCCGTGCAACACACATTTTTTTCTTGGGACATCTGAAGTAGTTATGAAGACGTATTGTGTACAGCTTGACCTAGCCTAGCCCTATACGTTACATAACATGAACCCAGTGAACCTCCTTTACATTGTTGAGCTGCCGATGACTGGATGCACTATTTATAGGCCCTGTGTGTCTGTCTGACACTTTTCATTTTGAAATGGCTTATTTTAGGCATTTTAGTTTGTTGTTGATTTAAAAATAAATTAGATATTAAAAATAAATTTAAGAAAATGTGAATTTGATCAATAGTAATTGCACGGATATAGAATCAAGTAGAGTTTATACACTCTTTATGGGCCCTCTGTGTCTGACACTTGTTCATTTTAAATTGGCTTATTTTTTGCATTTTAATTTGATTGTGATGGAGAATTAAAAAAAAAAAAAAAATTAAAAGTGAAAGCTAATTTTATCAATAGTAGGTAGAGTAAGGTGGATGTACTATGTCTGCCTTTCTCCACTATTATAAGCTTACCGGGCTGACACTTGTTCATTGAAATGGCTTATTTCATGCATTTTAGCTTGTTGTTGATATAAATGTAAATACATTTAAAAAAAAAATAAAAATTTGTATCAATAGTAATTGCACTGATATAGAATAAAGTAGAGTAAGGTGGATGTACTATGTCTGCCTTTCTCCACTAGTATGAGCTTGCTATATAGAATATGGAAGGATGAGATGAAGACAGAGAGTATAGTGGCCACGCTAAAGAAAAAATAATTTAATATAAATAAACCATTTCCTTATTTGTGAAAGAAGCAGGCTATAACTCCGCTAGATTCTCCACGTTCCTCATTTTAATGCAGGGGAAAAGACGATATTCATTTCCTTATATAAAACTAATTTATTCTCATATTATGAATATTTTTCTTGTAAAATTACAACTCAATTCACATAATATTCAGATTTTTTTTTACTTGTACAATTCTGATTTATTCTTGTAATGTATTTATTCTTTTATTTGTTTTTCTTAACATGACCCTGGATCTCTGTCATTCTTCAAAGCAGATATCTAAAATTGCAAAGAATAATTCGCATAACATGGTGTGTGTGTGTGTGTGTGTGTGTAATATGGCTCATAACGTTGCTTTCAAGGCCTCCTATAAATGCAGTTAAACCTCTGATTACCTTTGGTTCCATTCCAACAATGACTTAGTGTATCATGATAGCATAGAGAAATCCCACCCACATTAGAGTGCTACACATTGTGTTTGCTCCTTGTGCATGCATAGTAGGATAATTACTGTGTGTGTGTGTGTCTTTGTGTGTGCGCTTGTTTTTCATCCTGTATTCTGAGACATAGTTGTGTATTTTTCAGCTCATATTACATTATTCCTTTGGTGTCTTACTCAATTTTAATTAACTGCTAGAATGTTCAGTTTATATCAGGATTCTACCCGCGGGCTCTTAAAAGCATCGATTTTAATATTCTCAAAACAAGACTTTTAAAAGTATTACATTTCACCTACAAGGTTTTGAATTTCCTTCACAAAGGTTTCACATTTCTCGATTGCCCTTTTGTAGGATATAATAACTACTTGGATAGGGGTTCTTGTGTGACAAATAAGCACTTTTTGATTTTCTTATTAAGAGTATATACAAACAATACACAAGGCTATTGTTACAGTATATCATGTGAGTATATAAATGTTGGTTTAAAATATATATTCCTATTAAAAGTTCCTTAAAATGCATCAGAATTTCCATTATATCGTTCCTATTTTTTTCAGTATGGCCTTGCTGTTGGCATTCAATTTAATTTAAAGTGGGATTAAAAAGGTATTAAAGTCTTAAATGTAACTTGTATATCCCTCTGGTTAAGCCTACCCTGCATTTAATATTGCATTGTTACATTTATATTTATCTATTTGTTGAAATTGTTATTAGTTTAAGTTTTATTTTTGATTGACACGAGACATATTAGGCATTTAGAACGAGCCTGTCATGATTGATGAATCTGCCTCTGTCTCTACCACATGTTGCGATCATTTGATTTGCAGCTCATTGGATAGATTTCTCATTAAGTAAATGAATGTAATTGAATGGTTCTCACTTTGATTAACAATGACATTGATGAACAAGATTGACATTACAAGTGTGGCACCATCTTGGAAGATCTCCTGCTCTCATTCTCTGTCTCTCTCTCTCTCTCTCTCTCTCTCTCTCTCTCTCTCTCTCTCTCTCTCTCTCTCTCTCTCTCTCTCTCTCTCTCTCTCTCTCTCTCTCTCTCTCTCTCTGCATTGATTTCTTCAAATGTATTTTCACAAGCAAACAGTGGTTTATGAATTGCGTTCAGTGTTGTTTTTGGAATCGCAATATGTCAGAACCACTGTCTGACTATTTTAGCAGGAATTTAACCTGCTTCAAACTCAATGACTAATCAGTCTGATTTTGTCCATGTTAAAAAAAAAAAAAAGGACGATGCACTAAAAAATATAGCAATACATATTATGGGTGGGAAAAAAAAAACGATTTTCCGATTAATATCGATTCTCTCTCGGACGATTCTGAATCGATTCAGAAAAGTTAATAATCGATTTTCTTTTTTTTTCTTTTTTTTTGTAAATACTAATACTTCCTGCGCCATTGCGCATGCACACTACACATGTGCGAGTTGTTTCCAAAGTTGCTTCAAAAGGGCTGAGAGCAGCAAACCCATGACCTGCACCGGCTTTATCTCTGTTTACGTTTTTTTATGAGAGCTGCATTCCAAGCCATACTTTTTGTACAATGTGTTGAAATGACATAGAAAATAATAGATAATAGAATAGAAATCCTATAGAAACATGATTTACGAGATTAGAAATAAAATCAAACTGAATCGGTTTAGTTTTTACAGACTTCCATATTGTGTTGAAATGCAAGCTGCATTGATTATTGCACTGTTCATAGAAAGTCATATTTGTTTCAAGAAAAGCTTTTCTCTTAATACAATATTAGCGAAGGCAATTCATCTGTTGATTGTCTTTAATGATCATCACAAAAGTAGGAAGTGATTAGCAAACTCCGAGTAACAAACTCAGATGTGCATATAAATATATTTTTGAAATTCACACATGGGTATGTACATAAAAAATGTTTTGCATTGAGATGCATTGAAAATCGATTTTGAATCGTTGACCTCTGAATCGGAATCGAATCGTGAGGTGCCAAGAGATTCCCACCCCTAATAAATATGTTACAATATAATGATAAAGAGACAGAGAGAGTTAAAGAGACATATTCCTGTTTTCTGGCCTTCTCCAATCCACTGTGTTAAGTTTATTTAAAAAATCCTTTCCCATACATAGTTTCAAAGATTACACACACACATTAAAGGTGCAGTGTGTAATATGACATCATCAAGTAAGTTCTAGAAAGTTTTAGAATGCAACACTCCCTGGGTAAAACCCTTTCGATTAATAATAACAGAAGCTACAGTGGCCTTCAAGGACAATTCTAAATTCTAAATGTACCTGAAGACATTCCAACTATGACACTTTCAAGATGGCGGCACTAGGCCTTGGTCCAAAATATGCAGAAATATGGACATACAGGGCTGTAAACTAACCTTTTGGCTCACCTGCCAAGGGGACCGGTAGATGAAAGAATCTACCGGCCAAGTAAATTTTTTACCGGCCATATAATATATAGCCTCTTTTGTTGCATATATACATCTGTTTCAGTACTTGTCATTGAGATAACAGTATTATATAGCAGTACATGCTTAGAAAAGAGGCCAAAGTAATATTTAGAAATACATTTTAATATTATATTAATTTAGTTTCATTCATTTCATTTCAAACATTGCACATTTCAAACTTTAACAGTGCAAAACTGTGACAAAGGAAACACTCATTTAGGGCTACAACTAACGATTATTTTAATAATCGATTAATCGGTCGATTATTTTTTCGATTAATCGATGAATCGGATTAAAAAAACAGTGCAGACTGCAGTGTCAAAACACCAGGTTATTGCTCCAATGTCCCGGAACAATTAAAAGTAATATTAAATGATAAAAAATGAATAATAAACCTAACTGGGATAACACAAAAGAAACATACAATGTATGATAAACATTTATACAGTATAAGGGATGTCCATGGTAAACCAGTCGACCGATAAGATTTTTAACAGGTAAATACTAACGGTTAAAAAAATTAAATCATCTTAATTTCTCTCAGATGACAGGAAATCGTTAATTTGTATGGATAGTGATACCATTTGAGACTCCTTAACGATCCAAGTCTTTATTGATATCACTATTGATACTTTTCTATTATTTTGTTGAAATAGAACTTGTATTATTGCTTTAATTGCTGATATGATCATAGCTCAAGATAGGACATTAAACAGGTCATAATTCCATCTTTACTATCTATTTTATATTGGTGGGAAAATCGACAAAATCTAAAATTTCTTTTTTTTTGTGTTGCATTTGAACACATCACTCATATTACTGAGTCGGCCTGAACACATCACAGTTGACATGTTTGCTACTTTTTTTAAGCTAACTAGCTCTATATCCTTCCGATTTTAACATGGATTTAAAAACTGGATTACTATTTTTAACTGACGGGACTTTCTACATCGTTCGGTTGTGTGATTACTGCCGCTGCTTTGAATGTCTGTTGATGCGCCGATGCCGACTCTCCGAGCCCGTCTGCACACCGTCTGCAGCAGCAGCAGCTGACAGAGTTTTTTTGGACTAGACGGATACTGAGTTGAAGGAGTTTTTTTAACCCAAATACAGCAAAGGTACAACACTTTTATATAGGTCTGCAGTCCAGTGTTAGATATGACCAAAATACAAGCTGTGGCCGCTCACACTACAGCTTTCCCGCACCGCTTCACGTGCGGAAGGCTCGCTGTGGGTGTGCATGAACCTGTCGGCGGCTGGATGTAAACAGTGCCGCGCCTGCAAGTGACTTATTAATCGCGCGACTCAACGAATCGATGACCAAATTCGTTGCCATGCTTTTACTAATCGATTTTATCGATTCGTTGTTGCAGCCCTACACTCATTACTTATTACTCATCAGAACTAAAAATGGGACCAATCCGATCCAGTATCTATTTAGAGCTCCATTGCTGCGCTCGAACTGCTTTTGCTGCGCCAAAACTTCTAAAGAGCGGCGTTCTTATACATTCTATGGCGGTGACGCGCACGCTACGTTTCTTCGGGGGAACTTATTTTCTACAGCGGTGACGTCGGGGGAGCTACTTCAGTGTGACACACAACAAATCACCAGTTTAGCTTGACGTTTGCTACCGTCATAATTTATCAGTTTACAGCTACTACAATGTTTTGTTCTATCATGCATAAGTTATCGCAAGAGCACGACCATCGGGACAAACTTTTACCCGCCCCAGTGGCATGTATCCCTCCAAAATTAAGTCGCCAGGGGAATATTTTGGTCGCATTTGGCGAGTGGCGACCGCTAGTTTACAGCCCTGTGGACATATATGAGACCCTTTCTAAGGGGAAAAAAATTATTAAAAAAAAATGTTCAGCTGTTATGCACTAAATTAAATGTACTTATGGATATTATAATTACTTTCTACAAAATCTGCTAGGAAATAAAACCCAAAATTCTACACACTGCAGGTTTAACTCACACTACTGAACAATAGCTCTGTGAACTGTGTCTGTCATTTTATTCTTATGACTCATCAGACTTTGATCTCTCTTCTTCTCTGGTTGTATTCCAGGTAGTGCAGACGCTGGAGGACCACCACCAGGAGGTGCTGTCTCTCTACAGGGACTTTGGATTCTCCGGTCTGATCGCTCAGGACTCAGAGTTCGCGCTGTGCAACGTGCCGGCGTACTTCTCGTCCCACGCGCTGAAGCTCAGCTGGAACGGGAAGAACCTGACCACACACCAGTACCTGCTCTCTGAGGCCGCCAGGCAGCTGGGCCTCAAGACGCAACACCTGGCCTGCTTCGCTGCTCTGCTAGGTGAGACAGACAGACAGACAGACAGACAGATAGATAGATAGATAGATAGATAGATAGATAGATAGATAGATAGAGAGATACAGACAGACAGGCAGACAGGAAGCTGGGCCTCAAGACACAACACCTGGCCTGCTTTGCTGCTCTGCTAGGTGAGGGGGGGGGGGCAGACAGACAGAGAGATACAGACAGACAGACAGGCAGGCAGGCAGGCAGCTGGGCCTCAAGACACAGCACCTGGCCTGCTTTGCTGCTCTGCTAGGTGAGAAGGGAGGGGGGCAGGCAGGCAGGCAGACAGACAGACAGACAGACAGATACAGACAGACAGCTGGGCCTCAATATACAACACCTGGCCTGCTTTGCTGCTCTGCTAGGTGAGGGGGGGGGGGGTGGGACAGACAGACAGACAGACAGCTGGGCCTCAAGACACAGCACCTGGCCTGCTTCGCTGCTCTGCTAGGTGAGACAGACAGACAGACAGACAGAGAGACAGACAGACAGACAGGCAGCTGGGCCTCAAGACACAACACCTTCGCTGCTCTGTTGGGTGAGGAGGGAGGGAGGGAGAGATACAGACAGACGGATATTTAAGAGACACACGTTAGCACACACAGACAGACGCATACAGTGACGCCCACAAACACACTCTCACTTACTCCCTCACTTACTCCCTCCCTCCCTCACTCACTCACTCACTCACTCACTCACTCACTCCCTCACTCACTCACTCACTCACTCACTCACTCACTCACTCACTCACTCACTCACTCACTCACTCACTCACTCACTCACTCACTCTCGATACATCAGCCTGCACACACAAATACAGGACATCATTTGCTGACAAAATGTATCGCTGAATTGTACATTGAATACCAACCCTAATAAACAAATAGTAGAACATTTGAAATACTCCTGGCAGCGCTACACATTTCTCCGTGTCGCTCTCTCAGTAAAACAGACACCCTTTCCCTGTCAGTTGTATTTCTATATTTTATTCATTGAGACAGCAGAATGTTAAAGGGTCATTGTGTGTGTTTTTCAGGAAATCATATTCTGCCTGATGAAGACCTGGCTGCCTTCCACTGGAGTCTGCTGGGACCAGAACACCCACTAGCTTCTCTCAAGGTAACGAGACCAGTGATTCACAACCGGGGCTACGCGGATGTTATACTAATAAGTGCATACTGAAAAGTACATACTTAAAGGTGCATACTTAAAGGTGCATACTAAAAGTGCATACTAAAAAGTGCCATTACACACACTATACGCCAAAAGGTTGGAAATCACTGACATAGACCAGTCCACTGTCCTATACATACTACAGCTTAGCTCACTCTACTGAAACACTGGCTACAATAATCACGTGACAGTGTTATAAGTCAAATAGTTCAAACTAATTTAGACATAGGTGGCAGATCACAGAATACTTTGACAGGTACTTTTCCTATAATTCATTACATTCACATTCCTATACAAAAAAAAAACCTTAAATAGATATTTCATTTTTCCTTATTATTTATCCTCGAAAGATCAAGATATCTCCATGTGACTCTTTGATGGTGTCTCTGAACTGCACTGGAACTAAATACATGTCCGACATTCTTGTCGACTGGCCTACTGGTTGTGTCCAAGAGTTGGAACAAAACACGGTGAAGCAGAATTCCGTAATATACGCAGCTCAGACGTGGAATAGCCTTCCAGATGATATTAGACAAGCCCACACTCTGACTCCTTTAAAGGCAAAGCTAAAAACTAATATTTTCCTTTTATTATATTGCCTATTCCACCATGTAAATGAGCTTTTTAAATAGTTTTTTTTATACAACGGTATTCTCTGTTGATTGTGTATATATACATTTTTATCCTATTTTATTTCTGTTTTCTCTGTTATCCTTGTGTATGCTCGTCGTTACTGTTAAATGAGGGAAAACTCAGTGTCCCTTTGTGTGTAAAATGTTCTGTATAAATAAATTTGCCCTGCCACTTCTACACCAGATTTGATGTGTATCTCAATGGTGTTATTCTGCAGCAGACCAGCTATGTGTGTATTAAACCCCCTGTCTGTATCTATGTGTGTATTAACCCCTCTGTCTGGTCTGTGTCCCAGGTGCGTGCCCACCAGCTGGTGCTGCCTCCCTGTGAGGTGGTGATCAAAGCCGTGTCAGAATACGTTTCCTCCATCAAAGACCTCGGCAACCTCGACGCCATCGCCAGAGACGTCTTCAAACAGTCACAGGTTGGTGTCACTGTATTAGAGCTGCAACGATTAATCGACAAATCGATTATTAATCGATTATTAAAATAATCGCCAACTCTTTTGATAATCGATTAATCGTTTTGAGTAATTTTTTAATAAAAAATTTCCAAATTCTCTGATTTCAGCTTCTCAAATTTTAATATTTTCTGGTTTCTTTAATCCTATTATGACAGTAAACTGAAATATTTGTGTGTTTTGGACATAACAATACATTTGAGGACGTCAACATGGGCTTTGGAAAATTTATGAACATTTTTCACCATTTTCTGACATTTTACGTACCAAAACACTAATCGATTAATCGAGAAAATAATCGACAGGTTAATCGATTATCAAAATAATCGTTAGTTGCAGCCCTACACTGTATAACGCGCCTTTTTACAGAGCCTAGGCTGTGTATTAACAGGGTTTTTTCACTGTATAACGCGCCTTTTTACAGAGCCTAGGCTGTGTATTAACAGGGTTTTTTCACTGTATAACGCGCCTTTTTACAGAGCCTAGGCTGTGTATTAACAGGGTTTTTTCACTGTATAACGCGCCTGATTACTAATGAATAGTTTTTGTCTTAAAGGTTAAAGGTGGAGTCAGCGATTCTGGAGAATGCTTCCTGTCAAAAACCATTTTGTCAAAATCAGTATATCTCAAAATCTGCTACCTGTCTGTACTGAATTTGCTGAAAAAAATCCAGTGTTAATACACAGCCTAAGCTATGGTGCGCACCCCCCCCCCCTCCCCTAGTTTAAATACCCTTTGTTAACATACCAGTGTACAGAGCCTAGGCTGTGTATTAACAGTGGATTTATATTTAGTGCAACCACAGTACGGACATGTAATGGATCACGAGGAGATATTCACTGATTTTGACAAAGTGATTTTGACCAAAAGCATTCTCCAGAATGATTGACTCCACCTTTTTAAAATTTAAGTTGACAGATTTCGGGCTCACTTTTTAGCACAGCCTATATTGAAATAGCTTGACATATTATATCTTTTATAAATATATGATTCTGGATAATGAAAATGCGTCATAACTTCCTTCATAACTGTCCGTAGCAGCCTGTAGCCGGTGGGTAAAAAGGTCATCACTGTTTCACTGTTGACACAAGACCTGAGTCAGCATCTGCACTTCCTCACACGTCAGGGCCGAGCCGTTCAGTTGCACCAGACCATTATATATGAATCCATTCACTAAGCAGAACTGTGTAGTTTCAGTTCAGCAATACAAACAGCTATAAAGTTTACAGTGCTGATTACACAGCATTTGTAGATTGATGAAAGTGTACGTTTTGATCTTTTAGTATCGTTATGAGTTATGATTGAGGAAGTATCCCTATCGAATCTATGTCTGAGCTTAAAGGTGGAGTCAGTGATTCTGGAAAATACTTGTTGTCAAAATGAATATCAGTAAATAACTCCTCATGATCCGCTTACCTGTCCGTACTGTGTGCGCTGAAATACAATCTAGTGTTAATACACAGCTTAGGCTCTGTAAACTACCAATGTTTTGGTAGCTGCGTAGGAATCCTTTATTTACAAACCCTTTGGGTATAGAGCCTAGGCTATTTTGACAACATGCGTTCTCCAGAATCACTGACTCCACCTTTAAACTGCAGTAGCTGTAATGGCTAAAATGTAACTTGATGAAATAGTTAGTTGATGATTGATGAATGTATTGGGACATTTTCATAATTGATTAAACCTTAAACAATAGTCCTTTTTGAAAGCTGTAGTTATACATAGACACAAGTTAAAGCAAGGTCACAACAACGGCAAACATTAACAAATGATTGGCGGCTAAAACAAGGCTGCGTTCCAGTCCCCATACTATCTACTACTTAGTATTGTAGAAAAAAGATTTAGGATGTCCCGATTTATTGTGGCCAGATTTAGTATGGTTAGAAATACCTGGATGTCTACCAAATCCGGCCAAGAAAACAAACGGGGAAACAACGAGGCAAGATCAAGGCGCAACGTTATGATGAAATAAATAATTACAACAAGTATGTCCCAATTGTAGCATACTGCACCCTAAACTAGATACTTTTTATGATCAGCTGTAGTATGTAGAATAGAAAAGTATGAGATTTGGAACACAGGGCAAGTTTCTCTAAAGTCTTTGGTCTGAAGGGTAACAACATAATCCCGACATGATGTTTAGTCAATATAATGATTTGTTTCCTCCCTTTTGTTCCAGTCTCGTATGGAAGACAAAGTCGAGCGATTCAAGAAAGCCGTCGACTATTTCTCCGCTGCCTCCAAACCTCGCTCGCCCAACATGGGGCCTTCCTCCTTCATATGTGAGTAGATCAAGTTCAAATAAACTGTATTTGAATTTAAACAGTCAACAGACCATACAAAAATCGACAAAGACAGACAGACACACACACACACACACACACACACACACACACACACACACACACACACACACACACACGAGAGACAACACAAAAGGTTTAGGCATAATTATCAAACAAATAAAGGTTCCAAGGCAATGATACACAAGCAATAAAAACTCAGATTAAATGTTCTTTTCCAAATAGTTAATTAGTAGTTAAATCAACCCAATAATCTACACCGTTATTTAGTTTGTTTAGGCTTGAATAAATGTGTATTTATCGAGTGGAAAAATGCCAACCTTCTTGTTTGTTTCTCTGCTTTAGTACCTGGCTTTGGACCCAACCCGTTTGGGGGACCACCCGGCCACATGCAGCCCGGGAAGAATCAGGTACAGTCCTTATCTTGATAATCCTTCATTATCTTTGATCACCCTGCCCTTAGCTCTGCCTCTCAATGTACATGGCACGCTCAATAAAAGGAAAAGTTCAATTGTATCAAATAAAATGCAACAAATTATAGAAATAGATTGTGCTTATTTGCTTCCTCTTCCTGTATAGTTCCCTCCCCCCCAGGTTCCGGGGCTGAAGCCGCCCTATCAGAACGCTCCGTACGGCCCTGGCTCCGCCCCTCTGTTCCAGAACCCGCCTCCAGCCTCACAGGACTGCAACGATTCGCTGAAGGGCAAGATGAGCTTCACCGATTGGTCGGCTCCGTATGATTCCACTCAGGGGGGAAGCCGTTTACCCAATCACCACACAGGGCCCCAGTCCGGCCCCTCCCCCTCGCCCTCGTCCTCATCAGACGGAGACGAACCCAACGACAGCAACGCAAAGTAAGAAACGAAGAAGAGTCTGGATTTAGATAGTGTAAGGAGAAATTAGATCTTAAGGTTGTATTAATCAAGCTGAATGTTCTGTTTGATCAATACAGCCTTAAAGCTGGGGTATGTGATTGGTCAAAATTAACATGAGTGGTACACTTTGACCAATCAAAGCGAGGCTCCGATTCTTTAAAAAAAAAATGCCCATTTTTTTTCCCCACTGACTGTCTTTTTGTCAACAAGCATTTTAAACACACATTAAACCGTTTCATTCTCTCTCTCTCTCTCTCCCTCTCTCTGTCTGTCTCTCCCTCACTCCCTCCCTCTCTCTCTCCACCACCCTCTCTCTCTCTCTCTCTCTCTCTCTCTCTCTCTCTCTCTCTCTCTCTCCACCTCTCTCTCTCCACCTCTCTCTCTCCCTCTCTTTGTCTCTCTGTCTGTCTCTCTCTGTCTGTCTCTCTCTCTCTCTTTCTCAGCCATTTGACGGACAAGCCTTCTCGGTGGGACGAGCCAGCTGTGAGGGGGGTCTCTGGAGACGGTTCCCAGGGCAACGGGAGCGGGTCCAACATTCCGTCACTGTTGTCTATGGCGACGAGGAGTCACATGGACATAACCACACCCCCTCTGCCTCAGGTGAGTGTCCATGAGAGAGAGAAAGAAAATGGCTGTGTGTTCGAAAAACCCTACTAACGTCCTACCTTGATTCAATTGTAAGAGCGATGTTTGTATCATTAATGCACCTATTACGTATTGACGTGAAGAATTATATGTAGTTAACTGTCTTTTGAATGAACTATGTTTGACCTTTCTGATGGCTTTCAGGTCAGTGCTGAGGTGCTACGTGTCGCTGAGCACAGACACCGGAGAGGACTGATGTACCCACAAATTTTCCACATATTGACCAAGGTGAACGGGGGTTTCTCACTTAGATGACATTCATCTTTTAGAAGTCTCTAAAAGAATGTTTAACTTTTATTTTAAATATATATACAGCTACAGGAGAAAAAATAGAGACCAGTCTGGATTTTGTAATGGAAATGCTCTTAATGACAATTTTGTTCACATAATTTTTTTAGAAATATTGTCGATAGTTTATGGAGCAAAACCAAAATGTTCATTCTACTCAAACATATACTTATAAATAGTCAAACGAGAGACACTGAACATTTGGAGTGGTCTCTTGATTTTTCCAGAGCTGTATATATTTATATATTTGCAAAGACCTAAAGTCACGAGTCTAATTGAACCAGGCTCACAACACGACCCTCCTCAGAGCTCTTTGTCCCTTTTACTCCCAATTTGAACCTGACTCTATTTCTGGTCTTGTGCTGGTGTCGGTTTGGAATTGGTTCAACTTTTGAACCTTTTAAGAACCGGTTTGTGTTTCCACATGCTAGAGTGCCACGTCATGTCATCCCTGTTACACGTCTCTGCTCTGGGCTAACACTAGCACTCAAGCACAACAACAGCAGTGGGGGATGTCTGCAAAAAGAGGTGTATTTTTCTCCTCTCTTTAGGCAAGGCAAGGCAAGTTTATTTGTATAGCACATTTCAGACACAAGGACATTCAAGGTGCTTTACAGGGGCAAGATTAGAATACATCAAGAATATAATACACACATTAGAAAAGCGAAGGGAAAAACATGAATAGAAATACAACATTTAAATAAAATAAATAAAACTTTAAATTTAAATAAAAATGTCAGGTTAAAAGGGAAACAGAAAAGTCTTCAGATTTGTATTTAAAAGAGCTGAGAGTTGCAGGAGACCTCAAGTTCTCTGGGAGTTTGTTCGTTTAACCTCTTCCTATTCCCTTTCTCCCCCCCCTCCAGGGAGAGATGAAGATGCCAGTGTGTATAGAGGATGAGTGTAACTCTGAGCTTCCTCCGGCCTCGCTGCTGTTCCGCGCCTCCAGACAGTACGCGTACGGCGTGCTCTTCAGCCTGGCCGAGACACACCGTCGCCTGGAGAGGCTCGCCATGCGCAAGAGGGCGCCTCTGGAAGGTGAGCGGATGGGTTAGGGTGAGGTTATACAGCTCTGAAAAAATAAAGACGGAGATGGTTGTGGGAGGGAAAGGGAAGTTTTTTTCTTTTCATGTGTATTTGATATGGACAGATGCTGAAAAGTTGCAATGATCACAGAACAATGTGATCATTGCAGCTACATGGACATTAACTTAACATTTCTGATTTGATTCTTATTAAATAAGGTTTTTCATGTTTACATTATAATGTGTGAATGCTAGGTTATTAGTTGATGTGGCATTGTGGCATTTTCTAACCTTGGAATATGGGAATTTAGATTTTAAACCCATAATTGATTGTTGTGACCTGACTTGGATGTTTTTGGTAAGTCTTCTCTGCAGTGTATGATAACAGTATCTAGCTTCAGCAGATGCACAATATTTTAGCATCGCTGCTTGCAAAATGCTAGTGTCACGTTTCAGCTTTCTACAGCCAATAAAATCAACCGTCTATGCCACACACACACACACACACACACACACACCTCTCTCCCCCCACACACACACTCACACTCTCACTCACACACCCTCCCCCCACTCACTAACTCCCCCTGCCCTGTGTGTTCCAGTTCCTCCGGTGATAGTAAAGGAGTGGAGCAGCGGTAAAGCCAAGTCTGCGCTGACCCCGGAGCTGGTGCCCGCGCTGTGCTTCAGGGAGTGGACGTGTCCCAACCTCAGGCGCCTGTGGCTGGGTCGGGCCAGTGAGGACCGCTCCCGGAGAACCAGAGCCTTCCTGGCCTGTATGCGCTCCGACTGCCCCGCCCTCCTCAACCCCGCACAAGTCCCACAACATCTGCTGCTCATGTGCTGCGTCCTCAGGTACACATTACTACAAACACTGTGTTAATACACAGCTGAGGCTCTGTAAATTTGAATTTTGCTGGTTATGGTAGGCCCCCCTTTCTTAACATACCAGTTCACAGAGCGTAGACTGTATACTTACACTGGATTGCGAGGAGATATTCACGGATTTTGGCATAAAATGTTCTCCAAAATCGCTGACTCCACCTTTTTGATTAGCCGAAGGAACTTTGTAATGTTTTTACTAAATGTCTAGTGCTCATATTGTATTTTGTGATAAAGTTTTTTTTTTGATTTGGTTAAATGTGTGTAGTCTGCTGTAGTTCCTGCCCTTTATTAAGCATTGTTGTCCCAAGATTTTAAATTAAGTTTTCAATTCTCCCCTCCCCTCCTGTCAGGTATATGATGCAGTGGCCGGGGGGAAGGATCCTCCAGAGACATGAGCTGGATGCCTTTCTGGCTCAGGCCGTTTCCAGTCAGCTCTACGAACCCGACCAGCTGCAGGAGCTCAAGGTAACAGACCACTCACTCTACTGTGGTTCAGATTTGGTTTTGGTCTTAAAAATGTAACAAATTAATTTGTAAGACCTGTACATTGTATTTTTTATGTACTTTCGTTTTACACATGTGCTTTTCATTCATCATTCGAATAGTCTTTTAAAATGCTGTCTGTGTCTGTCTGTCTGTCTGTCTGTCCGTCTGTCTGTCTGTCTGCCTGCCTGCCTGCCTGTCAGCATGGTTATTCAGTAGGGACATCTCAATAATATCATTCTAAAAGTCTTTTAAATGCTGTTGTTTTACACTTGTGTTTTTCACTCATATCATTCTAATAGACCTTAACATGCTGTGATTCCCCCTCTGGTCTGTCTGTCTGTCTGTCTGTCTTGTGTGTGTGTCAGGTGGAGAAGGTAGATTCTCGCGGGGTGCAGTTGGCCTCTCTCTTCATGGCGGGCGTCGACACGGCGCTCTTCGTCAATGACGTGTGTGGCCAGCCGTTGCCGTGGGAACACTGTTGCCCCTGGGGATTCTTTGACGGGAAACTGTTCCAGAGCAAACTGGCCCGGGCCGCGAGAGACCGCGCCGCACTGCTGGACATGTGTGAGGGGCAGGTACGAACAGGAGTGTGTGTGTGTGTCTCTCTCTCTCTCTCTCTTTCCCCCCCTCTCCCTATTACATTTTATTGTTGTCTTTTGAAATGGATTCTTCTGATACTAAATCTGATTGGATACTCTAATATTTACCTACATGTTGATTTCATATGTACCTGACAGATTGTTATAGAAGACCAAGTTTATCATGAGCTACTTCATCAAAATACTGGACGTCCTGGTTTAAAAATATAAAAGCTATGAGGTTGAATTATTGATATGAACCCCCCCCCCCTCGCGCAGGAGGGGGGGGGTTACGTCAAGGCACTCAGCGAGAATAGACCAATTCCACATCAATTTGAAGAGGGACAATGTACAAAAGAAACATTAGCCTTGTCAATAGCAAGGAGAAATGCATTTTACCAGGTTTTAGCAAATAGTTTTTTTTCCACCTGTACAGAAAAGTTCTAGGGCCACAGGAGAGAGAAAAAAATCGGATAAAGAAGATTTGTTTTCATTATATCGAGAAATGTCTAGAATAAAGATGAATACTTCGAAATGCAAATGGAGTTAGTGGGGCATCTAGGTATTTTTGGCATACTACAATTGACGTGCATGTATTGGGACATCCTAAATCTTTTTCTGGCATACTAAATAGTAGGGAAGAATGCCTATTGGAACGCAGGGATACTCTTATCTGTGTATATATATCTGTGTATCTAACTGTATCTCTGTGTGTTGTTCAGGAGGAGCTTGTGTCCAAAGTGGAGAAGATGCGGCAGGCCATCCTGGAGGGCATTAACCTGTCCCGCCCGCCTCCCCCTCCCCCTCCCCTCCCCCCTCCTGCCTTCCTGCCCCCCTCCATGGTGCCTCCCTTCTACCCCATGCCCCCGCTCTACCCCCCGCGCCCCATGGGAGGAATGCCCCCTCATCACCACCCCCACCATCCACACTACGCCAACCAGCACAGGCCCAGGGCCTTCCCAGGTACACACACATGCTATGCTACACACACGCATGCTATGCTACACACGCATGCTATGCTACACACACGCATGCTATGCTACACACACACCTGCTATGCTACACACACACATGCTATGCTACACACACACACCTGCTATGCTACACACACACATGCTATGCTACACACACACATGCTATGCTACACACGCACCTGCTATGCTACACACGCACCTGCTATGCTACACACACACCTGCTATGCTACACACACACATGCTATGGAACACACAATTTTTTTTTTTAATAATCAGTCATTTTAATAGTTTTTTTGAACAAGGAGAAAAGTGATTCTGCAGAATGCTCGTAGTCAAACAAATACATTAAATAAGACATGAGAAGATGTCTTGCACAAAGAGATCATTTGAAAAAAAATTGAGAAAAAAGCCTGTCCAAGCCTCCAGTCGATATATTTAGACAGTGATGTAGAATGGCTGGAATTAGAAGTACAATAATTAGAACTGATAAAGAAGAGCATATTGTACGTACTATATAAAGTTAGTGTGTAGTATTGAATTGGGACACTATAGTTTCTTCTTTGACAATAGAAATGCCAGTCTCCGTACTGACTTCTCTCCTCTCCTCTCCTGTCCAGGCCTCCAGTCGATCCCTCCCCAGGGAGGGAAGCTGGAGATCGCGGGGATGGTGGTGGGCCAGTGGGCCGGGAACAAACCAATCAGAGGCCGAGGCTTCAACATGCAGGTGGTCTCTGTGGGAGCAGGGAAAGGGTGAGAGACATCTGTCTTTTAAATTTTTTTTTTTATATATAACTTTGAGTGTTTTTGAAACATAAAAAAGTTAACATTTACAAATCATAGATTCAAAATGGAGACATAAAACAAAGAATACGGATTCTTGTGTTCCACATCAATGTGAAAAAAGGCTGTTGACACTTGTTCCACGTCCAAACATCTTTGTGTTTGTTCACAGGAGAGGAAAAGAGATTCCAGCGAAAGTACGCGGAGTGAAGAAGACACCTGCCAACAGAACACAGGTACCACACGAGCATTTGCTATGTCTTTATTTTTGCATCATATTATGGAGAATAGTCCCAATTTAAAATCTCATCTACATATCCCCCCCCCCCCTCTCTGTTGTATTAACCGCTCTGCCCCCCTCCAGCATCAGTCCCCCAAAGATTATGTGATTTATCTCAGAAATCATCTCTTATGCTTGTGTCTTTAACTTCATGTAGACATCCCAGCTAGAGTTTTTCTTATTTTAGCTTGTCTGAGTAAGCTAAGTTCCCCAATGGTTCTGTACAGTACAGTATTGATGTCTTACTTTTCCCATAAATCACATCTAAAGTTCTCTGTTGTATTAACCCCTCTGTCCCCCCCCCCCCTCCCATACATACGTCGTCGTCCCCCCCTCCAGCAGCAGCAGCCCCCCAAAGCTTTATTAATTTGAATGGCCTTGTGTCTGAATTGTGCCATATATTTAAACTTGCCTTGCCTTTCCTCAAAACATTAAATCACATCTACGTATCCTCTCTGTTGTATTAACCCTCTACCCCCCCCCCCCCCCCCCCCCCCCCCCCCTCCAGCAGCAGTGTTTGAGCTAAGCTAACCTGGTTGAACCTTTGCCTATTTCTTTATCAAAAATGCACAAACAGTTACAGGAATGGTTTCTGTTGTCTTTTCTTGAGCCGGAGAGTGAGAACTATTTCTTTAACCCTCTGCCCCCCCCTCCCATCCAGACGTCGTCCCCCCCCTCCAGCAGCAGCAGCCCCCCAAAGCCGTCAGACGACCCGTTGCCCGACGAGGTCGCCACTCAGCAGCTGAATGGCAGCGCTGCGGCCTGCGCTCTGGGCCAGCCAATCCCCTGTGCCTTAGCCAGCAGAGACAACCAATCAGAAGGGCCCTTGGCTGTGGAGGAGGAAGTAGTAGTCGCCCCCTGTTGCCTTGACGACTGCCCGTCAGACGGAGCACTACAGAAGGAGGAGTGACGGATTGATTGATGGATGGGATGGATTGAGAGAGTTCTGTGTTCGACTGCCTTTCCCTGTTTTTGTAGCCCCTCGCGGCGTGCTAGCTGGCTGTGCTAACTCTCACAGGAAGCAGCAGGTGATCGTTGCTAAGGCCCCGCCCACTTTTCCCCTGCTGCTTCCCTGTGATTGGTTAGCTAGCTGTTACTTCCTGTTTTAGTTTTTTCTCATGTGGTTTTACATTGTTCTATGAAGAGAGGTTTTTTCTCCGTGAGTCTGTAATGCGCCCCGACCCTCAAAATATCCTAAAGCGTCCCTACCTAAAAAGCACTCAAAGTAGAATAAGCTTGAAGCCCTGCGCCCCCTTTGTTATGCCCCGACACTTAAAAAAACACCCCCTACCCCCTTTGTACGTATGGGTATCTGTACAGTTTTTTTTTTTTAAATGGTCCCTTATTCTTTTGAATCTCTGCACACAGATGTTTAAAGCTTTCGGTTAGATACGGTGACGGATTTGGATGTGGTTTCCAACGGTTACAGCATCTGGTCGCCATGGTCGCTAGTCGTGTTGTTGACGATGATGTGGTTTGTTGCCACAGCGATCTCGTGTTTTTTTTTTTTTTCTTCGTCTTACATGAATTTTTCAGAGAGATACAAAGTGAGTATCATTCTTCTGTGCAGTGACCCCCCTCGTCCGCCCCCACCGCCCCCCCCACCACCACAAAAAACTAAACGTTAGTATATTTTACTAACAGCGAAAAAGCCTTCTATCAATTGATTGGTTATTGAAAACTAAGCACTGTTTCTTCTTCTAGGTATTTTTATGCTATGTGCTATCTTACTTTGACCTATGTAGCATAGCCTAGCGTCAGCAGTGCTACGTGAGTGACTCCCATGAATTTATGCACCTTAAGCCCCCAACGTATGCAAGTTATATTTACCCTGCTCCTCCAAAAAAAAAAGTGCATTATTATATTATCCTCTCCACCGCCCTCCCCCCCCCACCCCTCCCTTGTCCTTATCTCCAAAAGCTTTGATTGTATTTCCCTAACAGAAGCACTTAATGTTGTATTAAAATATATAAAGAATTTGAACTAGGGCTGGGTTATGTAGCGATTAAAAATTTCATCACAGTATCATTTTCCCCCGATTTTAGAAATTTTTCACAAATGTCAAATTTCTTAAAAGTTAAAACGACCGGTTGAAGCTAGAGCTAATGCACCTTAACCACAAGTTGCCACCTGCCATTAAATAAAAAAAGAAGAAGAAGAAGAAGAATACCAACAGCCAATCAGGTCGCAGGAATAGTTAGCTACATTTGGCTGACATGTTTTAATTGTAGTGGAATTAAACCTATATGACTGACAGCGCCCACTTAAACAAGACAGAAATTACGATTTGACATTTATCGAGATAATTATCGATATCCTAATTAAACATTTTCGGACACATCGCCCAGCCCTAATTTGAACCAGCCCCCCGTACAGGTGTGTATTTGCCCGTCTGTCATGGGGTGTCCCCTGCGCTTAATCGTAAAATCGTTATGACATGATGTAGAACTACGTTTAAAAGGTAGAGAATCTATTCGAGAGACGTCAGAATGTGAACAAGAGTGGTTTCCAAACAAAGAAAGCACTTTTCTTTAAAAAGAAAGAAATGTTAAACCACACTGGAAAGTCCTCTACCAGGTGATTATAAAGATATGAATAAAACTCTCTGACGCACCTTTCTGAGGAGTTAAGGCCAAAAAAAAAAGATGGAAAAGAAATGGGTTAACTGTTTTCCCCTCTAAGACTGGCCTCACGCGATCAGTCCAGGACTTTGCAATGAAAGTGACTTCCCCGCCGTCGATTTTTCTCCACGCCGAGAATTTTCCCCGGGAATCATTTCAGATTTCTAACGAGAAGAAAGACAAAAACGTTATTTCCAAAGTGTATTATAAAAATGCTCGCCGCTTTACACGAGGCGAGCCAGTGATGTAACAGAAAAAAGGGGCGTGGCAACATACATCAACTGTTGTCAAGACGATATACCCCCCCTCCCGATAAGCTCCGGTGTGTCACTTTAAGACCAACAGGAAGCACTTATTATACCCGCCCCCAAAAAAAGTACCTCCATCCCGAATGGGTTGTGAGGATTTTTTGGGGTTCGGTTTCACAAGTCACACGACAAGAGAGAGAGAGAGAGGCCTCATCGCGGAATCCACAAGTGTTCCGCACACAATCTGAGACGCCTGAAAGAATTGTTTTATTAGAGCACTTGTGTTTGTAGAGAATGAAGATGTGTCCCCCCACTCACATTATTATAGTAGATTTCATCATCTTGATAGACGGAATGAAACATGACATACAACTCCAAAACCGTTTACTTGGTAGCACAACTGCAAAATGAAAAAAACGCAGTAAGACCAACGGATATAAATAAAAATAACTGCCTGAGAGATGCTGGCCATATGCGATCTCTATAAAAACTTACTTAAAAGAGGTTTTTGAAATGAGCTCAAAATGTCAACAAGAAGCACCTTATTTTTCTTACTATGTTGATGACTTGTTGCTCTTATCGTGTGCCACGGAAATTGACATAAAAAAACAGCTTTTGAGAGAAAATTTGCCGTTTTTTGAAGGATAAAGAACCCTGACTATACTATATATATGTAAGTGTTAATGTAGTCGCGTCAATGACACATCCCCTCAGTTATGAACTCAATACCATTACAGTGACATACAGTACGCCGACCGTTTGAAACCCGGCCATTTGAGTGTAGGCCTACACTCATAACTACAAGGCTCGGGACGCCGTCTCTCTTACACCAAAACGAAAATCGAAGTTCGGACTTTATATAAGCCGTTTATTCGTAATAGGGATTTTAAAGCACACGATCGGAGTGCTGTTAGCTGTTCCTAGGTTAAGAGTTAAATGGTTAATAGCGTTGGGATTTTTAACACACACAAACACAGGACTGTAATACACAGACAACCAAGACTATAGGCTAGAGAATATATATATATATATATAGCTCCACTGGCCGGAAAATACTAGATAACTGCTTTTCAACTTTTGACATTAGTACAAGATATGTGTATCGCAAAAAAAACGTACATTGTTAGAAGATGGCTTTTTTTCTGTGGCGAGCCCCAGAGTGTGATCTGGTGTACGACCGCCCTCTTATTGATTCGCTCGCCAGATAACCGTTACACACACTCACGCTCACACACACACACACACACACACACACACACACACACACACACACACACACACACACACTCTCATACACACACACACACACACTCATACACACACGCACGCATATACACACGACAAGACAGGTATTCAGTTGCATTTGTTACTCTGCTTTCATGCTGAAGTGATTATGTGCCGTTTCATCGGAGATCATTCGGTAACACGTTCTACTGACAACCACAGAAAAAATATCCCACATTTTCGAGTTTGCATGGACACTTTTAAAAGAATTCACGTTAGAGGTGTTTTGGTGTAGGCACGGAAACGACCATCGCACACACACACACACACATTCACATTTTCACACACACAGATACATAGATGTTAAACCCTGAGTTACACAGTAGCTAGTATGGAAGAAAAAAGAAAAAAAATTCAACACAATAACATGATGTAGTGTCCCTCTCTTTGTCCTTTTGTCTGTTTTAGTTCGATAGATATTTGATCAGTGATTTTTATGCTTGTTATCCTAACCCACCCCCTACGCCTACTGCTATGACTTTCTCGCCTACAAAACTGTAATTCTCTTCTTCACTCTGCCCCTAATATCACCCCTATAGACTACACACTCACACACACATAAATATACACACACTTGCTCACCAAGCTCTCACTCAAAGCAGTCACACACTCCGATATATCACACATAGGTTAACCCCTTCCCCACACCCCTGTACTTCAGTTCCTCTTCAATCTTTCACTCTTCCGCTATGCCTCTCCTCTCTTTAGCAAGTTAGGACCGTTAAACTTTCTAATGGCCATTCTCTCTCTATATTTTTTTTTTCTCTTTCGGGCTGCCCCGCCCCCTTAATCAACTCCCCCCAACTAACAGTAAAAAGGTAAATAAATATTAACGTTGATAATCAGTTTCTGTAATGTACTAGCCAGAGTCTGGAGTAAAAAAAAACAAACAAAAAAATTTCTGAAAAGGTTATAAAAAAAAAATCACAACGGTTTTATTCAATTGTGCAAAAATGTGTTTTTTCTTACTATTTTTAATGTTATTATTACATCTTCTTAATCTAATCCTTCTACCATTGCTTCAGTTAGTACTGAAATACGCTTAGCCAACCTAGAGATTTGAAACTGTAATGATTGCGATTTTCCTTACCTGTATTTTATATATGGCATCTTTAGACCACCGTTTATTATGTACGTAAGTAAAAATTAATATTTCCCGTTTTTTTTTTGTTTTTGTTTTTTGCGAAAATTTAAAAATCGTCGTCTGCACTATGTTTTTGATTCTCGTAATATCCCCCCAGATGAAACAATTTTTTCGTGGTCGACTCGTTTATTATCTAATCTAACGCAGCGCCCTTGCACAAAAGCAGCGAAACATCTCCAGTTGTAAAACACCCCGAGAACCAAAGTATACACCCAGTAATGCCAACTATATCGCGCCCCAAATATCCCCAAAATGTCAACGGTTTGCCCCAGAGTAACACGTTTTCTGATGAGTATGACTCTATATATTATGACATTACAGCACGTGTGATTTTTCTTGACAGGTCTGTGAGGTGACGGTGAATTTATTACGTCTATTTTGTGGTTGTGGAGACGCAGACAGACAGGAAGAAAGAAGGATGGAATAGTTTGTGTGTGGACAGTGAGTGACAGATGCTCTACAAGTTCTAGGCATTGTGGGTAAATTCACCACTCCCTGTCACTCAAACTCTGTAACGTCTCTTTTGACTGAATTTTAGTTACTACGGTAACGCAAAGGAATGAATGACACATTGACACGATACGTTTTCAGGCGTGCTGGGGATTTTGGCGCCCTCATGTAAATGTTGTGCTTAATCGAACTTGCCTTTTTCGACTTCCCAGATTGATTGATTGACTGATGAGGGCATTAATGCTGTTGAATGTGGCTGAATTTTCCTCAAAAAACACGTCTGAGATCAGTTTGCCTCCTGAAAAAATGTGTTTTCAGAAAAAAAAAAAGACTGTAATTAGACAATTTGTCGATAAATTAAGAAATTAATTCATTAATTTGGAACTACGACATAAACTGCGACGATAAGTCGATTGATCAATTTCACTGAAGATAAATCGCAAAAAATTGTTAATGGTTTAACAGAGAAGCCAATTTTTCCCTGGTCCAGCATCAGAAATTAGAGAATTTTATAATTATTATTTTTAATGCTTTCATTCATTATAAAAAACTTTGGGTTTTGAGATATTTCAAAGGCTTCCTTCTATTGTTTTGTGACATTTTATATGATTGAAGCTATGAATTTGTGAAGATGCACCCATTTTTCGAAAATGAAAGTGAGTGCTACATCTCTAAAAGACTAAATGAATTTCTGATAAATTTCCATGAAAAAAAAAAAAAAAAATCTCAGCTGAAGTTCTTGTGAGGAAAATTCACCATCTCTGTGACCGTTGAAATGTTAAAAACAGTTTCCTGAAAGAGCTCGCCAATGTTTAACAAGAACCAAAAGTCCCTGAATCGAAATGTCCGATGTAGAAGTGTTGTAGGAGTCAAAACAGTATTATTGTCTGTCATACAGAATGTGGAAAAGTCAAGTCATCCCTGTTGTGTTAGCGCCTGTTCTAAACCATTTGCAGGATTCTCACAGTTTTGGATTAAAGGTCCCTTATGCTGTCTGTCTCTCTCTACACTGCCACGTCCCCTCCTCCTCAAAAAAACACCCCAAAAACACCAGTATAATCCCCCCCAAACGTCCCATTTCAGAGTCCAAGTAAAAAGGGCATTTTTGTCTAGCCCACAGTTTCAAGAGTACCGTTGCATGTGCTTCAGTACAAGGCTGTGTGTGTCTCCCCACCTCCGTAAAAAAAATATATTTACCTGTGCATTGAAAAAGGGTTAAAAAAAATGATCCATAATATTATTGTTATAGAAATATTATCATCATATTGCTGTTATAATTATGGTTGGTATAATTTGTCATCAATGTTAGCATTATGGAAGCACCAGACTGTTTGTGGAAAGATTGAGAAAAAGAAAGGGTTTTTTTTTTTTTTTTTCGTTTTAAGTTTTTTTTTTAAACTTTTTGTCTGGCTGTTGGTGGTCTGCTCTCACACAGACGGAGGGGAGGAATGGGTTTAGAAAGAGAGACAAAGATGGCAGTCATGTTTGTACTGGTTGGGAAATGACTTACAGTGCTGAAATAAAATTTATTCTTTTAGTAAAAAAAGTATTTTGATGGTGTCCCAGTGTCTTTATTTTAAAAGGGAAATTGTCGTGGAAGCAGATTGAAGACCAGTTTGATCGCTATAATAAGACATACAAGCAAATAAATTACATCTCATGAATAAGCGACTTTATTTTGAAATTTCATAAAGTATCACAATTATCAAGATATTACTTAAATCCTACTGTAATTAAGAAACTATCCAGATTTTATGTGGAACCGAACATTTCCTGCTTTTATAACTATTTGTACATATAGTACCAGCTCTGCACTACACCTATTTGTATTGTTAATTTGCAAATAAAGTAAATAAAAACAAATAATGTACGCTTCTATACAGACACACGAAACATATTTTTGTGTGTATTCTACAGTATATTTTATTATATAGGCTACAGTCCGAGATTACCATTTGACAACAACAGTGAATGTAGTCTATCCGTCTGACCGTATTATTTTCTCAACTTCATCTTTGGAAAATCGTTTCCATTCATAAGAAAAAAAAATGTTTTGTGAAGATGTGTGTAGTGTAGTTGTAGTAGCAGAAGAAAATCCCGCATTCAGAAAAATCACTGCGTCACCAGTCTGACTTAAACGTGACGTCATGACGCCTCGTTTTTTTTTTTTTTAAACTGCGTGTGTGGTGTGTGGGGCGGTCACGTGTTTTTTTTTGCTTCATTTTTTGGCGTGCTGGTAAAGCGAGGCACAGACCAGACAAACCAACTCTGCTGCTGTACTGGTGGTGTTGTTAGCTATAGGTTTGTATCTATGCCGTGGAGAACCAGACAAATAGCGGGACATGGAGCAGAACGTACCCAGGATAGAGTGCTCAGGGGGCGGGGAGGCCCTGTGACGACGCTCGGCCCCTGGCGGACTGACGAGGACGAGAACCGCCAATTCCAGCAGCTAGCTGTCACTAGCTAACACTGCTGGCTACATACTAGCTAGCTGCACATAAAACCTTTTACATTTGCTCTTCAACAACAACAGCATAATATAGTTTCACTTCTTACTAATTGAAAAAGATATCGGCGTCATGGAAACAGTGGTAAGTAGCTTGGAGAACGGATGAGAATGGTGCTCGTGTTAGCATTTTAGCATCACCTGGTTTTAAGGATGTAAGCTATCGGCAGGTCCGTGAATCAGGATGAATTCAGCGTCCTATCTTTCCACCCAGATTCATGTCTTTCTGCAGAAATGTCTATTATGACCGTTTTCAGGCTAAAAACTCAAGGTTTAGTTAGTGTATCAGACTAGATTCCGGACTTGACACTTATGTGACTTGCAATTTTTTTTTTACTATGACTTTACTACAATAGGGTTAATTCAAGAGCTTTTAAATGACATTTTATCTGCTGATGTAAAGCCTATATTATAGCCTACTACAACACCAAAATATGAAATACATGAATTTGATAGAAAAATTATAGATATTTCTGTCAATTGTCATTCAAATCTTAGAAAATGCAGTTAAGATATTTAGCTAACGAGACGAACAGCAACGGCAGTGATTTTGGTTTTTATTCCAATAAACTGAAACGCACAATTCATTAATTACAACAAATGTAATGTTGGCGAAGAAACTATTATTATTATTAACACAAATATGAATACAAATTTCTAATTATCAAATCTCAAAAACAAATACAAACCATAACAAACAAAAATGTCAGTGTCACCCTTTGCATGTTGCAAGTTGCTCATTTATTTATTTTTTCTGTGCCCCTGACATGTACTCTCTGTCCGCCCCCCTTTCTTAAATTTTTTAATTTTTTTATATACTCTACATTTTTTTTTCTGAATCAAGGGTTTGTAATATGCTGTCAAGAATGACTTGACTTGAATAATCAATGTTAGTTTGTTATGTCCGGCTACTTATTATTGATAGTATGTCATTTATATTTATCTTTCTGTCCCACTAGGTCCTCTCGTTTGGCACTGGAGCCCATCTTGAGTTGAGGTGACATCATTTATTTTGTGATGGTTGAGTCCTAATACTTATGTCTTACCAGAAACTTTGCAGAAAATATTGCAGGGAAGTTGAATTCTATATTTAAAATAAGAGCTGTTGTGCTGTAAGTTTGTTAGGTTCTATAAACAGTCAAATATATATTTTTTTTCAGCGCACACACAGTACGGACAGGTAGCCGATTGTGAAGGAGATATTCACTGATTTTGACAAAAAATTAATCACTGACTCTACCTTTTTTTTGGGGAGAGAGAGAGAGAGAGAGAGAGAGAGAGAGAATTTACTGACTGACTGAGTGATTTGTATTCCGGAGGAGACCGCGGGAGCTGTGGGATGAGGTAGTAGTTTGTATAGTTTTAGGATCACACCAGATCTGGGAGATAACTATACAGCCTACTGTCTTTCTCACGGCAACCAAACCATCGCCCTGGCTACAAGAAGACCTGCTTACATTCACTGCTTAGTTACAGTTTGGACTCCTGTTGGAAGATGGAACATGTATTGTGGATGATATATTTATATTTTTTTTGAGGGGGGCATTGTCAAGCTTTATTAGATAGTACAGAGTTGAAATGGGGAGACAGAGATAGAGAGGGGGGGATGACCTGCAGTAAAGGTCCACAGGTCGGATTTGAACCCACGACCACTGCAACGAAAGCCAGAGCCAATATGGTACACGCTCTATCCACTATGCCACCAGAGCACCCTGATTTTGATGTATGTTTACCCAGGTTTTACTTTAGCTTCAGGTTCTTAGCTGTAGAAGGAGCAAATATGCACTAACATACATGTAAATTCAATATCTTTGACTTGATAATATTTATTATTTTGAGGCACCTGGAACCAAACTGTGGGCCCTGCTGCTGTAAACAACAACAGTGAAACAGTAACTTTTCAGGAAGCTTTTCTAACTTCAAACAGTGTTCCAGGGATCACATTTTCCTGTGAGGAAAGTTTTTGTTTATTCAGTTATGGGAATATATCATGGAAAAGTAACCCCAAGGTTAGATTAAGGACGTCTCATTACATGCACGTAAATTGTAGTATGCTGAAAATACATAAATGCCCCACTAACACCAATAGCATTTTGGAGTATTCGTCTTTATTCTTGACATTTCTCGACCATAAAGAAAAAAAATCTTCCTTATCTAATTTTTTTCTCTCTCCTGTGGCCCTAAAACTCTTTTGTACTTTAGTATGTGGTGTAGTAAAAAGAAAAAGTATGTGATTTGGAACGCAGGGATTTTTTTTGTATGAGGTGCTCCCGGGCCTGATGTTTGTGGCTGTGTTGTGGTGAGGTAGTAAGTTGTGTTGTTGTGGGGTTCGGGATATTAATTAACCCCTATTTTGGAGATACAACTATACAACTTACTGCCTTCCATAATGTGGCCTAATGCTCCTACATGATGCTCCAGCTTCTTGTGTGTGTGTGTGTGTGTGTGTGTGTGTGTGTGAGAGATCTTAGTTTGACAGTCGTCATTGTAGGTTGCAAATGTTTAGATTATATTGGATGTCATGATTAAGCAAATCCACTGTGATGATGAATTATGTGCAGCTCTACTTTAAGTTCTGTCTACTTAGGAAGATGCTGAAGTAAGAGGCTCTTAATCTGACGTTAGAAAAAATTCAAGATTGTTTATTTTCATATGCACAACCAGGCCCGGATTAAGAGGAAAGATTACACTAGGCATACTGCATTTTTTCGGGCCCCCTCCAAACGGATACTTCACGATTTAGTGACAAAACTACATACATTTGAACTGCCACAAGAGTATTATGTTCATTCATTTGTTTAAGAGTTGCGCATTTGTAAACGGGAGTAAAGAGAAACGTAACCGTGTGCGACTTCACGTCTGTTTGTGAGCGCACTGCAAGAGCATTTCTGTAAAGTGCGTGCAGAGTCCAGTGTGCAAGGACAGATTAACATGACCACGGGCCCTGGACACAAACCAGCCATGGACCCCTACCAACACGCAAATACACGCAGTAGCACACCGTGCAATCCACAATCACACACATTATAATGCAGCGCACAGCCTAGAGAGAGAAAGAGAGAGATAGAGCGAAATACAATTCTATAAAGTCTCTCTGGTGCTGCGCAAGAGAAAGAGAGTCTTTGCGCCTGAGCCTACTAGACAGTTAGATTAGGGCAGAGACACCGACGATGCGAGCGCGCTCTAAGCGCGCGAACAGATTATTTTTGCCTTTGTAAGATCTCTGCGCCTGCTTTTTCGCCCACCCTTGCCCCCCTAATGGCCAGGGCACTGGACATGTGCCCACTTTGCCCATGCGGTAACTGGATGAAAAACAGTGCAGTGCAATGCTTTATTCAGCATAAAGTTAAAACACTCGTGCAAGCCAGATTTAAACACCAAAGCCTTGCGCGAGCGAAGCAGCGATTCACCTGGTGAAACCTGGCGTGGAACTCTGTGGTGGGTAAGGTCGAAATTCACACTGATGAGACATCGCCGGTGTGAGCCGCCGCACAGAAACACTCTGGTTTGACGGCTAAAATAATAACCGGGAGCAGAGCCGGCCCAAGCCTTCATAAGCCGAATTTGATTAGGGCCCCCCTCTCCAATGTTATCGTGGCCAAATGATTGACTATTGTTAAATGTCATTCACACACCCAGTTCATTGCTAGTGCCTCCAATGTCCAGCTTAGTGAAAATAGTAGCTAGCCGAGATCCTGACTCTCCTAGGGGGGTCCGGGGGTATGCCCCCCCGGGAGATTTTTTTTACCTTTTTAAATTGAAATGCATGAATCTGGTGCACTTTGAGAGGGAAATTAAGAGGCTAAATCTGAGGATTTTTTTGTGAACAAATAATTTGGAGATACTGGCTCAAATGAAGTAGAATTAAAAGCTATTGAAGAAAGACATATGGATTTTCCATAAAAATGTAAATATAGAAAAAATATAATTCAGGGTCCTCTGGGATGGGCTTGGTGCTTTTTTTTTCTTTTATGGGACATGTTTCTCTGTAATTTAATGAATGCATTTAAATGCAGTGAGAGGAACGTAGCAGAAGAACTCTGTTGTCCAGCTATCTTTTTTTCCACAGATGAGGCTGAAATAGGCTATAGGCTAAATAGACTATACACAGTGCATGGGCAACTGAGGGCAGCCCCATTTCCAATTTTTTTTAAATAAACTCAATACCGAGTGATAAGTTAACCTCGGATGAACTGATTCAATTATTAGGCTATTAACTATCCAGACCAAAACATTGTATTCATTTTTTTGTATGATAACTTACATTTGCATAATATGATGTTAATATCAAACACACAAACTAAAAAAAAAAAATTTTTTTTTTTTTTTTTTTTTTTTTTTATCCTTCTCACTGGGCCCCCTAGTGGAAATGGGCCATAGGCACGTGCCTAGAATGCCTATGCCTAGATCCGGCCCTGTGCACAACAGTTACAGAGCAGTCGCTGGCAATGACATTCTTTAGTCTTGTGCTCCTTCAACAGTGCAATATGAATAAGAATTATAAGAGACACAAGTATGACAGCTAAGACTTAAATAACAAACTAAGGTGAGACGTATATAATATGACGATTGTTTAGATTACATGCTGTATCTTTGCTTCCAATTTGAAATAAAGGATGTATCCCTATTACTGGAAACTATAAATGTTGTCATGTGCCTTGTTTGTGTGTCATAAAAATCAATTTTGTATCTATTTATTTAGGAAAGACTTCCGAATGTAAAGATACAATATGTAAAATCTTTATCTGTGTGTCAAATAATGGGCTATTGCTTTTTTTTTAACCTGTAAATTTGTTAAAATCTAACTGAACATGTAACTCCGTCAGTAGCTTCGGTTGTTCGCCTGAGCTGACCCTGGAGAGCCGCTATGATTGGCCAACGTTCTCTTTTATTCAGCCAATCACGTGCTGCCATGAGAGGGGCGTTCCCTGAGACGTTCTCTGATTGGTCAGGTCAGACTAGAGGGGGCGGGGCTTGAATACACCAACACGTTGTGTGACCGAAGAGGCGTTGAAGTGAAAGAGGTGTCACTCCGTCCGTATTTCTGTGTGTCGGGTCAGACATAAGATTATTCTTTTTCAATGGAATGTTTTATATGCCAGAGATGGATAGATAGATGGATGGATATAGATTGATAACAAATATATAGAATTTACAGAAACTCAAGGGAAGTTAGAAAAACAACACTTATTTAAAAAATATATATTCAAAAAATAAATTACTATTATCTCGAAGTATGTATGTACTATAGGCCTACTAGTTTTTCCGTCAAGCGCCTACACTCATTAAAAAATACTCGTGAGAATAATATTTGACTTCTTCCAAGTTTGTTCTGAACATTTCCAATACATTCTATTACACACTATCTTTAAGGAATTTTCCTCTTCTTCATAGACAATTTAAAAAAAAATCTTTGACCCTTATCGGCTCCTGTTAAAATAGACGACCTTCGTTGTTCACGTCCGCTTGTCCCTGAACCAACATGGCGAACATACGATGCATCAAGGTGAGCAGAGAGAAAGATAAACCTGTACACACGCCAAACTCTATCACAATACACAGTGTGATGTGATATTCATTTAAATAAGCGCGTTTTCTGATTCATGCTAGTGTTTTTAATGTTAGAATTGATTTTATTTGAGCCTATCCGCTTCCCTTAGCTAGTTGTAGAAGTTGCATTGTGATATTGCATACAGGCTTAATACATGCAGAGCAATGGGACCTGCTTAAAACACTTTATATCAGCTGTTAACTATGAGCAACGTGTGCCATAATGAAGGCATCATTTCTTTATATTTTTGGTCATTTTAATATCAGGATTAGGAGGACTGCTAGAAAGAAACTAAATTAAATAGTCAAGTACTCAATTTAACTTGATTTATTTCTGTAAACGATAAATAGACGATTACTTATCGTACTAGAAAGGAAATTGTATTGTTTCAGTGTCCAAAAATAATAAAAATGAAAAAAATCCTAAATTAATTACATTTAAAATGTGAATATTAGAACATTTTATTTGCCTAAAAAATGATACATGTTAATATTTGAAAACTATAGGTGTGTATTCAAAATGAAAAATGTGGAATTCATTATGTCCAGTGAAAATGATCTGAGCAGATGTTACAGCCTTTAGAGAGATTTGATGGATTCCTTATTTGAAACAGTTTCCTAAAGATTGTCGTCATATTTTGAGTTACTTTCTCAATAAGTTGACATTTTCGACAAACTACTTACATTTGAAGACTAATGTGTATCCTGTGTCTGTACTCCTCCCCATGTGTGTGTGTCTGTCTGTCTCCCTTGTGCGTGTGCGTGCTTCTGTGTCTCTATACATGTGTGTGTTTATGTCTGTGTCTGTCTGTGTGTGTCTCCGTCCATGTGTGTGTCTGTCTGTGTCTCTCTATGCATTTGTTTGTCCGTCTCTATGCGTGTGTGTCTCTCTCTATGTGTGTCTGTGCACCTCTCTCTCTCTCACTCTCTCTCTCTCTCTCTCTCTCTCTCTCTCTCTCTCTCTCTCTCTCTCTCTCTCTCTCTCTCTCTCTCTCTCTCTCTCTGTGTGTGTGTGTCCGTGCGTCTCTCTCTCTCTGTGTCCGTGCGTCTCTCTCTCTCTCTCCCTCCCTCCCTGTAGGGTATGGTTGGCCTGGTGACGGGCGGGGCGTCCGGTCTGGGTCGGGCCACCGTAGAGCGGTTGATCCAGAGCGGAGCCTCGGCGGTGATCCTGGACCTTCCCTCCTCCGACGGCCCCGCGCTTGCTGCCAGTTTGGGGGAGCGCTGCGCCTTCGCTCCCGCTGACGTGAGTCCTTTAACCAATTTAGACATTTAGCCGATTGTCTTAAATCTGACGAACTCTACCTGTAACTGTTTTAATTAGGCTACATTGTAGAGCTGCAACGATTAATCGACAAATCGATTATTAAAATAATCGCCAACTAGTTTGATAGTCGATTAATCGTTTCAAGTAATTTTTCGATAAAAAATGTCCAAATTCTCTGATTTCAGCTTCTCAAATGTCAATATTTTCTGGTGTTTTTAATCCTATTATGACTGAAACATCTGTGTGTTTTGGACATAAAAATACATTTGAGGACGTCAACATAGAATTTGGAAAATATATCAACATTTTTCACCATTTTCTGACATTTTACGGGCCAAAGCACTAATCGATTAATAATCGATTATCAAAGTAATCGTTAGTTGCAGCCCTACTATATTGTACTTTCACACATTTCATTTTAATTCCAGCCATTCTGCATCTCAAAGGAAGGAACCACTTTACACTTGCACACGTTGTTTATCCTCTGACCTCTTAGCCTGGTTATTTCGATTGGATTGGATTTACTTTATTGATCCAATCCAACCCCTAGGTGACGTCAGAGGCAGACGTGCAGGCCGCTGTGTCTCTGGCCCGGGAGCGCTTTGGTAGACTGGACCTGGCCGTGAACTGCGCCGGAATCGCCGTCGCAGTGAAAACCTACAACTTTAAGAAAGACGTTCCACACAGCCTGGAGGACTTCCAACGTGTTATTAATGTGAGACACACACACACACACACACACACACACACACACACACACACACACACACACACACACACAGAGGGACACACACACACACAGAGGGACACACACACACACACACAGAGGGACACACACACACACACACACACACACACACACACACACACACACACACACACACACACACACACACACACAAGGCAAGGCAAGGCAAGTTTATTTATATAGCACAATTCAGACACAAGGCCATTCAAAGTGCTTTACAGGGGCAAGATTAGAATACATAAAACACATTATAAAACATTTAAAAGCAAATAAAAGAAGCAAATAAAATGAAAATTGCAGGTTAAAATGGAAACAAAAAAGTCACACACACACACACACACAGAGGGACACACACACACACACACACACACACACACACACACACACACACACAGAGGGACACACACACACACACACACACACACACACACAGACAGAGGGACACACACAGAGGGACACACACACACACAGAGGGGCAAGTACGCACACACACAGGGACACACACTGCCTGGAAGACTTCCAACAAGTTATTAATGTAACACACAGACAGACAGACAGACAGACAGACAGCCTGGACTACTTCCAACGTGTTATCGATGTAAGACACACACACACACAGAGGGACGCACACACATACATAGGTAAACATTGCTGGAAACTTCACATAAATAAATAAAGGTGTGTGTGTGTGTGTGTGTGTGTGACAGGTAAACATTGCAGGAACCTTTAACGTGATCCGTCTGGCTGTCGGTGCGATGGGGAAGAACGAGCCGGACGCAGACGGACACAGAGGATGCATCATCAACACCGCTAGCGTCGCCGCATTCGACGGACAGGTGCATTAAAACACACGCATACAATCACAGTCACATACACACACACACACACACACACGCATATATAAGGACATACGATCACACACACACACACACACGCATATATAAGGACATACGATCACACACACACACACACACACACACACACACACACACACACACACGCATATATAAGGACATACGATCACACACACACACACACACGCATATATAAGGACATACGATCACACACACATACGTACACACACGCATATATAAGGACATACGATCACACACACACACGCATATATACGGACATACGATCACACACACACACACACACACACACACGCATATATACGGACATGCGATCACACACACACACATACACACACACGCATATATAAGGACATACGATCACACACACACACACACACGCATATATACGGACATACGATCACACACACACACACACACACACACACACACACACACACACGCATATATACGGACATACGATCACACACACACACATACACACACACGCATATATACGGACATACGATCACACACACACACATACACACACACGCATATATACGGACATACGATCACACACACACACATACACACACACGCATATATAAGGACATACGATCACACACACACACACACACACGCATATATAAGGACATACGATCACACACACACACACACACGCATATATACGGACATACGATCACACACACACACACACACACACACACACACACACACGCATATATACGGACATACGATCACACACACACACGCATATATAAGGACATACGATCACACACACACACACACACGCATATATAAGGACATACGATCACACACACACATACATACACACGCAAATATACGGACATACAGACACATACAATCACACACACACACATATACATACGCACACGCATATATACGGACACCAAACACATATACACATGCACACACACAAACACACATAAACATGCACATACATATATATACACAGGCACACATACAAACACACACACACACACACACACACTAAAACACACACACACATGCATGCATACACACAAATAATAGAAATAACTAAGAGGTTGCACGGTTTTATTCAACCTTTACACTCGCACGCACGCACACACACGGCAATTAAACATAAGAGCTTCAATGTGGCCTTTACAAACACACACACACATACACACACACACACACACACACACACACACACACACACACACACACACACACACACACACACACACATACATACATTATAGAAATAACTCAAGTGGTTGCTCTTTTTAACTCAACCTTTCCTCCCTATCTCTTTCCAGGTGGGCCAGGCAGCGTACTCTGCGTCTAAAGGAGGGATCGTTGGAATGACCCTCCCCATCGCACGAGATCTGGCTCCCATGGGCATCAGGGTCGTTACCATAGCGCCCGGTATGTGCACACACTCAAAACACTGTAAACCGTCACTATCGGAACTCAAAGAATTGTTTGGGCAAAAAGTTGATAATTTTTTTTTAATACTTTTTCACTGAAAAAGATCAAGTAAAAAGTGTATGTAACAATAAACATGTTGTCAGTGTTAGACAGGTTGTCTTCATTGTTTGTAAATATAACTTAATTGTAACTCTCCACTTTTATTTTATTGTTTATTTTTTATTTTATTTTTTACCAGTTCGGAATAAAAACATTTGGCCGTGTTTATGAACTCTTTCTGACCTTTAACCTGCAGTGTGTAGAATTTTGGGTTTTATTTCCTAGCAGATTTTGTAGAAAGTAATTATAATATCCATAAGTACATTTAATTTAGTGCATAATAGCTGAAAAAAATGTTTTGAATTATTTTTTTTTCCCTTAGAAAGGGTCACATATATGTCCATATTTCTGCACATCTTGGACCAAGGCCTAGTGCCGCCATCTTGAAAGTGTCATAGTTGGAATGTCATCAGGTGCATTGTTTAAAAATTTGAATTGTTCTTGTCCTTGAAGGCCGCTGTAGCTTCTGTTATTATTCAAAAGGGGTGGGGTTACCCAGGGAGCGTTGCATTCTAGAACTTTCTTGATGATGTCATATTACACACTGCACCTTTGAATCTGTAGAAGGCGTGCCGGGAGATTGCAAAATTGGACAGAAGTCAAACAATTTCAATATTGTTGATTTCTTTCACTTTTATTTTATTGTTTATTTTTTCTTTTTTTTCTTTACTTCTTCGGAATAAAAACATTTTCTATTCAATATCAATAGTGCTATTTTTTTCTTTGGTTCCTCTAGGCCTGTTCTCCACTGACTCCCCTCCTATAACTTATTTATTCTTTATTTGTTTTCTTCAATGGGAATAAAACCATAAAACATCTCAATATGTATGTGTATTTCTATCTTCCCTCTAGGCCTGTTCTCCACTCCGCTGCTGGCCGGTCTACCAGAGAAGGTTCAGTCCTTCCTCGCGCGCCAGGTGCCCTTTCCCTCGCGCCTGGGAGACCCCGCGGAGTTTGCCCACCTGGTGACATCACTGGCCGAGAACCCCATGATCAACGGCGAGGTCATCCGGCTGGACGGAGCCATTCGCATGCAGCCATAAGACAGAAGATTGTGTTGTGTGTGTGTGTGTGTGTGTGTACACGTTAACAATTGATCAATGTACCAGGTGTGTGTGTGTGTGGACATGTTAACAATTGATCATAAACTGTAACGTGTGTGTGTGGACATGTTAACAATTGATCATAAACTGTAACGTGTGTGTGTGTGTGTGTGTGTGTATACATGTTAACAATTTATCATAAATTGTAACATTTGTGTGTGTATAAAGCTGCACATAGTGAATATACACTGCTGTGAATCACAAACACCTTGATCAAGTTTCTGTGATTGAATGTGAGAGAAAGTGTATAAATGAGAGTGTACGTCATTCAGATGATTGCAGTACGTCATGACTCTTCGGTTGTTTTGTAACTAATCTAGATTATAATAAACTTCAAATGGAATTGATTTTGTATTCTTGAAAGTTATTTTTTTTAAATATAATGATTATTTTGTCATTAACATACATAAAGGCTGCAACAATATCAGTCATGTTATTTTATATCACAGGTACCCATGACAAAGGCATTAAGAAAAACTGTATAAAATATCATTCTTTGCACTGATGGTCTCGTTTTGCTGTTACATGTGATTTATGATCATCAGTGGAAAAATGAGACTGTTTCAGAAATATTTAAAAGTTCATCGTAGCACCTTTAAATGTCAATTTATAAAGAAACAATGAGAGATAATTTACTGACATAAGATCCTCAATATCCAATTCATGCAAAACCTTAATTGAAGAATAAATAGTTTTGAGAAAGCAAAAAATGTAATTCACATATACTGGTGTGTGTTCTTAGTGATCTAACCACCACAAATCGAACCCTTTACATTACAGTCACATAAAATGAAATACTAAGAAAAGTATTTCACAATTGTATTTGAGTAAATACAGCCTATCATACATAGTTACTTTCCACCACTCATTATCGTAGAGTAAATTTTTTTTTTAAATTAATAACAGCACCCCTAAATGCACAACACTCGTCAGGGGTTAACATGGGCTGTTCTGTGAGATTTCTAGTGGGGGCTTGCTTGCTGTCATTTCTTTCGCCACAAGGGGGCAGCAAAGACTCGTATTTATTTAAGTTAATTTCAAAACAAATAACTATCAATCTTTGACCATCATTTGGTAAAGTTTGGTGTTTTTACTCAAAACAAAAAAATTAAACTTTTGTATTTTACAAGTAAATTATATTTTAACAAATGCCATTTTTCGTAAAATTACCCCACATTTAGTTGCTTTTGAAAATATTTTTGCAGTCTTTAAATAGATGAAGAGTTGATTTGCTTGAGTTATGTATTGATCAAAGCAGCAACCATTACATTTAGATTAATTCATATTTAATTCGATTTTTTATTAAGTTGAGTGTTGTTATTTTGTTTTATTTCTCATGTAGGCCTATGCTGCATATTAAATAATTAAAAAAATTCTAAATTACACAAAAAATGTTTTGTATTTAAAAACTTTTTAAGAAAAAATAATACACAAACAGTCTGTGTTCAGGGACGTATGAAATATTATCCCACGACTGCAACTTCAGGATGTTAAAAATAAAGAATAATAACAATATGAAATACAGACAATAAGAAATAAACTTGGCTTGAATTTAAGAGAAGTTTAATGTCAGCGAGTCATGACCAAGTTTAGTGGAACACAGACAGTCGTTAGCAGGAAATGGAATTCAGTACAATAATCTGATTTGTGCACTTTATCAGTTTACATGGTGCACTAACACTGGTGTAATATTACTCTGCTGCTCTTTAATCTAAGAGCCAGAGGACATTAAGAAAACACATTGATTTAATTGTATTGTTGGAGTCACAAAAACAAAGCAATGTTTTTCTTACAAAGCCACAATTTCACCACAAGTTGAATTCAACCCCGGAGCCGAACAGTGAAATGCCCATTTTCCGACCGATGGAGACGCCTGTGCCCAGCACCTTTACCTCTACTCCACTCGCCCCGATGGTGGCGCCGGTGTCTGCTGCCACGCCCAGGGTAGCTTTCACTGGGCCGTTAGTGTTAGAAATACTGGCCACCTCTGCTTTGCAAAATAGGCTCATACTGCGGTTCTCTTTAGAGCTGCCCATTCCAAACGCCACATTGGGCCCCTTCCCCTCAATCTGCAAATCGCCCGCTTGAGATTTAACAAGGCCAAATCCTGCACCAGCGTATTGTCCTATTCCATCTTCTTCTTCATATACAGCAGTACCCGCATAGCCACGAGTTAGAGAATCATCAGCCCGGTTGAGGTTATTATCGGCACGGCCGGTCCCAACAAGGCGCGCTGCAAACAAAACAGAAATGACATTCATTCTCAAAATGAGACTGGGGAACGACCACCGCTGGAAAATATCCTGTGGTGTGGAGGAGACTTCAGGAATATTTAAAAAATGAGATAGCCTATATAATACAATCACGAGAATAAAAAAGAAATCTCAAAATTAGCTTATCAGTCACAAAGCATCAGGCTGGATCCTCTTATTAGTCCAATGAAAACCATCTGATATTCTGTTTTTGATTCAAATTTGTTTGGTTGGGATGATTGACTGTGGGGCCATAAAACCTGTTGATATCGAGGTAGCCAACTGAGCAGTCATGTGTTAGACAGTGTTTTATTATTGGTTTAAAATAAATTCATAATTCATTTTCCCCATAATATTTTGACTTGACATGTTTTCTCTCTAAACATGGAGTTTATTCTCACAACATTTCTTGCGCAGGTCTGAGCAAGACGGCTACTAGTCAAACGAGGCTTTTGTCTTCATCACCAACAGACCAGTGGAGTAAAACATGCAACATTATCGTTTTACCGATAACAATGTAAAAAGATTAATTTACTGACCTTCATACTCTGGGTCTGAAAGAATAAAAATGGAAATGTTTAAATTTTTTAAGTTAATGTTTCCATTTAAAGGGATAGTTCAGTATTTTGCAGTTAGTATGTGTGTGTGTGTGTGTGTGTGTGTGTGTGTGTGTGTTGTGTACAGTGTAAAGCCCTCATACAGCCCTTTATATGTGCATGGTACAACCCCACTTCAAAAATACTGAACTATCCCTTTAAAATCCGCAATCACTTTGAACAATTCAATTTCACAAGATTGTTGAACTTTTGAGCCCACTACAGTTTCATTATGTTTACATCTGTTTATAGTTACAGTTGTACATCTGTAAATATAATATATTCCACGGGCCAGACCCCAAAATGTCACTCGTCGCTACCACTCAAGGTGGCAAAGGTTACATATCATTTCTGTAAAGATACGCGTCTGTAGATGATATTTTGGTGTGATAACCCGTCCTGAGTGGCAGCTGTAGAAGTGTTATCAGCTGATGAAGTTAACTTCCCCAATTGCATTTTAGACGTTGGTGCATATGTGGGTTCAGGCTCATGTTCAGGACATATGTCATTATTTGATAATACTGTGTTTGGTATCATTGTAAAGGGGACAATCTAAGCTTTCATTCATATATAGGGTATAATTATATATAGGGTATAATTTAAATTTCCTCTGGCCCATGGACTAATATGTTAACGTCTACAAACACTAAAGTGTACACAGTAATCAATTCTTCTCCATGAGGTTTGCCTACCTGCCATCTTCAGGACAAGTAGTTTCCTCTGAAAAACAAAGAGGTGATGTCGGTTTCAAACAGGGGCGGATCTAGAAAAATATTCATGGGGCGGCAAGAGGGTGGCAGGAGATTTTAAGGGGTGGCAAGTGGAAACCTGTGTCAGATGTATATACAGTATGCCGATTTAATTAAAGCCATACAAATAAATATGTACTTGGGAAAGCCCCCACATTTAGATATGTTGACTAAATAACATTATACTTAATGTATTGTGGCACGAGTGAAGCCTTACATTTAAACATAAAAGGTGTCAGACAATTTCAAAGATTATTATTACCGAATAATTACTACATTACTTGCCTCACAACAAACACCTGCACTAATACACCAGTAGGGGGTTCAAAATCTATACAAAGAGAGCTGCAATAAGTACTTTAGTTAACAGTAAGTCTTTGGTATGTGTTAATATGAGATACTCCCATCAGATCTCAATCATCAGTCTAACTTGAGCGCACATATCAGTTTATTCAAAGATTCTAATCATTTACATACAATACAGATAAAATCATTCATATAAATATTGTGTGGCATTTTCCTGTGTTTGGTCACAAACCTGTTAAACACACATAAACATTCATGTCCAGCAGTCGATCTGGCGAATAACATAGAGAAAGTGCTACAGTTCAAGGATACTGCATGGGGGGAAAACAATTACAACTAACTTCCACTCTTATTTAGCTCATTTTTCAATAAATAGCCTACTACTGTTTTAGGTTAAAGGTGCACTGTGTAATATGACATCATCTAGAAAGTTCTAGGATGCAACGCTCCCTGGGTAACCCCACCCCTTTTGAATAATAACAGAAGCTACAGTGGCCTTCAAGGACAAGAACAATTCTAAATTCTGAACAATGCACCTGATGACATTCCAAAAACATGGATTACTCCATAAGACTTGCCAGCTCAATGTACAAAATGTAATATTAATATTTGTAATTCTCCGCTCAGGAGGATAATTCAGATTGTTGGCAGAGGTGATTTTACACCAATGAGGAAATATTTATGAATGAGGATATTGATTTTAGCTAATAAATTACTTAAAATGTTACACAGTGTCCCTTTAAACAGAATCTTGTTGCTGTCTAAAACAAAGAGACCAATATTCATGGGATGTTACAGTGTATTTGCATGAACACAAAATAGCCTTGTCTCCTATCACAAAGTCACCTCCTGAACTATGAGCCACATAACATAGCCTATACAAAAACAGTGACGTTGGAACTATTTACTTAGGTGCTGTAAATGGGAAGAGGTTCAGTAATGTCCAACACAGAAGTAGGCCTACTGGTTATTATGAGCAATTGATAAGCACAACCTAAGACTTTAACTAAAAATAGTGTGATAAGAATTAGGAAGAATCCTTATACAAAGGCCTATAGATACAATTAAAGAAAATAATTAATGAATTTCAAGGGTGAAGGTCGTGATTGCCCCTCCAGAAATTCAACATTCAACATTTCATTTCCTGCATTCTGGTGACTGTGTTTATGCAAGTTTATGTAAAGTAATTGACAACGACAAAAATAGAATAAAATACAATGCAGTAATATCATGCATTCTATATTGCTTTCAAATATTTATTCTCCTCTATTGTTGAAATTGGTTTAGACTGTAAAAAAGAAGAAGTGATTATTCACGTCTATCATTGAGAATGTAAATGTTACTAGCCTACAATCTTAAAATATTTAAAAATAATAAAGTGCAAAATGAGGTTTTAATCCTCATTTACTTCCTTTAAGCTACTAATAGTGACTGAGTGTGCGGTGGACAGAGGGAGGAAGAGATAGCTTTATTTGATAATTTAGCTTTTTGATTTGAGAGAGTGATCATTGCTGACTTTAGACTGACTCGCGCTGTCTGCTCCATGAGGCTCGAGCCCTTCAGCTGAGAGAACAGCTGTCCGACACGGAGATGAAAACGAAACTGAAACTTAACTATCCTGCTTAGACTGACTTATGGTGGAGCAACCAAATATAAATGAATAAATATTGTACTAAACTGTAACACAAGTAATGAGTTGTGGAATTTGGATCAGTAGCCTACAGTAGTGCACATTCGTCACTCATGTGAAATAAACGTTATTGTAGTTTATCGGAAGCATTCACAAGTTCCTAACGTTATTATTAACCTCTAGGCATTGTCACCACACAGCAGCATAATACCTTTAGCCTATAGGAAAACCACAGCTCCATTAGCCCTGCTCTTTTCTCATTATTGTCATTTCTTCATAGATAGGGAGTTGATCAGTAATACCTGGAGAGTGTAGTCTCTCTTGTGTCGCTTGCTTCGGTAGGCTGGAGTTGGGCTCTGTCTCTCGCGCGCCTTCCTTGTTTTCAAAATCAGTGCCGTTGGTCGGGGTGGAGCAATATTACCTGGCTGCATTCACTTGCAGTCGAACATTTGAAACTCGCGCTCGTAAATGCCTCTTAAAGGTCCCATATTATGCAAAACGCACTTTTGCAATGTGTTGGAACATAACAATGGGTCCACGGTGTGCCTAGGGACTGCCAAAGTATATAAAAAAATCTCTCCTTTCCTCACCCTCACCCTTTCTGAAAACCTCTCCAAAATATACTCTCGCCGAGTGTAACGTTAGCCTGGTGCTACCAGACCATCGTACTTCATTTCATTTGTACAGAAGGTCTGGCAGTGCTGTAATTGGCAAACGTTCACTCATGGAGGCGGGTGTCTGTTAAAGTTTAAAACTATTGGATCTACCCAGTGCCACTCTGGATTAGCCAACCAATCGCATAACCTTTGGTCGTCAGGTGTGTCATGAGCCGGCTTCTGGCAACTGAAACTGGAGCGCGACTTCGACGTCATCGCTCTCAGCCACTCGCTCTGTTCGCTGATTGGACCGACTGTCGAATCTCCGGCAAAACTGGGAAATGGGCTGTACACCCAGACTGACTACTGAAGGGAAAATAAAATTTGGCCGGAAGTAGGCGGGCGGGCGGAGCCAGGCTAGTGTAACGTCACAGTCGGTGACCATAAAGTCACAATGGCTGCGTGAATGAGCTTTACTAAGTTAGTCCGATGCTGTGTTGTCACTTGACTCTTTTAGTTAAGATGCAGTTTAAGGTTCACGCTCCACACAGCTGCTGCTGGAGCAACCGGGAGTTTTTGCTCCACGTGAGAAAAATTGAATATTTGCAGTTTGCATAATCTATTTGAAATTGATATACATTTTTTGCGTCACTACCACTGGTCAACACCAGATAGAGGCATTTCTCATCCATTTAAACTCGACTAGTTGAGAACAACTTCTTGTGTGTGTGTGTGTGTGTGTGTGTGTGTGTGTGTGTGTGTGTGTGTGTGTGTGTGTGTGTGAGTGTGTGTGTGTGTGTGTGTGTGTGTATAAAGCTGCACATAGTGAATATACACTGCTGTGAATCACAAACACCTTGATCAAGTTTCTGTGAGTGAATGTGAGAGAAAGTGTATAAATGAGAGTGTACGTCATTCAGATGATTGCAGTACGTCATGACTCTTCGGTTGTTTTGTAACTAATCTAGATTATAATAAACTTCAAATGGAATTGATTTTGTGTTCTTTTTTTTCTATTATTATTTTTGGAGCATTCTTTCTTTTATTAGATTTATGTATTATTATTGATTGATTGATTGATTTATTTATTTATTTATTTTGGAGAGACAGAGTTGAAGTGGGGTAGAGAGGGGAAAGACATGCAGAGAAAATACATATTAATTGATTATCATTTGCTTCTTTGTCATTTACATACATAAAGGCTGTATCAATATCAGTTATGTTATATACTGTATATAGATACATAGATATATATATACTTTTATGTACTGATAAAACAGTTTAAGTTTATAACCTGTAAAAAGTCAAGTTACTACAATAAGTTTTTCCTCCTGAGTTTTACAAATGTTTCACCAAAAAGCTTTTCTCGCCATTATTCAGTAATTAATTAAAATAGTAAAAAATCGAACACGATATCGAAGTTGGGTTTGTCAACAAGTTCTTACTAAAATATGATTGAAAAATAAATATTCTTATATATTATTAAATGTAGTTGAAAAAAAAACTGCTTTTTAAACTGTCTAGAAGACTGTGTGGGCGTGGCCATATCAAACATTCTCCAAGGCAACAGGCATTGTTTTTATAGAATGTTCAGTGAGGGGAACTGCTGTGATTGGTTCAAAATACTTATTGCGTCATAAGATCCAGAGCATGGCCCATAGCCTAATCTAAACCCAATTTCCGTAAAGTTTATCAAACTTAAATGACAATTTCTTTAATTTGGATTGATAAATATGCCTTTAACTCTTTTCAGATGCTAAGTATCATGCAACTAACTCCCCAAGAAGGATTTTTTAGTTTTAGGGTTTACAGAGGCTTTATAGATATTTGGCCTTCAACTCTACTTTGCAGCACAGCTTAGATTCTGACCACAAAATATTTGTATCAATTCAGTCAATAATGTAAAATCATCCATACACTAAGCAGGTAATGAAATGGCCACATACATCTAGTAGTAACGGTAGTGTTAGGCAAACATTTCTGCAGGAATCAGTTTGTTTTTATTTTACGCACACAGACACACAGACAGACACACACGCACGCACGCACGCACGCACACACACACACACACACACAAACACACACACACAGGGGAGGAAAGTTAAGTGTGTGGTGTTGGAAGGAGGGACCACATTATAAAGGGAAGTGACAAGTTCCTGGTTTGTCAGTTACTGAGAAAGAGTCAGCGTGAAACCACCAGAGCCTGAAACATGAACGTCGGACACACTTTGATCTGTTTCTTCGTCCTCAGTGAGTAGCCTTCTCTCGATTTTATATTTCTATCGATATATTGTCTAATTAAGTAACTTTTTTGTCCTTTAATGCCCTTGCAAAATCAAATCGACAATCTTTCTAACTATGTAATTTGGGAGTCAAACAGTCCAGACAGTATAAACAGCATTTTTCAAACAGCTATTGTTAAAAGCTTATTAAGTCACACAACTTTGAAATCCTACAGTATATTTATATTAACTGTTTAAGACCAGGTTTTCAAAGCCGATGGGAAACAGTCAGTGCGGTTACACGGCACAACTAGATTGGATTATCACATATATTGAACAAGACACTCGAACGGACCGTGTCACTTGTCTGAGTATACATGGCCTTTCAGAAATCGGATAAATGTCCGATGCATGGCTGTCTCCACTATGCTAGGTGGCGCTCTAGCCCTTTCAACCATGCTTTCAACAAGTGGTTTTAGAGCCACGTCCGGTTCCCTTCCGTCAATAACCCATGGTGTAGCCTATCACGCTCAGGCACACAAGCACAGAACGAGAAGTCCGATATGCGATATCCGATCCCTGTATACATGCAGAGAGAAAGCCGACAATGAACGAATTATCTAGGTGTTCTTATCCGACTTCTCTTGTCCGTTATTGTGCCGATTTGTGTCCGAAGTAGATCGGATAAAGGTGTTTACATGCAGTTTAAAAGTCCTGTTGAGGTCTTATTCGTTTAGTTATCCGATTATGAGTCTGCATGGAAACGCACTGAGTGTCTCAGTTTATCGTGGCCGAACTTGTCTTTTGTTTCACCACATCTCACACCAGTTTGTTCCACATGTCGGTTTCTGTGGTTAAACATGAAGTTGTGGCGTGCTATGACTCACTTTACAGTAGTTTGTAGTTCCTTAAAAGAACTAGTGATGTAATATTTTTGTTTATACAGCAGTTGGTTCTGAGCGAGTGATCTGATTGGACGAGAGACCTTCTGAGCGTTCTGAAGGAGTGCTGATATTAGCGAACAACATCACTCGGACTGTTCACCAAACTGTAGACCAACTGTCAAAATCACTCCGCGGCTCACTGATGAGCCGGAGCTTCACTTGTGTGTTATCTGTGTGTGTGTGACTCCAGTTGACTGTGGCGAGTCTCTCCCCTGTGAGAGGGCATCGCTGCCACACACAGACACAGACAGAGACAGTGTGCGGCAGTCGCTCACACTCACGTTACTGAAGACAGCAATAGTGTGTGGAGATAAACTCAGGCTGCTGAATAATACGAGCGCTGCATAGCTTTAGCCTAGCCTAGCTTTCCCACCTCATTGTATAACGTTACTTCCCCCGGGCCGAAATACACTCATAAACTCTGGGAAATTAAGCGTGGGGGTTTGGATTGGGCAGCGGACCTTATTACCAACTAGATTAAGATCCGCCGTTCCGTTTCTTTGGTGACTTACGGGACATCGGGCCGCCGTGGTTAATGTTACCAGAGTAAACAAAGCAAGACGAGCTCACTCGCGTAAAGTTGTTGCATAGCAACGCGCTCCGCTCTGACTGCTGTTGTCGAACTATTTGTGTTGGCGGAAGCAAATACATTCTTAAATGATTAAAGATCACACTTTAAAGTTAACTTGTGAATTTCAGTTGTAAAACTGCTGTATAAAAGCAATAGCACACTCGAGGTCGCATGTTGTCGCTCTATATCAGCACTGCTGTGTTTCTCTCCGGCACTCGGCCTGCGGCCTCGTGCCTACGACCGAATCACAGCAGTGCTGATATAGAGCGACAACATGCTCCCTCTCGTGTGCTATTGCTTAAGTATTTTTGCCTTGTGCCATTAGTGCTGGTTGATTGCTCCATATTTTGTGTTGATTCTTGAGCCTCGGTTCTTTGGGCAATTAGAGTTTAAATAAAATATTCTAATGCATATCTGATTTATATAGTTCTTATTGTAACTTAGGCCTCCTTCTGTCTCATGCCCTTAAAGCTATAGTGCGTAACTTTTTCATATAAATAAATGTTGGTTACTTTATAGCCTTTGCTAAACAATTTGAAATAAAGTTGTTATGCCTATCAGCTCCACAAAACTCTCTCTGTATTTCTCAGTATGCAATTTATAAACTGGCGTCGCCCGACCCCCGACACTGGTGCAGGAACTCAGAAAATCCCAAGAAGAGCCCAAGAAATGTTTCAGTTGTTGATTCTACTGCTAAGAAAAAACCTGGACGTACAGCAGAAGGAATTAAATTTGTGCCGATCACTGAAGGCTTCACCTCATTTAGATGGCGATGCACTGACAGTGTTGTTGTGAATACTCAGAATTCCTCATGGGGGAGACTGAACAGTAATGCCTAAAAGTGAGACAGTAACTAATGATTGTTCATCTTTTCAACAGCACTGGGAGATGGAAACGCTGACATCACCGTCCATTCAGGGACTGAAGGAGAAAACATCTCAGTTGCATGTTCCTTCCTTGTCTCTGGAAGCAGGAAGCTCTTCTGTAAAAACAAATGTGATGGAAAAGACATTCTCATCGACACAGATAAGGACAGAGCTCAAAGTGGCAGATACAGCATTAAATATGAAAGTAAAAGTTTACCATCTTCTGATATTATGTGGGTGAGCATCACTAACCTGAAGAAGTCTGACTCAGGACAGTACAGGTGTGGTTTGGACAGATGGACTGTAGATTCATACAAGCACTTTGAGATCAGAGTTAAAGAAGGTGAGTTAGTTCACAAATACCTCAAAATGTTTTAGTCTAATGCTTCTTAAAAACCAACAGATCATGTGTAAAATATCTGATAAACTGTCACGCGAATGGACACACTAAAGTTGATTTGAATATCGATATGATATTGACACATCAATCCATCGACTGTTACTCACTGATCATGTTTCTCAGCTCCAGTCAAACCAAAACCAAACTGGACTCCTCGACCTCGTCCTTCATCAGTCCCACCAGCCTCCACACCAACAAAGACACCACAGAGTTCCAGCTCCACACCTCCATCAACCTCCTCTGATGCCAAGCAGGATCAACCGCCACCACCTGCAGGTCGAGGTATATTAGTATACTTTTTGTCGAGTTTAAGCTCTTTGAAAGCACCTGAACCCATGTTTCATGAGTATTATATATGAGTATACAAGTCTATATCTTGTACTTTATTTAAGTTTGAAGGGGACTAGAAGGAACTCTTAAATGTTTTTGAGACAGTCAGAAAAATCAAAGTTTACAATGCTTCACATTTCTCATAATCCAATTATTAATCTGACATAGTCACTTAAAAACATTACCAGGACACAGCAGGCGCTGGTGTTGTTAAAAACACTATCCCTTGTGTCCAAAGGGGGCGCTAAAATCAAGAAAAAATTAAAGTTCCTCGTAGTCACTTTAAGAAAAAAAGTTGTCTTCAAAGATTTTCTACAGCTGTTTTTTATAATGAAACAGTCAGTGATAAACAAAGTTGTTCTGCTGCTTGTATCACAACAGGTTTGATGCTGTACGTGGGTCTGATTCTCGTCGCCATGGTTCTCGCATTATCAGCGGCTGTGCTGATATTCTGCAGGAAGAAAGGCAGAAAACCCAAAGGTGAGTCATACCATATTTAGGTTGAAGTTGACAAACGCTTTAAAAAAGTTTCTAGGCTCCTAGAATTTTTAAAAGAAACAAAAGTAGTGTGCAACATTGAGTTTTTGTTGACTTAGTTCTTGAGTTTAGCTTGTGTTAGTTGTATGCAGGGCCGACGGACTGCGGGGGAAAGTGCGACAGTCGTGGGGGGGCCCAAGGCAGAGGGGGGCCCATTTTAACAAGTTAAATGTGGGGCCCCGATCTTCGAAGGCCCTTAAAGCCACTACGAGTAACATGGCACGTTGGCGTCCCCTTTGGACAAAAGCGGTAGTATTTTTACGACGCCCGCTGTCGCAAAGCTGTTTACTAGCGCGTGCCAGGCGCGTGAGTGTGAACTGAGAAGGGAGCAATACAGTGCATGTCCGTGTGTTGAAAGTGTGAGGACTCCGTGAGAGTGGTTTTGACACTGCATGAAGTAATGCCAGTCACTGCCACACGCACCTGATTGCAATGCTGATTGCTAACTACTCTCTCTCACGGAGCTGAAAGATTACGTGTGTCCGACTCCTCACAGAAAGCGAATGAACGAGAGACGGCAGTTAGTATGGATCACGATGAGGTAATGTGTTTGTGTTGTTGATGTAAATAATGACTATTTCAGATAATGGTTATATGATGATGGTGAAGCAAAGCAAACTTTGTGTTAGTACCAACCGCTCATTAATTTAGGAGTAAACACTGCAGTCTAGTTTCGCTCTCGTGAAATTGTATACACGTTGCTTGGTAACGCCCTCGTCCCCCCTGTAGCCTATATCACTCTCCCTTTTAGCTTTTCTTCATTGCATTTTCTTTTTTTTCTTTGATGGTTCAGCCCCGTTATCAGTCATTATGACGACAAATAACTGTATCAAACAAGGCTCCCGCTCCCCTTCCCTCACCTGGAGGGATAGGCTTCTCAATTCACGTTGCTGCGCCACACTGAAATCTGCGACCAATACGGATATGTGACCATAGAGCTTGCACGAGAGAACCGAAAATCGGACTGGGTGTGCGACCAGACCAAAAGCAGTAATAAAAACTATTTAAAAACGTCTTTCTTTGCACTGATGGTCTCGTTTGCTGTTAAAGGTAATTTATGATTATCAGAGGAAACATGAGGCTGTTTAAAAGATATTTAAATGTTACTCGTAGCCGCTTTAACAATGCCATTCCAAAAGAAGAAATAATTGACTGGCTTTTTTCTCCCCTGAACCTTGCAAGGAGATCAGGGGCCTGCGCATGACTAAGGCATGTGTGCGGGAGAATAAGCAGGAGCAAGCCGACAATGAATTGAACTGGTGGCGAAAATAAACGCAGCGATGTTTCTATGGGGATATTTAGCTGTACAGAAATAAGTGCTGGCAAAGCTAGAACAGTTTAAGACTCCACATCACTGTGGCAACACAACCTATCTATCAGCTCAGACAGCGCAGAGAAAAGTCTGATGAATGCATGAGAGTGATGGCCATGCACAACTGTAAGGTGTGTGTTGTATTTTCGTATTCAAATAAACAGTTGTTTATTTTTATAGTGCGCATTGGCATCTTTGAGCAAAATACCCCCAACATTTTTGCCGCGGTGCGCTGCGCCACGCCTCCTGTGACACTGGCCAGTGACCACCTTCATTAAGACATTTTCTGGGACAAACACTGCTAAAACTAATGATTTGGCCATTCATCAAATGAAATATTGTGGAGTTGTCTGGCTCAGAGAGCCGTGTGTATTGTAAGACCGCCTTTCAGGGGGCCCATCAGGACTTTTTGTGTAGGGGCCCAGAATTGTTGCCCCTGGTTGTATGGTACTTTAAATTGAGGTGTGTGTGTGTGTGTGTGTGTGTGTGTGTGTGTGTGCACACACGTGCGTGTGTGTTTTTGAGAGGCCCTAATCTTCTAAACTGCATGTTTTTCAGAACCCATTGAAACAGAGTATGCTAACAACCAAGAGGTGAGTTTGAGTACATTTGAATCTTTGCAACATCATTAATCTTCGTGACATCAGATGGAATACAGTATATAAACTATCAGATCTAATATATAAACCCCAGACCCTGGGGCGCCCTTAGCTCAGTTGGTAGGGCGTCCCCCCTTGGGCCGGGCCCAGCAGCAGACCCGGGTTCGATTCCCGCCCGCGGTCGTTCTCTGCATGTCACTCCCCTCTCTGCCCCATTTCAACTCTGTCTCTTCAAAACTATCAATAAAAAAAAGCATGAATAATGCCCAAAAAAATATCTTATAAAAAATAAAATAAAAAAATAAACCCCTTCTGGGGCGCTCCGGTGGTGTAGTGGATAGAGCGCGTACCATATTGGCTCCGGCCTTCGTTGCAGTGGTTGCGGGTTCAAATCCGACCCGTGGACCTTTACTGCAGGTCATCCCCCTCTCTCTCTCTCTCTCTCTCTCTCTCTCTCTCTGTCTCCCCATTTCAACTATGTACTATCTAATAAAGCTTGAAAATGCAAAAGAAATAATCTTTAAAAAACAAAACCCACCCTTCTTCTCTCCCTGCAGGCCGGCCCAGAGTATGAGGAGATCAGAGAGGACAGACAGAGCAAACCTCCTCCGGTAGAGATATCCACCGTTTACGCTTGTGCCAAATACAGTAAACCGGACGGAGTTGAAACCAGTGGCGACATCTACAGCTTAGCCACTGCGCCCGTTTCTCAGAACAATGTAAGTTAAAAGATAGGAAACCATGACATAGTTATGCATTACCTTACAGTTTTTTGAAAAACATTTTTTGTTGTAACTACTACATAGTTGGCTTACTGTGAAAAGCACCCCAAAAAAATCTGCTTCTGTTCATCCCATAATTAAACACTTTGGTGGGTACAGTTTTGTACGGCTGAGGTTAATAGGTTGGGTAAGTTTCATGGACTTGAGACTTTCCCAGTGGGAGATAGTTTTTAATAATTACAACATAGATTTTTATTTCTTTTATTTTTTAGTAACTACCACAAAGATACACATTACCTTTTCTTTTTAAGTTTAAAAACTAAACAAAAAAATACTATGTATTAGGCAATACATATCTATGTAGCAGTTACAACCAGTTTGTGTACCTCATTGTAAAGTGTTACTGCTTCCTTTTACTCAGAAAATTAAACTATCTCGGACACAAATACATTTCTTTCTCTTCCGTTGGAGAATAGAACACACAGAGCTGCAGCAAATGGAATCAACATCCTGATGATCTCTGACGCAAATCTGAACTAAATCTAGACATTTAATTTTATTCTGTCTTGTTTTAGTTGTTTTTTTAATATTTTTGTTCATAAATGTTATTCTATGTAAAACCATTCTGAGTTGAGTTTGAAATGTGCTGTAGTATATTCATAATATATATATAGTGTATTTATAATGTGCTAAGCTGCTTTGCTGGGCATTTATTAGAAAGAGGAACCGGGCCAGCGTTTTTCCACACCTCAAGATATTTCAAAGCTTCCGTTGTCGTGCAGAGGAAGTCTGCAGTCTGAAGGTTTAAGACACAGAGAGAGAGAGAGAGAGAGAGAGAGCGAGAGAGAGAGAGAGAGAGAGAGAGAGAAAGACTTAAAGGTGCTGCAATGAACATTTTGAAATTCAGATAATCACTTCACTATTACCCAATAGATTTGGAGACAATCAACCAATCAATCAATCAATCAAACTTTATATATGTAGGTCATATATGTTATTATATCTAAAACCTCTGAGTTGACGTCATGATGAAATGTGCTACTTTCAAATTCAGATATTCACTACACTAGTATTACCCAATAGATTTTGAGAAGAAACCCTGCAGAAAGTTTAAATGTAGAGAGAGTGGGTTTAATGTCCTGGGACTGTCATTTTAAGTTACTTTAGACTATTAAGATGCAAGCAATATAGATTTGTGCTAAAAATGGGGAACCATAAAATATATACAACTCTTGACTCACTGAAACATGAGCTGGTGGTAGTTCTGACAGCCAGCTGCACTAAAGCAGTGTGGAAGTGTGTGTAGATGCAGTACCACCAGTGGCCACTAAATGGTGCTAGCAACAATCTCTGACTTAGTTTAAACCTTGTGTCTTTTAACAGGTGTCTCAGTGAATTAATTCATGTATTAAAAAAATAAGTTAAATGTGCACTGTGTAACTATAGGGTTGTCAAGGAAGTTAACTTTGTTTGAAAGATATGTTCTCATAACTGAATAAACAAACTTTCCTCACAGGAAAATGTGTTTGAAGCTAGAAAGCTTCCTGAAAAGTTACTGTTTCGCTGTTGTTGTTTACAGAAGTAGTTGAGTTTTATAATTGTTTTCTTCTGAATTTGAAATATCGAATTTAAGCAACTTAAATTTATATATAATGATTTTTTTTTTAATTAGAATTTTTGACTTATCTTGTGAACATTGAAAAATAAAAGTGAAGATTAGTTAAATTCAGAGGCAAACAATTGAGATGCAAATTTCATGCATAAATATTCAGTAAATTCAATTCAATGGACGTATTTTTAATTTCAAAGTATCTGTGTTCCTTATCTTCCAGACTGAAGACGACTCGAGGAAACTCACCTACTCTGAGGTGCATTTTTCTAACGTTGCAGCGTCACGGCTCCGTAGCGCCCCCTGTGGTGAGAAGGATAATGTCGTCTACTCTACGCCTCGAGTCGACCCCTCCACTCCTCTGTACTCTACTGTTAACAAGTAGAATACCTCAGAAGTAGCTTAAAGCTGGGGTATGTGATTTCTGATTGGTCAAAGTTAACATGAGCTGTACACTTTGACCAATCAGAGCGAGGCTCCGATTATCTGTTCTTATTGGCTGTTGGGACTGTCCATTCACTTTGGCACAACGTTGTTGGTGTAGAGCGTGTCAGGGAGGGACCATAGGGGAGGGACCAAAGAGAACAAGTGGAGCGGTTGAGGTATTTGGATTCGAATCTCTATCCCAACTGCCATTTTCTCCCGAAATCCTCCACCCCAGCTTTAATTTATTCTCTCAGTTGCCAACAGGTGAACACAATGTTTTTTGAGTGAGTAACACGCACACATAAACAGCTTTTCCTTAAAGACCTACTTCACCGGTGGAAATATGAAGGTGTATTGAACTCTGAGATCCTATGTAATATAAATGTGCAAAAAGTGTAGAAATCGATTCATCCTCTGAGAAAAGGCAGAAAGAGTGTTTTATGGTCTCACTGTCTAACCATACATTTTCCTATGTGTGACATCACACATGGTAAAATGTAGGGTTAGGATTAACAGGACAGCTGGGCAAAGGGAAGGCTGAGGAAAGACTGAGGGAAGAAAAACCTCATTCATTATATTATAATAGCGATTTTATAATGATAGAACGCCAGTTCCGTATGGGTGAAGTATTCCTTTAAACTTGCATAACAATTTAGCTTCAAGTTGAATCTGCATTTACTTCTTCTTCTTTGAGTGACATTTACAAAGCAATGTAAAGTAAGCTATTTTGTTTAAGTGGAATAATTTGAAAGGTTTAAGTTCTAAGTTACTGTAAAGTAATGTACTGTATTTGGATTTTGATTTGTTGTTCACACAGACTTTTCATTGGTTAAATCAACAAACTGTGGTAGCGAAATATAATTCTTATTGGTGACTGATTTGTGTGATCTAACCTTGTGAGAGACCAAACAGCACCAACTGCTGGGAATAAAAGTACGTAAAATAAATATATTTTTTTAAACATTAGGCTATATTATTTTTTAAATATTAACAGAATATGAGATGTTTCTATGAGCTTGTTGTATCTGCACAATTGTACATATTTTTTACAGAGAGATTCTGTATTTATTCTGTTTTTTAAAAGTATAATTGCTCGGTTAAGGTGGTGAATTCTGTCAAATGACAAATTCCTGATGCTTTATGAAATAAAAAATAAATTGAAAATAATTCAAAACAGCCTGTTTTCACAACATTACTGTACCAAGCTGACCCAGAACAGATGGCAGTGCACCGCGGTCCGCGTAAAAAAGTAAAAAAAACTTCACCAAACCCCTCCTCCCCCTGGCATCCTTTTGGATGTTTATTTCGGCATTATTTAATGACACAACACAAGTTACCAGAGCTTCTGTCTCTAGTGTTGGTTCATAATAAATATATAATGGGAAAATATTGCAAATAAATTATTTTAATCTCTTGTATTTGAATAATATGGCGTGATTGGTTAAATCACCTGTCAATCAAAAAAGTCGCATGGCAACTGTTTTGGCTCAGTTAGCCAATTTAGCCAATCAGGAATTAGACCCGCCTCCTTGTAGCGTCAGCAGACAGCCGTTACGGAGAACTGTTCTTTTCGGGACGAGCCACTGGACGTGATAAAATCTCTGTTAACGTAGCGATTTAAAAAGTGAATCGGATGCTCATTTAGAACCCAGAACCAGATATATAGTGTGTATATAGTAGTTTGAAAGTGAGAAGAATTGATTTTGACCCTGTGTGACGAGGCTGCTAACATCAGCAACTTTTTGTTGACAAGCTACATCAGAGAGATTTTCCCCACCACTAAAAGTCCCGAGGAGCCCGTACATTGAAACGATTCCCTGGGTGAGTCACCATGTGTAAAGATGTGATGTTGGAATTGTGTTTTTGGGGTAAAAAACTATGTGCTAAGCTGCTAACTGGCAGCAGCTAAGGATGCCTGCTAACTAACGGTCTAGCATAGCGCGTGGTATCGTTGGACTTGGCGTGCCGTGACTGATGGTTTAGCATTTTTTTCACTGATGTTGAGATGTGTTGATGTGTCGGAGATGCTGCTAGCAGTGTTAATTTGCCTTATGGTGAAAAGCTATATGAGCTGTAAAGATGTGAGTTAAAGGTGCTAGCTTTACAATTATATTCCTTCCAGTAACTAAACTTTAGCTATGCTGAGTAAATAACAACACAAAGACAATACAATTTGAATGGGTTTTGAAGTGTTTTATTTGAACAGCTTTACAGCTTTTTAGAGTTGAAAGTGTCAATCATATTATATTTTTACATTGTTTTAAATTACTGGAAAAATTTGATTAATAGAAACATTAAGTGACTGAAATGTAGATAACTAAGTGGATCAATAATTAAATCAAAAGTACTTGAAAGTACATCACAAACCTGAAAGCAAATGAAACCAGGAAAAGTTAACAACTAAAACCGAAAAAAGGCTCTTAATATTAGGATACGCACGCCCCAAGCTGCAGGCAAACTCATCAGTTTAGTATATAAAACAAACTCACACACACACACACACACACACACACACACACACACACACAGGCACACAGTTGATCATTTAGATAAGCGGCAAGTTCCTGGTTTGTCAGTGAAGACGAGAGAGTCAGCGTGGAACCACCAGAGCCTGAAACATGGACATCAGACACACTTTGATCTTTTTCTTCGTCCTCAGTGAGTATTACCCTTTTCTATTGTCTCTTTCTGTATATAGAAGCTGTAGATAAACCTCATAGCATATCTTAAAGTGGACAGTATGAGAGTTACTTAAAAATGTCAATAAGTTTGAGTACTATTTATCTCTTCTAAATATAAACCTCCTCAAACCACAGACTGTGTAGTCACTCAAATATAAGTGTGTGTTGTGAAGACTAGGTTAGGCAAGGGGTCAGCAACCTTTACTATCAAAAAAGCCATTTTGTCCGCTGTTCGGACAAATTAAATTGGTCTGGAAACACAAAACATATTTGATAGCACAGCTAATATAGTTTTATAGTGTTTCCCACAGATTTTGGGAGACTGTAGGTCGGGGGTACCCTTGTTCTAGGGGGGTCTCGGGGCATGCCCCCCATAAGAAAAATGTGTACCTTATTCTAAAGTAAAGGCATCAATCTGGTGCACTTTGAGGAGGTTAAATCAACTCTGTCCTATGTGAGCTGTTTAGTACTATTTTCTGTAATAATTTGTAGACACTGGGTTACACAACATGGAAGCTATTGAGGATTAAGTTATTGTTTTTTATCAAACTATTTGTAGGCTATTACATATTATCAATCAAACTGAGTGTGATACCAATTCAGTTACATTTTGTTAATCCTAATTTTGATTAATAGCATATGACCCATTTAGCATGGAGGTAATGAAATAGTTTTTGTGAAAACGTGACAGTATTTGATCGACGTTAAGTCAGTGCTCAGTGTTCCGTTACGTGCAAGGGCTGGTGTGTGTGTGTGTGTGTTAACCGTTCTCCTGCTGCGTACTGCCGGTGATACTAGTAAGACGTCGCTGCTCTGCCTCTAACAAGTCCACCAAGTTTATACTTCTTCCTACTCCTTTTCAGGCATATCATATGTTTTCTTTTTTCTTTTTGTGAAATAATTTAAACACAATTTTAATTTATTGTATTTTCATGCTTTTCATTTTTGTTTTTGTATTGTTTTGATATGTCTGAAATACAATTCAATCAATCAATCGCTCCCTGCAGCCTGCTGTCTGTGGGTGAGCCTGGAGAGCGTGTGTGCGCATGGGGACGGGCTGATTGACTCAGGGTGAAAGGAGACTGAAAGGGAGATTCTTTGAATAAGCGACAGCAACAGCGTCATTATTCATGCAGGGAAAGGCACTGGGCCATAGTTGTTGGACGTGACGCATATCTTAGTTGACGCAAATATACAGAAAATTTTTGTTTTTTGTTTGGTTTTGTGTTTTTGCAAAGCTACAGGAAGCCACCGCAGAGGGGCTATAGAGCCTCATGCAGCTTTTTAAATACACGCATATGAAAATGGATTTCCTCAGCTACGATAGCAAGAGGAAGCCCTGGGGTCAGTTTCATAGTGATGCTTTAAGAATTGGTCTAAAGCAGACCTGTCATTGTCACGTACACAGCTTCTGGTATATATGGTGATATGTATTGACACTTCTCACCTTCTGTGGGCATCTAAGCTAAGTAAAAACAAATCTCTAGCAGATGCATGTTTTTGATTGTTACTTCCTCTTGGTACTTCCATAGCAAAGGTCACACTACAAAATATATTTAATAGTCTAATAAGAATTCTTATTTATATTAAACTCATATAATATGATACTTTCTTCCACAGTACTTTTGCAAACTTGTTTGAGCCATACAATCTATTTGACTGCAGTATCTTATAGGACAGTAACTATTGATTGTTCATCTTTTCAACAGCGCTGGTAGATGGAGACACTGTATTCTTGGTCCATTCAGGGACTGAAGGAGAAAACTTCACAATTGACTGTTTCTTCCATGTGCATGGATGCAGGACGCTCTTCTGTAAAGACAAATGTAAAGGAAAAGGCATTCTCATTAACACAGTAAAGGACAGAGCTCAACTAGGCAGATACAGCATTGAATATAAAGCACGATCTGCATTTTCCTCTGATATTCTTTATGTCAGCATCACAAACCTGACTAAGTCTGACTCCGGACGGTACACGTGTGGTTTGGAGAACAGAGGTTGGGTTCAAGATTCATACAAGGACTTTGGGATCAGAGTTAAAGAAGGTGAGTTTCTACTGTACACTGGGAGCTGCTAATGTGTTTTAGTCTAATTCTCCTTAAAAAACAAAAGATTAGTGTGTTAAATATCCGATAAACTGTCACATGCATGTGGACACTGTACACTTTTCATACAAGGAAATGTAACACAAAAAGCTTCATAGAATAACCCACCGACCCAAAGTGATGTCATTGTGATTAAATAAGTAATTCATTAAAAACAGCAACAGAACTGAAGAAACGTCATCATCAGTAAGGAAACACCAGAGGCAAGAAACTAAAAATATAATATAAAGAGATAAAATAAATAAATAAAATCTTTAAACATTGGCTAATAAGAACATAAACTGTAGATCAGAGTGGGTCAGTGCGGTTCAGCTCGCTTACGCTAGATCTGGGTAGCGTTTCCACCGCCGACTTTATCCTTTAGGTATTTGGGGTTTATAGCTGCCGCCAGAATATGGCGGTGGAACGACTGTGCTTAAGCCAGCCGTCTCTCATTTTTGCTTGGTCAAACCAGCCGCTCTTGTTTTTATTCCCCCGTGTTGTGAGCGTATTACGCCGGTAAATGCACAGAGGCGGCTTGGGGCGAGCTTATAGGCACAGTGGGCGAACAGAGCTGGCCTGTGGAAAGGAGGCCTACTACTTCTTTGTATCTGTACAATCAATATGTGATCATGTTTCACAGCTCCAGTCAAACCAAAACCAAACTGGACTCCACTACCTCTTCCTACAACATTCCAGCTGTATGTGCGTCTGACTCTGGTCACCTTGATCATCTTGTCCTCAGCGGTGGCTTTGCTGATATTCTGCAGGAAGAGGAACAGGGCAGCTGAAGGTGAGGCTTCAGGAAACATACACACTATCAAAGTTTACTTTGCTTCACCATTGTCATAATACCATTATTAATCTGACATAGTCACATATAAATACATTACCTCATGGCCATGCATCCTGCTGTCTATCTTTCACTCGCTTCCTAAACAAATGCACATACCACCAGCACATGCTAGCAAAGATCTTTAGGACAGCAGGCACTGGTGACGTGACAACACTACTGCTTTTTTCCAAAGGGGGCTCTATCAATAAAAACTGACATTTCTTACACATATAACAGAACTTTTGGCCTTAAAGTGTGTGTATGTGTCTGTGGCCCTAATCAAAACTGCATTTTTTCAGAACCTTGTGTGGATAGTGACTATGTGAACGTCCCGGGGGTGAGTGTGTCTCAGTAACATCTCAGCATCATCAGTGATTGGGACACCAACTGATATTTATAAAAACCAAACCGCTCTTCTCTTCCTGCAGGTCGACATAGTGTATGAGGAGGTCGGACAGGAGCAAACATCTACAGTTTAAACTTTCCACTTTAGATTTTAGCTTTGGGTTCAGAAAACAGTATCTTAAGAATTAATTCAAGGAAATTCCCCTAAGATTCCTTCGAAATTTAGCAGCAGTTTATATCTACTGAAACCAGAACCTGATCCAATTTGTTCTCAATGTATTGTTGTTCAAGAAGGAAGCAGTGTGGCAGTGTGTGAAGATGCAGTACCACCAGTGGCCACTAGAGACCTTCAGCAACAACCTCTGACTCTGTAACAAACTTATATAAAAGTGAACAGTTTTCTCTCTTAATATTTAACTTTATGTGTTTGAATATGTGTCTCAATGAAAATTAATTTGTATACTAACAAAATAAGTCAATGATTGACAGGTGTCTCAGCCAATCACTGTCAGTGGATGTTGCATTCTGTAACATAACAAAAATAAAGTGATAAAATGGAGGTGATGAAATTGCATATGAATTGAAAAAAAAAGTTAAAAGTGGATGTGAAATGGAAATGGATGAATACATGATCAAGTGATCCGATACATTTTAAATTGTTTTTAATAAAGCTGGGGTATGTGATTTCTGATTGGTCAAAGTTATCATGAGCTCTACACTTTGACCAATAAGAGCGAGGCTCCGATTCTCTGTTCTTATTGGCTGTTGGGACTGTCCATTCACTTTGGCACGACGTTGTTGGTGTAGAGCGTGTCAGGGAGGGACCACAGGGGAGGGACCAAAGAGAACAGCTGGAGCGGTTGAGGTATTCGGATTCGAATCTCTATCCCAACTGCCATTTTCTCCCCAAATCCTCCACCCCAGTTTTAATGACACAATGATTATATTCAAACAAAAATGACCATGAATGAGATTTAACTTTAAAAATAAGAAAAGTTTTCATGTAAAATGGTCAACAAACTTGCAGATAATGGAACAGAAAAAGACGTAAAGAGGGGAGGAGAGTTATGTGTGTTTGAAGGAGGGACGACATCATTTAGAGAAGTGACAAGTTCCTGGTTTGTCAGTTACTGAGAAAGAGTCAGCGTGAAACCACCAGAACCTGAAACATGAACGTCGGACACACTTTGATTTGTTTCTTCATCTTCAGTGAGTACTACTCTTAATTTAGTATTTCTATTCCCTCTCTATTTCTCTCTCTCTCTCTCTTTCAATATATTGTCTATTAAAGCAATATTTCAGTATTATTGAAGTGTGGTTGTATGAGGTACTTCTGCATCCAATCATCTTGGGGGAAAAACAATCGTTATCCATCCCATAAATAGCTGATTAACGATCCAGTCGCCAATCGAAACAAGCCTTATTTGCAACATGCAAGTGATATATTCAATTTATTAATTTTTTTTTTTTTACAAAACATAGATGTTTAAAAAAGTATATGTTCATATAGCCTACTGCTATAACTTTTAAAGCCACTTCCTAACTTAGAAACTTATAATTTTTCTCTCAAAGTTTACCAGACTGATGCATTTGAACTTTAACATGTACAACATTTTCTTGCGAGAGGTTAGGACTATGCTTGTAGCCAATACAGTTTGTCTTGTTTGTCATGTTTGTCAGGCCGCACTAGTCTTTGTCTTCACCACAGCTCATGCAGGTTGTTTCACATGTTGGTTTCTGTGGTTAAACATGAAGTTCTGCTATGACCCATTTTAAAGCTGATAATCAAAGGTGCACTATGCAGTTCCAGAGGAGGGGGATTTGTTTACATTTGCAGAGCCTGCAGTTAGTTTACAAAATAGATTTACTCTAAATGTAATTCTTAGCATTGAAAAAAATTAAAAAATATATTTTGAGGAACCTTGAACCAAACATAAGACTAAAATATATTTGTAAACCAAACTGTGGTCTATTTGGTATGTCTATTCAGTTATAAGAATATCCCTTGGAAAATGTTCACTTCTCTGACACAGCCAAAGTTACACAGTGCACTTTTAATCTGTAGTTCCTAAAAATAACTTCTTATTTTATACTTTTATTTCAGACTGAAAACTAAATGTGTTTTTGCCTGATGTCATTCATACCAATTGATCACTGCATTGTTTACGTTATGTCATCCCAAACAGCCTTTGTTCTTTGAGAAATTAGACTTTGAATTAGAGATTTATTTACATTTTTTTGTATAGTTCTTATTGTAATTTATCCCTCCTTTGTCCCATTTCCGTAAAGATGGAATCAGTGATTCTGGAGAACGCTTTTGGTCAAAATCACTCTTTTTCAAAATCTGTGAATATCTCCTCACGACTTCGCTACCTGTCTGTACTGTGTGTTAGCTGAACACAAGCATTCTCCAAAATTGTTGACTCCACCTCTAATAATTTTACTTTGTTTTAATTATTGGTAACACTTTACAATAAGGTACACAAAAGAGAGTATTTTTTTAACAATAACTACTCTTTTTTGTGTACCTTATTGTAAAGTGTTACCTAATTATTGGTTGTGGAGGCTGGGAAGGCTACAAATGAATAGCTCCATTGGGGATAAAATAAAGTTGTCTAAATCTGGATCTTAAGGGAACCACAAATAATAACTGTTTGTCCATCTTTTGATGAGTAAAAAAGAAAGTAAAAATCTCAATATTTTACTTGATTTAAGTTTTTTTTTTTTTTAACCGCTTAATCCATAATAAGTTTAGTTTCACCGGAATGGAGTAATTAGCAACTATAGCAACTAGACCCACCAAGTCATAGAGTGGTGGAACTGGACTGTTATTAGTATGACTGTGTGTTAATGTGAAACAGATATTTGACTGCAGTATATTACCGTAAGATTTACTATTGATTGTTTATCTGTTCAACAGCGCTGGGAGATGGAGACACTGGTCTCAGTAATGCAGAAGGCTTCGTCTATACAAGAACTGAAGGAGAAACCATCACAGTTCAATGCTCCTTCAGTTCCACTGCTGACAGGAGGCTCTTCTGTAAAGACGAATGTGGAGAAAAAGACATTCTCATTGGCACATATGAGGACAGCGCTCAACGTGGCAGATACAGCATTAATTATAAAGAAGGAATTTATCCACTATATTCTACATTTCTGTATGTGAGGATTACAAACCTGACTAAGTCGGACTCAGGACGGTACTGGTGTGTTTTGGACAGAAAATGGAGTATAGATTCATACTTGGAATTTGGGATCATAGTTAAAGAAGGTGAGTTTGTTCACTGAGAGATGCTGATGTTCCATATAACTGAAGATGTTTAGTCTAATTCTCCTTAAAAACCAAAAGGTTACCGTATTAAATATCAGATAAACTGTCACATGAATGTACACACTGTACACTTTTCATACAAGGAAATGTAACAAAAAGTGCTTCAGGGCTGTACGCTTATTTTTTTAGGTGGTAGCACTGGTGCTAGCAAGCAAAAAAATTCAGTAGCACAAAAATAAATTTGGTAGCACACAAAGTATGATCGAAAACTTGCATAACCTTAACCCTTGCATTTCACTGTAATTACCTTTCAGCATCTCATCTTGGTCTCCTTTGAGATTCTCAATTAATATTATATCCTAGTGTGTGTAGTAATAATTGTAGAAGAATGAATAGGGGTGCACTGATTGCAATTTAGACAAAATAATCTAACCTGCCAATTGCAATTTTTTGCTGATTCAGAATTATTTTTCCCCATAAAAATATAAAAATAATATCTATATCAATATATGTTTCGTATATACATATAATTATTATAATAATAATAAACATTTTTAGAAAATCTCCTTCTGTTAATTAAAACCAAACTTTAAAACATTAAACATAGCCTATTAAATAAAAAAGTATACATATGGGTACAATTTAGGATAAATTAAATAGGTTGTTGTGAATGTGTTGGAAGTTGTTCTTCAGTGGCTTATTTCAAACTTTGTTTTTAGACTACTGTTGACTGCTCTCTGCAGCTGAATGAGTTGCCTTTCTAGCTAGCGCACTGCAGGGCTGTGAAGCGCTAACTTCCTGTTCTTACCGGCTTCAAAATAAAAGTTAACTCACGTTTGGCTAGTAACAGGCTTTTAACGTGAAGGCGCACAGGAAATGTTCTGTTTGCACACGTGCTAACTTAACTGCGGCAATCTCTTTCCGGTTATTACCGTTTGTGAAGTTTTTATTCGGTAGAATCGCTGCACGAGCACAGATCCCGAGGACACATATCTTTCACCAGCCAAAGTGGAGGGTGGACTCAATAACTTACTTGCCTAAGACTACATTTACCCCCATTTAGAGTGTTAATGTAGAGCCCTCTAAGCAGTGTTGTGCATCTCTCCTCTGTGTTTCAAAGACAGCCTCTCCTCATTATCAACTAGCATTAGTGCGAATGGACTTGTATTCATCATCGCACGTGATCAATTCCAGTAGCAAATGCGATCAAAACTGTCGCACTGTACAGCCCTGGTGCTTCATACAATAACACACCGACCCAAAGTGATGACATTGTGAATGAATAAGAAATTCATTAAAAACAAGAACTGAACAGAGGAATTGTCATCATCTGTGAGAAAACACCAGAGGCAAGAAAAAAAACTTTGCTGGCCAGTCATTTCTTTAAACCAATCACAATGCTCTAAGCCCGGGAAGCACCAGCAGTGTCCGCGCCAAATAGTGCCGGGGGAAATTGTTTTGATGGAAAGTCTGCACGTTCAGAGGCTGTCAGAGAAATGGCTGAATCCCAACTGCAAACGCCACAAAAACTATTATGTCACTTATGTGAGGTTACTTTCATAGACAAAAGGAACAGATATAGTTTGTTGCTTTTTCACCAGGATGTCAAGACACCGTGCACCATATGGTTAAGCCCTGGAGGAGCTCACGGGATCTGAATACGACAGACGTTTTAACATAGACTACTCTGTGGTTCTTGTAGAACACTTCTAAATAAATATCATAGTTGCTATTGTGAAGTGGAGTAGATCGGTCCATTGGTGAAATCCATGTCAAACGAACATGCCTCTGCCAGAGTGAAAAGATGGCGCCACGGACAGTAGCCACGGCCACTGTAATGCACGGACTAGCCGTGGCTCCGACCATTACCTCCCCGAGGGTATGTTACAATAAGAAGATAAACTGCAGATTGTTAAAATCAATCAGTAAATTACAAATTGACATTGGGTCATTAAATAACCCGCTGTACTATCACAAAGACATCGATCCACTGACTGACTGTTAACACTGAGTTCTTTACTTTTGTATCTGTTCAATCAGTATCTGATCATGTTTCACAGCTCCAATCAAACCAAAACCAAACTGGAATCCACTACCTCTTCCTACAACATTCCCATCTCCATCTACCGAGCAGAGTCAACTGAAATCACCTTCAGGTCCAGGTACATTTACATAGTTCAAATGTATGCACCAGACCATCTACATACAGTATCTGTACAATCACTATCTGATCATGTTTCTCAGCTCCAATCACTTCAAAACCAAACCAGACTCCCCGACCTCTTCCTACATCAACAAAGACACCACAGAGTTTCAGCTCCACACCTCCATCAACCTCCTCTGACGCCACCAAGCAGAGTCTAGGTACATTAACATGGTTCAAAGATATTTTAATGGTTTATAACTTTAGGTTTTCCGCACCACAGAAACATGTAGGTATTCTACTTAATTTGACCACACTATAGAGTTGTGTTAGTGCCACCTGAATGTGACATGCCCTGTAATGCCATAAAAGACACATGGACTTCTTCCAACTTTACCTTGAGACCTGGGGACCTTAGGGTTCTGCACAGTATCTTGGCTTAACATTATCTGTTCCTAGGATGGTTCTCTTCTGGACATAGTTTTCGGATGTCGTTCGTGGAATTTGCCACTGTCCCAACTTGGCGGTCACAGCCCAGAGGGGTCCGTTAGCCACTGAAAAGTTCTTCTCTTTTCAAGCCTTCCATGTTCCTTCTGTTTGTTGCTGCAGTTGCTTGGGATTGCTACATCTATGACAACTGCCGTCTACTATTTGTCGACCATTATGATTTTTGATGAGTTGTGTTAGTGCCACCTGGAATAAATGTGACATGCCCTTTAGTGCCATAAAAGACATGGTTTCGGATGTTGTTCGTGGGAATTTGCCACCGTCCCAACTTTGGGGTTACAGCCCAGAGTGCTCCGTTTACCACTGAAGACACTGTTGTCTGTTTTATTTCTGTACACTTCATCTCATCAATCCTTTTTTTAATTTACTTGTTTGGAATTGATACTTTAACAAAAACTAGTGTATGATGAAACAGGAAGTGTAAACAAACTAATCTACTTCTCAAACAAACACAGGTTTGCAGCTGTATGTGCGTCTGACTCTGTTCACTTTGATCATCGTGTCCTCAGCGGTGGCTTTGCTGATATTCTTCAGGGAGAGGAACAGGGCAGCTGAAGGTGAAGCTTCAGGAAACACACACTGAACATCTAAAATGTCACATTTCACACAAAATACTGAACTTTTTGGTCTGAAAGTGTGTGTGTCTCTCTCTGGCGCTAATCTTCTGAACTGCATGTTTTTCAGAACCTCGTGTGGACAGTGACTATGTGAACGTGAACGTCAACGTCCCGGGGGTGAGTGTGTCTCAGTAACATCTCACCATCATTAGTGTTTAGGACACAAACTGATATTTATAAAAAACAAACCCCACTTCTCTTCCTGCAGGCCTACGCAGTGTATGAGGAGGTCGGACGGAAGAAAACATCTACAGTTTAAACTTTTCACTGCAGCCAGTACAGTAAAAATAGTGGTAGGATTTAGCTTTGGGTTCAGAAACCAGCGTCTTTTGGATTAATTTAGTAAAATAATTTGAATCACTTCATTGGCAGAAAACAGCCAAGATTCGGGACATTGTCATTTAAAACTTTCACGTCAGCTTATATTCCCGAGTAACGTGCCATTTATTATCTATCTACCACTAACCAAAGATGTTTGGTTATTTTAAGTGTCTTTATAGACAGTTAACATGCAAGCAATGGAGTGTTTGTGCCAAAAATGTATTGTATATCCATAAAATATATATTTTCTAGTTTGTTTTATTCTCTTTAAATATAAGTTGAGTCTAATTAGAAGCTGTTTAAAGTGGCAGATTTTGCCAATTGTTTTCACTAAACAAGATTCAATCAAGAACAAAAATTAATGAGATTTAAGTTACAAACATGCACATTTTTCATGTAAATTGGTCAACAAACTTGCACATAATGGAACAGAAAAAGAAATCTAATAAAAAGGGGAGGAAAGTGTAGTGTGTGGTGTTTGAAGGAGGGACCACATCATATAGAGAAGTGTCAAGTTCCTGGTTTGTCAGTTACTAAGAAAGGGGCAGCGTGAAACCACCAGAGCCTGAAACATGAACGTCAGACACACTTGGATCGGTTTCTTCGTCCTCAGTGAGTACTACTCTTAATTTACTATTTCTATTCTCTCTCTCTCTCTCTCTCTCTCTCTTTCTCTCTCTCTCTTTCTATTTTCTATCATTCTTATTTCTTATTAAAGGGATATTTCAGTATTTTTGAAGTGGAGTTGTATGAGGTACTTATGAATTAGCAGCAATTCAGCATTGTACTGTTGCAGAGGGGGCCAGCAGAAAAAAAGCCTTTTTGCCACATTTATATAGCCTTACCTTTAACACTTGTACGCAAAAGATAGGATTTTTTCACTGCTGATTTGCAGACTTTTTTTTAGCATTTATTTTTTTTTATATATTAGGAGAAAAAAAGTTTTTCAGCTTCTGCTACAGTGAAATCTCTGCCAAACTCCTCAAAGCACTGACCACCATCTCCATAAGGTAACTGACTAACAAATGCATTAATACCTCATACAACCACACTTCAAAAATACTGACCTATCCCTTTAAGTTACTTTTTTTTATTTAAAGTTTAACTTTGCAGTTGGGGGGAAATTTTATTGTGTTTAGACGTGTTTTCTTTCACCACATCGCATGCCAGTTTATTCACATGTCGGTTTCTGAGGTTAAACATGAAGTTCTGCTTTTACTAATTTTGAAATATGTTGTTCCTTAAAGGTGTGTAAAGGTGTGTAACATTTAAGTAATTTATTAGCTAAAATCAGTCCCTTAAAATAGTGATGTAATATTTTATACCAAATAAACACACACAGAAAGAAACTTACAGAAAGACAGTAATTATTGATTGTTCATCTTTTCAACAGCACTTGGAGATGGAGACACTGGTATCAGCAATGCAGAAATCACCATCCATACAGGGACTGAAGGAAGAAACATCGACGTTGCATGTTCATTCTCTGTCTCTGGGAGCAGGAATTTCTTCTGTAAAGACAAATGTGAAGGAAAAGGCGTTCTCATTGAAACAGATGATGACAAAGCTCAACGAGGCAGATACAGAATTCATTATAAAGTAGGAACTGATATTGATATTATGTCTGTGACCATCACTAACCTGACTAAGTCTGACGCGGGACGGTACCGGTGTGCTTTAGACAGAGGGTTGGCTCCAGATTCATACGAGGACTTTGAGATCAGAGTTAAAGAAGGTGAGTTTGTTCACAAATACCTCAACATGTTAAGTAGAATGCTCCTTAAAACCAGCATTGTTTGTAAAATATCTGATAAACTGTCACATGAATGTACACACTTACGTTGATTTGAATATGTATCGACACTGACACATTGATCCATCGACTTGTACCACTGATCATGTTTCTCAGCTCCAAACAAACCAAAACCAAGCCGGACTCCTCGACCTGTTCCTACATCAACAACGACACCACAGAGTTCCAGCTCCACACCTCCATCAACCTCCTCTGACACCACCAAGCAGAGTCAACTGAAACCACCAACAGGTCCAGGTACATTTACATAGTTCAAAGGTATTTTAACAGTTTATAACTTCTGTTTTCCACAGGTCTCCTACTTAATTGAACCAAACTTCACAAAGTTATGTTAATGCCACCTGTAATACATGTGAAAGATTCCCAAAACTGATATATATTTTTTTTCAAACAAACACAGGTTTGCCGCTGTATGTGCGTCTGACTCTGGTCGCCTTGATCATCGTGTCCTCAGCGGTGGCTTTGCTGATATTCTGCTGGAAGAGGAACAGGGCAGCTGAAGGTGAAGCTTCAGGAAACACACACTGAACATCTAAAATGTCACATTTCTAAAAAAGCTTTTGGTGTTAATGTGAAAACACTACGCTTTAGTTCCAAAGGGGGCGCTAGAATCAACAAAAACTGAAAGTGTGTGTGTTTATGTGTCTCTGGCCCTTATCTCCTGAACTGCATGTTTTTCAGAACCTCGTGTGGACAGTGACTATGTGAATGTCCCGGGGGTGAGTGTGTCTCAGTAACATCTCAGCATCAGTGACTGTGAGGGATCGTGTCTGTGTTCCCACAGCCCGATGGTCCCACCTTTCTAAGTAATCTAACTATATAACAGAGAATAGTATGTCTGTCTGTCTGTCTATCTGTGTGTGTCGGTCAAACTCCTATTCTAACCTCTCCCTGTCCCTGTGTGTGTGTGTGTGTGTGTGTGTGTGTGTGTGTGTGTGTGTGTGTGTGTGTGTGTGTGTGTGTGTGTGTAAAGTAACGCTAACCACCCAGCTGTGATGCCTGAATCTAATCGCACATTTCTGGACCATAGGGCTGTGGGGCAAACGGGCTGTGGGAACAAAGGGATGAAACCGTTTGGGACACCAACTGATATTTATAAAAACCAAACTGCTCTTCTCTTCCTGCAGGTCGACACAGTGTATGATGACGTCGGACAGGAACACACATCTACAGTTTAAACTTTCCACTGCAGCCAGTACAGTAAAAATAGTGGTAGGATTTTAGCTTTGGGTTCTGGAACCAGCGTCTTTTGGATTCATTTAGTAAGATAATTTGAACCACTTCATTGGCAGAAAACAGCCAAGATTCTGGACATTGTCATTTAAAACTTTCACATCAGTTTATGTTCCCGAGTAACGTGCCATTTATCATCTATCTACCACTAACTTCGGTTGTTTGAGAAGGAAGTCCTAAGAAAGATGTTTGATTATTTTAAGTGGCTTTATAGACTGCTAAGATGCAAGCAATGTAGTGTTTGTGCTAAAAATGTAAATCCATGAAATATAAAATAACTTGATAACTCACTGTAACATGAGCCTGCACCAAAGCAGTGTGGCAGTGTGTGAAGATGCAGTACCACCAGTGGCCACTAGAGACAGACAGCAACAACCTCTGACTCTGTAACAAACTTATATAAAGGTGAACAGTTTTTTCTCTCTAAATATTTAACTTTATGTGTTTCAATATGTGTCTCAATAAAAATGTTTTTGTACTAACAAAATAATTAAATGATTGACAGGTGTCTCAGCCAATCACTGTCAGTGGATGTTGCATTCTGTAACATAACAAAAATAAAGTGATAAAATGGAGGTGATGAAATTGCATCTGAATTGAAACAAGTGTTAGAATTGAATTTGAAATGGAAATGGATTGATACATGATCAAGTGATCTGATACATTTGAAATTGGTTTTATTAAAACAGTTTTGATGTCAATAAATTAGAGATTTCTTTTTGTTATCTTATTGAACATTCTTTAATTATATTCAAACTAAAATGACTTGAGCCATGAATGAGATTTAATTTACAAAAAAGAAAAGTTTCTATGTAAAATCATCAACAAACTTGTAGATAATGGAACAGAAAAAGACGTAAAGAGGGGAGGAGAGTGTTTGAAGGAGGAATGACATCATTTAGACACACACACACACACACACACACACACACACACACACACACACAGGGGAGGAGAGTTAAGGTGTTTGAAGGAGGGACGACATTGTTTAGAGAAGAGACAAGTTCCTGGTTTGTCAGTGAAGACGAGAGAGTCAGCGTGAAACCACCAGAGCCTGAAACATGAACATCAGACACACTTTGATCTGTTTCTTCGTCCTCAGTGAGTACTATCTCTCAATTTTATATTTCTATCTATATATTGTCAAATTAAGTCACTTTTTACCTTTACTACTCTCTCTCTCTCTCTCTTTCTTTTTTCTATCAATCTAATGTCTTATTAAAGTGATAGTTCAGTATTTTTTAAGTGGGGTTGTATTGATACCTATGCATAGTTAGTCTTGTTATTTTATTGACTATGAGGAGTTTGGGTGGGAGACGTAGCTGTAGCAGAAGCCAGCATTGTACTGTTGCAGAGGGGGACAGCTGGAAAAAAAAGCCTTTTCGCCAGGTATATTAATGCTTACCTAAAAAATAAATATCCGTTCAATTGTACGATACATTTTGGATTTTTTTCACTGCTGGTTACTGACTGATACACTGCACTTTGAGCATTTCAGCATTTACTTTAAAGGTAGACATTTATACTGTCTATGTAGAGAAAAAACCTTTTTCAACTGGCCTATTACATGACTGTGCTGATCACCAGCTCCATTAACACTGTAACTATGCACAAGTACTACCTCACCTCAAAAATACTGAACTATCCCTTTAAGTGACTTTTTTTTCATTAAAGTTAAACTTTTCAGTTGGTGGAAAAAGTTTGTCTTCGTCTTTTTTATCGCCACGTCTCACACAATAAAATCTTCTGTATATTTCATTTAATTTTTATTTTGGTTTTTGTGTCCTGCACACAAAGTGCCCAACCCTCATGGGTTTATAGGACACCATCACATACTACATTACAATCAAAATACAGAATATATATATATATATATATATATATATATATATATATATACACAGAAGATTTTATTGTGTTTTTAACATGTAATCTAAGCATTCTGGTGCATTCTGGCGAAGAGAATAAAGGAAAAAGTCAACATTTATTTCAGTTAAGATGAATAGTAAAATTAGCAAGACAACATAACTTGCTAGCAACCAGATGCCTAACAACTGGCCCACTAGCTTTTGACCAAATATCTTGCTAAAAAAATAAACCTTTATTTATGAAATTCTGTCCTTGCTAAGAACATGTTACTACAAACTTTTATTTTTTTATTCAGATTTCAAAAATCTGCTGGGACACGTGCCCATACACGTGCGTGGGTGGCACGCGTGTCACAAGCACACTTATGCTGTTTTCAAGACCTTTGCTGTCCAGAGACCCGTTCTAGTGGCCACAGTCCTACCATTAATTTAGTACTTGAAAACTGCAAACTGATCTCATATCAGTGGATTGGAGTGTTTGTGTGATGAACTTGGCAACTACCTATCAAAGAAAGTTAAGAAAAAAAAAATACACATCATCTCTGAACTAGGCTACATATCAGGAAAAAATTGTGAAAAAAAACAAAAAAAAAAAACATTTGAAATGGGGGGGGGGGGGGCACTGGGGTGGCCAGTAAGATTTCAGGGGCGGCCCCCCCTGGACCCCCCTAGAATCGCCACTGTTCAAGAAGGAAGCAGTGTGGCAGTGTGTGAAGATGCAGTACCACCAGCGGCCACTAGAGACCGACAGCAACAACCTCTGACTCTGTAACAAACTTACAGTCCCCTCCATAAGTATCGGAACAGTGAGGCCAATTCCTTTATTTTTGCTGTAGACTGGAAACATTTGGGTTTGACACCAAAATATGAATATGAGACAATAGATTAACATTTAAGCTTTCATTTCCAGGTATTTACATCTGGATCTGATACACAACTGAGAAGATAGCATTTTTTGTAAAGGAACACCACATTTTTAGGTGAGCAAAAGTATTGGAACAGATAGACTTAAAGAGGACCTATTATACTACTTTTCTGGTTTTAATTTCTTGTTTTACACTGCTATAGAGCAACCTGACACGAATCACATCACAAAAAACTATGTAGATTTTCGGGAAGCTCTTTCTCTTATTTTGGCGATCCAGCACGTCCTGTCAACACTTGAGTGTGTGTGCTTCGGCAATCTCCGCTCCCTCCGCCTGTGATCGGCCATCTCCGCTCCCCTCCCCCCCCCCCTCCTGCAAACCCCACTCCGTTGTGATTGGTTACCTTCCTTCCGGAACACTTTCAGTGGCGGGAAGCGCGAGCATGGACCTATAAGGGCGCGAGGCAGACGCGAACAGGGAAGTGACAGCATTGCTATACATGGAAACATCCGCGTGGTGAAGTCACGAAGTTTTATGCAACGTCACGAATTATGAAAGGGTAGACCGCTTTGAACACGTGACTTCTCGACTGGCTAGAATAGTGTTTAGTGCTCTGCACAGACACCCCAGACGGTCAGCAGGGAATACGTCGAAATGCATGTAAGTCATTATTTGATAATTTAGTATGGTTAAGCATGACTATGAATCATCATAACAACGTTTATAGGTCATAAAAGTCAAAAAGCATCATAGGTCCTCTTTAAAGTAAATTAAAGTGAATAAGACTTAACATTTTGTTGCAAATCCTTTGCTTGCAACAACTGCATCAAGCCTGTGACCCATTGACATCACAAAACGTTTGCATTCTTCTTTTGTGGTGCTTTTCCAGGCTTTCACCGCAGCCTCATTCAGTTGTTGTTTGCTTTGGGGGGTTACTCCCTTCGGTCTCCTCTTTAGCAGGTAAAATGCATGCTCTATAGGGTTTAAGTCTGGAGATTGACTTGGCCAGTCTAACACTTTCCATTTCTTGCCCCTGATTAACTCCTTTGTTGTTTTAGCAGTTTTTTTAGATCATTATATGATGATATGATACTGTATGTTTGTGTTGTTGTTGCATGAACTGCCTTGATATCTTTGCCATCATCTGAGCTTGCCTGTTTGTTCTTGCTCCAACTGTGTGCAATATGCTTGTTTGTCTTTTTCCCCTTTTTGCTCAGGCCTGCTGTAATTATATATGTAATGTATTTTTTTTAAATGTTTTACTGTTATGTATTGTAGGTTGCCTACTGACAACTGGCCGGGGACTACAGCTGGAAATTAGCCAAATAGGCTAAAGCTGCTCCTTCTCAAAGGGGACTGTCCTCGTGAACTATAAAAAAATAAACTAAACTAAACTAAACTATTAACAAAATAAGTCAATGATTGACAGGTGTCTCAGCCAATCACTAAACGGATGTTGCATTCTGTAACGTAACAAAAATAAAATGAAGAAATTAAGGTGATTAAATTGCATCTGCATTGATAAATGATCAAGTGATCTGATACATTTTAAATTGGTTTTATTTAAACAGTTTTGATGTAAATAAATTAGTCATTTCTATTGAACATTCACCATTAAAGCTGGGGGTATATGATTTCTGATTGGTCAAAGTTAACATGAGCTGTACACATTGACCAATCAGAGCGAGGCTCAGATTCTCTGTTCTTATTGGCTGTTGGGACTGTCCATTCACTTTGGCACGACTTTGTTGGTGTAGAGCGTGTCAGGGAGGGACCATAGGGGAGGGACCAAAGAGAACAAGTTGAGGTATTTGGATTCGAATCTCTATCCCAACTGCCATTTTCTCCCCAAATCCTCCACCCCAGCTTCAATGACACAATGATTATATTCAAACAAAAATGACTTGAGCCATGAATGAGATTTAACTTACAAACAAGAAAAGTTTTCATGTAAAATGGTCAACAAACTTGCAGATAATGGAACAGAAAAAGACGTAAAGAGGGGAGGAGAGTTAAGGTGTTTGAAGGAGGGACGACATCATTTAGAGAAGTGACAAGTTCCTGGTTTGTCAGTTACTGAGAAAGAGTCAGCGTGAAACCACCAGAGCCTGAAACATGAACGTCGGACACACTTTGATCTGTTTCTTCGTCCTCAGTGAGTACTACTCTCTCTCTCTCTCTTTCTCTCTCTCTCTCTCTCTCTCTCTCTCTCTTTCTATTTTCTATCGATCTAATGTCTTACTAGGTCACTTTTTTCGTTTTAAGTTAAACTTTGTAGCCAATACAGTTTGTCTTGTTTGTCACGTTTGTCAGGCCGGACTTGTCTTTTTCTTCACCACAGCTTATGCAGCTAGTTCCACATGTTGGTTTCTGTGGTTAAACAGGTGCAATACACAGTTTCAGAGGAGGGGGATTTGGTTACATTTGCAGAGCCTGCAATTAGTTACCATAATACAGCGGTCCCCAACCCCCGGGCCGCGGACCGGTACCGGTCCGTGGGTCATTTGGTACCGGTCCGCAGAGAAATTACATTATTTCAGTTTTATTTATTAAAAAAAAAAAAAAAAAAAAATATTTTGAAAAATGACCGGATTCCCTCTGGTTGTTACATCCGTCTATCACGTACTCTTGTAGCTTGTCTCGGTTACTCGATACGTTGCCGCTCAAATGAAACCTACAACTTGCTAACAAAATGAGTAAAAAACAAACGTCTTTAGAAAGTTTCTTTGGGAAGGGGAAAAGGCCCAGTGAGGAGACGGAAGAAGAGCCTACGACTTCCAAGAAAAAGAAAGCTGCATTTAACAGACACTATCAGGAGTCCTACTTAAAATATGGCTTCATCGCAACAGGTGATTCCCGTGCACCAAGCCCGCTTTGCATTATATGCAGCGAGCGGCTCTCCAATGAGGCAATGAAGCCTTCAAAACTGCTTCGCCACTTGGAGACCAAGCACCCTGCATTAAAAGACAAGCCTTTGGAGTATTTTGAAAGAAAAAAGCATGAACAAGAAGGACAGAAGCAATTACTGAGGGCCACCACATCAACAAATGCGAGTGCACTGAGAGCATCATACTTGGTGGCTGATCGTATTGCTAAGTCTAAGAAGCCATTCACCATCGGTGAAGAATTAATCCTGCCCGCCACTAAAGACATTTGCCGAGAAATTCTAGGAGAGGCTGCGGTTAAAAAGATAGCACAGGTGCCTCTTTCGGCTAGCACTGTCACTCGGCGCATTGAGGAAATAGCAGAGGACATTGAGACACAATTGTTGGAGAGGATTAATTCATCACCGTGGTATGCACTCCAGGCTGACGAGTCTACAGATGTTGACAACAAGGCAATACTACTTGTTTATGTGCGATATCTTTATCAGGAGGATGTGCATGAGGATATGTTATGTGCACTATCGTTGCCAACCAAAACCACAGCCGCAGAACTATTCAAATCGCTGGATGATTATATATCAGGAAAACTGAAATGGTCCTTTTGTGTCGGCATATGCACTGACGGAGCTGCTGCCATGACCGGACGGCTGTCTGGTTTAACTACTCGGATAAAGGAGGTTGCACCTGAATGTGAGTCTACGCATTGTGTCATTCACAGAGAAATGCTGGCTAGCCGAAAAATACCACCGGAACTTCACAGCGTATTGAATGATGTTGTTAAAGTTATTAACCACATCAAAGCACACGCCCTTAACTCGCGCCTTTTCGAGCAGCTCTGTGAGGAGATGGACGCGGAGCACAGACACCTTCTCTTACACACGGACATACGATGGTTATCCCGAGGGAGATCGCTGGCCAGAGTGTTTGAATTACGAGAGCCACTGCAGAGATTTCTCTCAGAAAAAAAGTCACCGCTGGCAGCACATTTCAGTGACGAGGAATGGGTCGCAAAACTCGCTTACTTGTGCGACATATTCAACCTGCTCAATGAACTCAATCGGTCACTTCAGGGGAAAATGACAACTGTCTTCCAGTTGGCAGATAAAGTAGCTGCATTTAAAGCCAAACTGGATTTGTGGGGACGGCGCGTGAACAGAGGTATATTTGACATGTTTCAGACATTCGCGGGGGTTTTGGAAGAGACTGAGGCCGAGCCTTCATTCACCCAGCTGGTGCACGATCACCTGTCTATGCTTTTAACCGAGTTTGAGCGCTACTTCCCAACCGCAAAAGACCCACGAACTGCCAAGGAATGGATCCGCGACCCATTTGTCAACAAACCAGGGGAATCCAGCATGCCGATGCAAGAAGAAGATCAACTGCTGGAGATCGCAAATGACGGCGGCCTTAAAAGTATGTTCGAAACAACCACTCTGCCGGTGTTCTGGATTAAAGTCACAGCAGAATACCCTGAGATCGCCACAACAGCACTGAAAACCCTGTTGCCATTTCCGACATCCTATTTGTGTGAAGCGGGATTTTCTGCAGTGACAGCAACCAAAACAAAATATCGGAGTAGACTGGACATAAGCAACACACTTCGGGTGTCATTGTCTCCCATTACTCCTAAATGGGACCGTCTCGTTGCAGAGAAACAAGCTCAGGGCTCCCACTGATTTAGCTATATGGTGAGTTGTATTTTTCATGCACTTTATATTTGTTTTTGTGTTGCGTCTTATTTTGAAGGCATGTTTAAATGTTACCATAGCGACCAGAGAGTGTTTGGGGCAGAGCCGCAGAGACATGGACATAATAAGGGCAGAGAGGATTCATGTTATGTTGTTGGCACGATGTTACGAGGGCGCTGCTAAAAAAGTTGCATAAGAGTACACAGTGGATTCACGTTTATTATTGTATTTAGAAAATGCCACCGTTTGTATGCCGGTCGTATAATTTTATTTTATGTATTTATGCGCCACACCTTAAAGGCCGGTCCGTGAAAATATTGCAACAATAAACCGGTCCGTGGCGCAAAAAAGGTTGGGGACCGCTGCCATAATAGATTTACTCTACATGTAATTCTTAGCATCAAATAATTATACCATCCCAAAAAGTCTATGTAGATGACCTCTGATCCCAATTCTGGCGTTTCCATACCAACATTTCAGAGACAGCGCCTTCTGCTGTGGAGATATGTGACAACCAATGGAGTAACTCAACTTTACTCAACAAATCACAGAGTGGTGGAACTGGACAGTTCTTAGTATGATTCTAAATGTGAAGCAAATCAGACTGCAGTATCTTACAGGAAGGCGGTAACTATTGATTGTTCATCTTTACAACAGCGCTGGGAGATGGAAACACTGGTATCATCAATGCAGAAATCACCGTCTTTACAAGGACTGAAGGAGGAAACATTAGAGTTAAATGCTCCTTCTCTTACGCTAGGAAAACAAAGCTCTTCTGTAAAGACAAATGTGAAGGAAAAGGCATTCTTATTTACACAAATGAGGACAGAGCTCAACATGGCAGATACAGCATTAGATCTAAAGAAGGAACTTTTCCAGTATCTTCTACAACTCTGTATGTGAGCATCACAAACCTGACTAAGTCTGACTCCGGACGGTACAGGTGTGGTTTGAAAGACAGAGGGTTGGTTCCAGATTCATACAAGGACTTTGAGATCAGAGTTAAAGAAGGTGAGTTTGTTCACAAATACCTCAAAATGTTTTAGTCTAATGCTTCCTAAAAACCAACAGATAACCTGTAAAATATCTGTCACATGACTGGACACTGAAGTTGATTTGAATACGTATTGACACTGACACATTGATCTTTCGACTTGTACCACTGATCATGTTTCTCAGCTTCAAACAAACCAAAACCAAACCAGACTCTCCGACCTCATCCTACATCAACAAAGACACCACAGAGTTTCAGCTCAACACCTCCATCAACCTCCTCTGACGTCACCAAGCAGAGTCAACTGAAACCAGCTACAGGTACATTAACATAGTTCAAAGGTATTTTTTATTTTTTTATTTCTCCTACTTAATTAAACCAACCTATAAAGTAATGTTACTGCCAGTGCCACCTGTAATACATGTGAAGGATTCCCTATATATATATATATATATATATATATATATATATATATATATATATATATATATATATATATATATATATATTTTTATTATTTATTTTTTTCAAACAAACAGGAAAGCCGCTGTATGTGCGTCTGACTCTGGTCGCCTTGATCATCGTGTCCTCAGCGGTGGCTTTGCTGATATTCTGCAGGAAGAGGATCAGGGCAGCTGAAGGTGAAGCTTCAGGAAACACACACACTATCAAAGTTTACTTTTAGTCTAGGTCCTGGGTAAGATTTATATGCGCTTCATTTAGCGGAGAATATCTCAACTGTTATAGACTAATATGACCACATTGAACAACATGGGATGTGTGTCAAAATATCTACCTGTGACGAAAGTCCTGAAAATGACCACAACAGGTTACACTAGTATCACACTACGTGGTGAATGAGACTTTTTTTCCTTTATAGATATCCTCATAAATTTCTACAAGATTAATCTTCATATTAAGAGAAATACTTTTTGTATTACAATTTGTCTAGAAAATTTAATAAAATATGCAAATGAGGCAATATCTCATTAAATATGCCTACATATAAACCCTTGAAGTTACACATTTTCTGAGGGGATCACAATGTACACAATGACAATGATTATAAGGTCATAGAAGAGTGTAAACATACATATATAATGAAAATGGCTAAAAAACAGTCAACCTATTACGTACTGTATACGTACTGTACGCATATTAAATGAGATATTGCCTAATTTGCATATTTTATTATATGTTTTAGACAAAGTGTAATACAAAAAGTATTTCTCATAATATGAAGATTAATCTGGAAAAAAAGTATGAGGATATCTATAAAGAAAAAAAAAGTCCCATTCAGTGTGATACTAGTGTAACCTGTTGTGGTCATTTTCAGGACTTTCGCTCCGGATAGAGATTTTGTCACACATCCCACGTTGTTCACTGGGGTCATATTAGTCTACAACAGTTGAGATATTCTTTGCTAAATGAAGCTCATACAAAACTTTCCCAGGACCTCCACTTTTTGTGGAGAATTTGCTTCTCCATCGTCATATCACCATTATTAATCTGACATAGTCACATATACATGACTTCATGGCCATGCATCCTGCTGTCTCTCTTTCACTCACTTCATAAACAAATGCACACACCGCCGGCAAGCGCTAGCAAGGATCTTTAAGATAGCAGGCACTGGTTTCGTAAAAGCACTACTGCTTTTGTCCAAAGGGAGCGCTAGAATCAATTAAAAATAAAAGTGTATGTATCTCTCTCTGGCCCTAATCTTCGAAACTGCATGTTTTTCAGAACCCCGTGTGGACAGTAACTATGTGAACGTCCCGGGGGTGAGTGTGTCTCAGTAACATCTCAGCATCATTAGTGATTGGGACACCAACTGATATTTATATAAACCAAACCGCTCTTCTCTTCCTGCAGGTCGACACAGCGTATGAGGAGGTCGGACAGGAGCAAACATCTACAGTTTAAACTTTCCACTGCAGCCAGTACAGAAAGAACTGTGGTAGAAGTTTAGCTTTGGGTTCAGGAATCATCATCTTAAGAGTTAATTCAAGGAAATTCCCCAAAGATTCCTTTGAAATTTAACATGAGTTTATATCTATTGAAACCAGAACCTCAATTTGTTCTCAATTTATCATCTATCAACAACTTCGGTTGTTAGAGAAGGAAGTCCTAAGAAAGATGTTTGGTTATTTTAAGTGGCTTTATAGACTGCTAACATGCAAGCAATGTAGTGTTTGTGCCTAAAATGTAAATCCATAATAACTTGATAACTCACTGTAACATGAGCCTGCACCAAAGCAGTGTGGCAGTGTGTGAAGATGCAGTACCACCAGTGGCCACTAGAGACCGACAGCAACAACCTCTGACTCTGTAACAAACTTATATAAAAGTGAACAGTTTTTTCTCTCTAAATATTTAACTTTATGTGTTTGAATATGTGTCTCAATGAAAATGTTTTTGTATATTAACAAAATAAGTCAATGATTGACAGGTGTCTCAGCCAATCACTGTCAGTGGATGTTGCATTCTGTAACATAACAAAAATAAAGTGATAAAATGGAGGTGATGAAATTGCATCTGAATTGATAAAAAAAAGTGCTCGAAGTGGATGAGAAATGGAAATGGATTGTGTGAAGTGATCTGATTATTTGAAATTAGTTTTATTAAAACTGTTTTGATGTCAATAATTTTGAGTTTTGTTTTTGTTATCTCTATTGAACATTCATCATTAATGAAACTAATTATATTCAAAATAAAATGACTTGAGTCATAAATGAGATTTAACTTACAAACAAGAAAAGTTTTTATGTAAAATCATCAACAAACTTGCAGATAATGGCACAGAAAAAGACATAAAGAGGGGAGGAAAGTTATGTGTGTTTGAAGGAGGGACGACATCATAAAGGGAAGCGACAAGTTCCTGCTTTGTCAGTTACATGGAAAGAGTCAGCGTGAAACCACCAAAGCCTGAAACATGAACGTCAGACACACTTTGATCTGTTTCTTCGTCCTCAGTGAGTACTACTCTTAATTTACTATTTCTATTCTCTCTCTCCCTATCTCTCTCTCTCTGTCTTTCTCTCTCTCTCTCTCTCTCTCTTTCAATCTAATGTCTTATTAACCTTCAGTGCATCTCAAAAAAACACTCACTGCCTCCTTCGGCGCTTAAGGTGTCACTTTGAATTGATATGTAGATAAAAATAACATGAATGTATTTTTCCACCAATTTTTTTTTATAACTTTATTTTTCAACTCGAGTCCTCACCATACAAACCATATTCATCTTTATTTTAAGGATTTTAACCCTTTAAATTCCAGTTGTTTTAGAAAAAGTCACTAGTTTTTTTGAAGAAAAAACACAAAAAATCAATTAAAAGCTAAATAATTAGTCTAAATTGGATTTTTTTGAGTGGGATTAGAAGAGTGTGATAGATGTCAAGAATTAACAATAATATTGAATTGGATGCATTTCTATTCTTTTTGCTATTTAAGATTTAAAATGTGCCCTCCATTAAGGGCCATTGTACGGCACACAGAATTCTATTAAAACCACACTTTTTGACCCTGCTGCCAAAAGATGAGAGAAACTGATTATTTTTTATTATTCTTTTGGTTCCTTGTACTAATGTCTTGACATTTTCCATTTTTTGTGATTTTTACTAGTTGTTGCTAATTTCACACATATGCCAGTGTTTCAACTATAGGCTAAAATTTAAATTTGCACTCCCTTGCTACTTAGGCCACTGCAGGCCACATGAATAAATTATTTAAGATAACATGCTCTGTCTGGGTTCTTCATAATAGCATAGAGTAGTGTATATGTGCATTTCAACAAATATGTATTTGTGAATATGTGTGCCTGTGTGTGTATCCAATAACAGATAGTGAAATTCACATAGAAATACAGCTCAATGTAAATCCATGAAAACAGCATGTTTCGATCCCATGGTTTTTCAGATGTTTTATGAATTAAGTCCTGTCTATAGCCTTTACAACTAATAACAATACAAAATGAATCACAGTTCCCTCGTTTCCACTAGGGGTATCTTTGCTCTTCAGGCCTATAAGGATGAAATTCACGCATCAGCTGTACAATAGTAAAAATTTAAAATGTCAAGGTATAAGAACAGGATGAATGTCTAATATTACCAAATTCATGTATTTAACCTCAATTGACCATGGGATCAAAACATGCAGTTTTTATGAATTTACACTGAACTGTTTTTCTCTATGTGAATTTGAGTGTCCGTGTTTGGATACACACACAGACACACACACACACTTATTTGTCGAAAAACACATCTATACTATACTATGCCATCACTAAGAATACAGAGAGAGCATTTTAGCTGAAACAATTTATTCATGTAGCCTGCAGTGGCTAGTAGCAGAGGAGAGCAATATTAAATCTCAGCCTGTAATTAAAACCAATGGTATATGAGAGAAAACCGATGCAATTTAAAAAAAAATACAAAAAATTTAAATTTTCAAGACATTATTGCAAGGAAATAAAACAAAACAAAAAAATCTGGTTTCTATCAGCTATTGGCAGCAGGGTCAAAAAATGTTGTTTGAATGGGAGTCAATGAGGCGCTTATTTGGCCAAAGAGGCTGAGTGTGAGGAAAATTAATATACAGTGCATTATAGTGTAAATCAATGAATTGAGGTTAAAATTCATAAATTGGTCAGAAAACATTAGACTTTAGACTTTATTGTCCTCAAGGGGAAATTCTTTTCCACTTCACATTACATTTAAGGGCCGCACGCCGACAGACAATAGACAGATGGACAACAAACACGACAAAATAAACATGCGTACAGAATATATAAACAGAGTGGGACTGGGGTGTTTTATCTTGGCCTTTTGTTGAGGGCTGCTATGGCTGCAGGTACCAGGCTTTTGCCATAGCGAGCGCTCCGGCACAACAGGGACCTGTACCTGCGTCCAGAGGGCATAATGGTGAAGTGGCAGTTGAGTGGGTGTGTGTTGCCCTGTGCTATTGTAAATGCGATGCGTGCGATGGCCTTGACATTGAGCTCTGACAGTGTGGGTGTGGGGAGACCGATTAATTTGGCAGCTATGTTTGTGACACGTGTAAGCTTGACCCGGTTTTTGACAGTGAGCATGTTAAAGAAGCAGGTGGAACAGTAGAGCAGGATGGGTTGGACAATACTTTGATATAACAGAAGGAGGAGATGGGGTGTAACATAGAGTCCTTTGAGTTTGCGTATGGCATACAGCCTTGACCAAATATGAAGCCATTTGCATGAACACAGCCTCAGCAGTTGTGAAATGAAAAACCAAAATGTACCAAAAAAGGCCTAAGATGCACTGAAGGTTAAAGGGATATGTCAGTATTATTGAAGTGTGGTTGATACACTGCTTTTTATCACTTCAGCATTTCTTTTTTAGGTAGGCATTTATACTGTCTATGTAGAGAAACAACCTTTTTCAACTGGCTTATTACATGACTGTGCTGATCACAAGCTCCATTAACACTAACTATGCACAAGTACTACCTCACATCAAAAATACTGAACTATCCCTTTAAGTGACTTTTTTTTCATTAAAGTTAAAATTTTCAGTTGGTGGAAAAAGTTTGTCTTCATCTTTTCTTAAACCACATCTCACACCATTTTATTCACACGTTGGTTTCTGAGGTTAAACAGGAAGTTCTGCTTTTACTCGCTTTAGTTTTTAGTTCCATAAAAGAAATAGTGATGTTATATTTTAGTTTCTTAAAATAACTAGTGATCTAGTATTTCAGACTTAACACAAAGTGCATTTTTGCCGAGTGTCATTTGTACTGATCGGATGCTGCATAGTTTGTCTTAATTCATCCCAACAGCTCTTGTTGTTAGGGAAATTAAAGTAAAAAAAAACAAAATGCACTGTTAGTACAAAGCTTATCTGGCATTTTGCTATCTATAGTGGCTTCCCTTGGTTTACATACCTGTTTACAGGGCCGATGGTGGATAAATACATTTGTCTGAATCTGAATATTTAGGGGAACCACAGATAATAACTGATACTTGATTCTAGTTTCTAACCGTGTAACCCATAATAGGTTTATTTTCACCGGAATGGAGTAATTAACAACTATAGCAACTTTACCCATCAAGTCACAGAGTGGTGGAACTAGACTGTTATTAGTATGACTCTAAATGTGAAGCAAATCAGACTGCAGTATCTTACAGAAAGACAGTAACTATTGATTGTTCATCTGTTCAACAGCGCTGGGAGATGGAAACACTAGTCTCAGCAATGCAGAATTCACTGTCTATACAGGGACTGAAGGAGGAAACATTAGAGTTAAATGCTCCTTCTATTACTCTGGAAGAAGGAGGCTCTTCTGTAAAGGCAAATGTGAAGGAAACGGCATTCTCATTGAAACAGATAAGAACAGAGCTCAACGTGGCAGATACAGCATTGAATATGAAAGTAATGGTATGATAGCTTCTGATATTCTGTCTGTGAGCATCACTAACCTGACTAAGTCTGACTCAGGAAGGTACACGTGTGGTTTAGAGAACAGACTGTTGGTTCAAGATTCATACAAGGACTTTGAGATCAGAGTTGAAGAAGGTGAGTTTGTTCACAAATAACTCAAAATGTTTTATTCTAATTCTTCTTAAAAACCAACAGATAACGTGTAACATATCTGTCACATGACTGGACACTGAAGTTGATTTGAATAGCGATATGATATTGATCCATCGATTGTTACCACTGATCATGTTTCACTGCTCCAGTCAAACCAACACCAAGCCAGACTCCCCAACCTCTTCCTATATCAACAACAACACCACAGAGTTTCAGCTCCACGCCTCCATCAACCTCCTCTGACGTGAACAAACAGAATCAACAGCCTCCAGCTACAGTTCCAGGTATATTTATATAGTTCAAAGGTATTTTAACAGTTTCTTACTTCAGTTTTCCACAGCAACAAAACATGTTGGTATTCTGCTTAATACAATCAACAAAAATATAAACGCAACACTTTTGTTTTTGCTCCCATTTTTCATGAGATGGACTTAAAGATCTAAAATTCATTCCAGATACACAATTGTACCATTTCTCTCAAACATTGTTCACAAATCTGTCTAAATGTGTGATAGTGAGCACTTCTGCTTTGCTGAGATAATCCATCCCACCTCACAGGTGTGCCACATCAAGATGCTGATCTGACATCATGATTAGTGCACAGGTGTGCCTTAGACTGTCCACAATAAAAGGCCACTCTGAAATGTGAATTTTTTTGCTTTATTGGGGGTCTGGGGACTCAGAACCAGTCAGTATCTGGTGTGACCACCATTTGCCTCATGCAGTGCAACACATCTTCTTCGCATAGAGTTTATCAGATTGTCAATTGTGGCCTGTGGAATGTTGGTCCACTCCTCTTCAATGGCTGTGCGAAGTTGCTGGAGACGGCTTTTGGTGGAGAAATGAACATTCAATGCACGAGCAACAGATCTGGTTGACATTCCTGCTGTCAGCATGCCAATTGCACGCTCCCTCAATGCTTGTGGCATCTGTGGCATTTTGCTGTGAGACAAAACTGCACATTTCAGGGTGGCCTTTTATTGTGGACAGTCTAAGGCACACCTGTGCACTAATCATGATGTCAGATCAGCATCTTGATGTGGCACACCTGTGAGGTGGGATGGATTATCTCAGCAAAGCAGAAGTGCTCACTATCACACATTTAGACAGATTTGTGAACAATGTTTGAGAGAAATGGTACAATTGTGTATCTGGAATGAATTTTAGATCTTTAAGTCCATCTCATGAAAAATGGGAGCAAAAACAAAAGTGTTGCGTTTATATTTTTGTTGAGTGTAATTTGAACCAAACTACAGTTTTGTTTTCATGACATTAAAGACACATGGATTTTCTCCAACGTTAATCTGAAAAGCGTGTATCAAAGTTATTCCTGATTACCAAAAACTGAGGTGATGACCAGTGCTTATATTAGGGATGGGCATAATTAATCGATGATCGATCATTGATCGTTAAGAATTTAGTCGATCACGTGAAATTGTTATGATCATATAGCCGTTGTGTTGCGCAGTGTGAGTCCCGATCCAATGCAATGAGTTTCACTATGTGGCAGCACCAAAGACTGTATGGGCAGCAATTAAACATCCTACCAGCAGGGGGAGATGCTTAACTAGTAGTAGGAGACAACAGAACAGGCTCAGGCAGCAGCCTGCGAGCTGCCGTAGATGGCAAAACATAAACAGGAAGAAGTCAAGGCGAAGTTTGGCATCGGATAGTTTTAGAACCAAAAATAATCAAGTTCGTCAAACATTGCTACAAGTTCATAACCACGACAACCCAAATGATGTACCACTTGTACATTGAAGCCTACATCCGATCTGACCCTGTTTAACGTGTCACGTTAGCCCCGCTAGCATTAGCAGCTAACTTTAGCGTCTATGCTTTCCTACTTCGCCTTCATCAGGGATCTTAATTGCACATTTTGTTTTGTTTGGCATTTTGCTAGCTATAGTGGCTTCCCTTGGTTTACATACCTGTTTACAGGGCTGATGGTGGATAAATACATTTGTCTGAATCTGAATATTTAGGGGAACCACAGATAATAACTTATACTTGATTCTAGTTTCTAACCGTGTAACCCATAATAGGTTTAGTTTCACCGGAATGGAGTAATTAACAACTATAGCAACTTTACCCATCAAGTCACAGAGTGGTGGAACTAGACTGTTATTAGTATGACTCTAAATGTGAAGCAAATCAGACTGCAGTATCTTACAGAAAGACAGTAACTATTGATTGTTCATCTGTTCAACAGCGCTGGGAGATGGAAACACTGGTCTCAGCAATGCAGAAGGCGCCGTCTATACAGGGACTGAAGGAGGAAACATTAGAGTTAAATGCTCCTTCTATTACTCTGGGAGCAGGAGGCTCTTCTGTAAAGGCAAATGTGATGGAGAAGGCATTCTCATTGAAACAGATAAGGACAGAGCTCAACGTGGCAGATACAGCATTGAATATGAAAGTAATGGTATAATAGCTGATGATATTCTGTGGGTGAGCATCACTAACCTGACTAAGTCTGACTCAGGACGGTACAGGTGTGGTTTAGAGAACAGACTGTTGGCTCCAGATTCATACCAGGACTTTGGGATCAGAGTTGAAGAAGGTGAGTTAAATAGCACAAATAACTGTTAATAGAATGCTCCTTAAAACCAGCAGATCATGTGTAAAATATCTGTCACATGACTGGACATTGAAGTTGATTTAAATATGTATTGACACTGACACATCTTTCGACTTGTACCACTGATCATGTTTCTCAGCTCCAGTCAAACCAAAACCAAATTGGACTCTCCGACCTCTTAACATCAGTTTTCCACAGGTCTGCTACTGCCACCTGTAATACATGTGAAAGATTCCCAAAACTGATGTGTATATATATATTTTTTTTCAAACAAACACAGATTTACCTCTTCCTACATCATTCCAGCTGTATGTGCGTCTGACTCTGTTCACCTTGATCATCGTGTCATCAGCGGTGGCTTTGCTGATATTCTGCAGGAAGAGGAACAGGGCAGCTGAAGGTGAAGCTTCAGGAAACACACACACTATCAAAGATTACTTTGCTTCACCGTCGTCATATTACCATTATTAATCTGACATAGTCACATATAAATCAGTGATTCTTGAGAACCGGGACAAAAGGCTGTCTGCCATATGTAACTGCTGTTATCTTTAAAAATACAAATATTTAAAATTGTAGATGTTATTAGGGATTAAGAATAGAATGTCTGGAGCACAATTATCAGTTTAAATTTAATTTCATCAATATTATGTCAAATATTTGACACTTGTTATCTTCTCATGACGTCCAAAACAGTGTCTCCACAGAGAGGGTTTCAATCTTTCATATGCAATAAAACGTACTTTAATGATTAAAAAGTGTTTTTTTTTCATCATAAGTAAAACTAAATAATCTCTCATATCAATAAACACTGTTCTTCTTCAACACATTCATGTTTTATATGGTTTCAAAGTGGTGGGACACTTTTTGTCACCACCGTCAGACAATCCATTAAAATGTAAGAAAATCAGCCAAAATAAGGGGCAGCTGTCACTATGAAGGACCTCTTGTCACATTCTACCTCTGCAGAGTACATTAGAGTCAGACAGGCTCTGATAAGTGTTGTGGTTTTAGAATATTTTACATTTCAAACCTTGAAAGTCATGCGTCACAACCATGATACGTCAACACCGACTTACAATTTCTGAAGAAGTTATTTGAATAATTTTATATTCCTGGAGTAGTTCATACTAGCACCTATCATCAACAGAAAAAACAAATGGCTAACTAGATTAATTCCATTTGTTTTGTTTAAGAAACGTTAAATATGTCAGATGTCAACTCCGTCAGATTTCCTGTCTGACGGTGGTGACAGGCCAATGACGGAGTTGACATTCAATGAGAACGCATCATATTTGGGTGGTTTTCAAGTTATTATAATTATATTAAATATAGAAATAGGGTTTAGTTTTTCTAATACTGTATTCATGGAAACCCTCACAATCTTCTTTTGTCATGGATGATTCATAAAAAAGTACAGGATGATATACACAATGAATCTTTTAGAGCAAGTCTGATTGAAAGACTGTAATGTGAATCTTGAATTAACGCTCAACCAATAATATGCTGTTATAAAATCACTGTTATTGATTATTCTACGTATTTAATAGTTATCTGGGTTTTTGTCACCACCGTCCGATAAGTCAAATTTATAAGATATACTTGTCAACTCCGTCAGATTTATATTATTATGATAAAAATACATAATGATATTTCATAGTTGTTGAGGAATGGTTGGTCATATGTGAACATCTAACCAGTCACCTAACATGAGAATGTGTTTTGAAATTTGAAACACATCTTGATTGCTGCTAATTTTAAAGTAAACATTCTATTACACAGTTCAACTGAAGAACATAGAGGAAAATCGATATAAAATATCTATAGTCATATACATTTTGAAAATATGTTTTGAGGCCTCTGTCAGTCTTGGTGAATACTTGGGTCTAGCATAAATTGGGGGAAAATGAATTTGTGTTTGGTGTCTGACGGTGTTGACACAAAATAAGGAATGGCAAGGTAAAAAGCCCATTTTGATAAAAAGGATAAAAGCTGGGAGGTTGTGTCAAAGTGTAGCTCAGTAGCTTAGTATATGTTGAAAACAGACATGTAATTTAATTTGCCTAAACATAGGGTTTGTATTTTTTCAACATTGCACCCTGTTTTGTCCCACTTCTCAATAATCACTGAAATACATCACCTCATGGTGGCTATGCATCCTGCTGTCTCTCTTTCACTCTCTTCCTAAACAAATCCACGTGCTAGCAAGGATCTTTAGAACAGCGGGCATTGGTGACGTGACAACAAAGGGGTCGCTAGAATCAACAAAAAATTAAAGATCTTTGTAGAACGGTTCGATCTTAAAGTGTGTATGTGTCTCTGGCCCTTATCTCCTGAACTGCATGTTTTTCAGAACCTCGTGTGGACAGTGACTATGTGAACCTCCCGGGGGTGAGTGTGTCTCAGTAACATCTCAGCATCATAAGTGAGGCAGCGTGTCTATGTCCCCACAGCCCGATGGTCCTACATTTCTAAGTAGTATAACTATATAATAGAGAATAGTATGTCTGTCTGTCTGTCTGTGTCTTTCTGTCTATCTATGTCTGTGTATCTGTGTGTGTGTGTCGGTCTCACTCCTATTCTAACCTCTCCCTGTCCCCTTACCCTAACCCTGTGTGTGTGTGTGTGTGTGTGTGTGTGTGTGTGTGTGTGTGTGTGTGTGTGTGTGTGTGTGTGTGTGTAAAGTAACCCTAACCACTCAGCTGTGATGCCTGAACCTAATCGCACATTTCAGGACTATAGGGCTGTGGGAACATAAGGATGTTTGTGACACCAACTGATATTTATAAAAACCAAACCGCTCTTCTCTTCCTGCAGGTCGACACAGTGTATGAGGAGGTCGGACAGGAGCAAACATCTACAGTTTAAACTTTCCACTGCAGCCAGTACAGTAAAAACTGTAGTGGGATTTTAGCTTTGGGTTCAGATCTTCACATCTTTGGAATTAATTGAGTAAAATTCCTTAAATTACTTCATTGGCCGAATAGAGGCAAGATTGTGAACTTGTCCTTTAAAATTTCAGTTTATATCTATTGAAACCAGATCTTGATCCTGATTTATTATCTACATTCCATTAAAGGATTAGTTCAACATTTTAGAGTGCAACATATACGTGGTAAATAAAGTCCCAGTAAGCACACAGGAGCGTTTAGTGACGTTGTAAAGTTTATCTTTTGACCTGCTCCCGTTGACTACCAGTGTTTGAGCTATGCTAACCTGAATGATCGACCTCGGCCTATTTGTATTTAAAGGAATGCATGCACAGTTACAGGAACGGTTTCTGTCGCCTTTTTTTGAGCTGGAGATTGAGGCAAAAAGCTAAAAATACTTCAGTAAAAACTTTGGTTGTTTGAAAAGGATGAGCTAAGAGAGATGTTAATATTTGTATATTTTGAGTGGCTTTATAGACTCTTAAAGCTATACTGCGTAACTTCTGTCACCCCCTTGAGGAATTCTAAGTAGTTAGAACAACACTGTCTGCGCATCTACATGAGGTAATTGTGCATGGATTTTATACCTTCTTCTGTACGTCCAGGTTTTTTCTTAGCAGTAGAATCAACAACTGAAACATTTCTTGGGCTCTTCTTGAGCTCCTGCACCAGTGTCAGGGGGGCGACACCAGTTTGTAAACGCTGCCATACTGAGAAATACAGAGAGAGTTTTGTGGAGCTGATAAGGCTTAATCAACTTTGTGTCAACTCATCTGGTGATGGCTTGAATGCAAACGTTATTCATTGATGTGTAAAATGTATGCACTATAGCTTTAACACACAAGCAATGTCGTGAGTGACATATTTTCTTAGGGAACCAGGGGAGGGGGAAATATTAACAGAAAAAAAAAGAATTTTGATAATAAAGTTGGGATAATTTGACTTTAAACATTTTTTTAAGAGAAAATATAGAATAGTTTTCTGAGATTATAAATTCATAAATGTGCAAGTTATTGCTTATATTTGGGTTGAAGTTCGGGGTTCACACAGAATTTTCATTGGTAAAATTAACAGTAAATGGTTAATCTAGCAAAAAATATACAATAATTCTTATTTGTGACTGATTTTAAAATTGATTTTATATTGTGATTTAACATTGTGTGTCACCAAACAGCTTTGAATGTTAAGAGTGAATATGAGACATTCCTTTGTGTTTATTGCATCTACACAAATGTACATATTTTGTTTTTGCAGTATATTTCTGTATTTTTCTTAAAACTATAGTTTGTTTGTTTAGATGGTGAATTCTGTTAAATGATTTATCTTGAGCATTAATACCAAATGAAAATAGTGGCGTAAGTATTAAGATCCTTTATTTAAAGGTGGAGTCAGTGATTCTGGAGAACGCTTGTTGTCAAAATAACTTTTTGGCGCAAAATCAGTGAATATCTCCTACTGATCCGCTACCTGTCCGTACTGTTTGTGCGCTGGAAAAACATCTGGTGTTAATACACAACCTAGGCTCTGTAAACGGGTATGTAAACAAAGGGGGTATGCAATCAAATGGTGGCCCATCGTAAATAGCAACATTCCCATTTGGCTTTCTACAGAATCACTGACTCCACCTTTAAGTAAAAGTTCTAGCTCCACGCTGTAAAAAATACTCTGTTACAGGTAAACGTTGCAAGTAAACATGTGTAAGTATAATCATGAAAATGTTCTTAAAGTGTTTGAGCAGAAAAATGTTGTACTAATCTTTATATTCTCATTATTTGAATCTTTCCTTCAAATGCATGCATGTATGTATGTATGTATATGTATGTATATATATATATATATATGTGTATATATATATTTATATTTATATATATATATATATATAATAAAGATAAAATTGTATTGTAACAAACGTTTACGAAAAACTTATGAAAATATTTATTTGGAATGGTTAAAAATAAAATTAATAAAAAAAATGTAAAAGTAAATTTCAACACAATAAGCTCTAGACCTGCTAGAATAGGTGTTTGAAAGAAGCCTGGGTTCATCAAGTCCTTCCCTCATTCTCCACCATAGAAAAGTATAAAATCCAATTTTTCCATTAAGAAAAAAATAACAAAAAACAAGCCGATTAATCAGTGAGATTTACATTTTCCTTCCTCATTTCTGTACTTTGAAAATATATATCTTTTGTACATTTGAAAATGATGTATGTATTATATTTATACATTGATTGAAAACATTCTACAACAGTTCTTAAATTTGAAGTGAAACAAAACAACTGATGAAAGAATGAACGAGAAGAGAACCAGTGATTTAAATATTTTTAATGAAAATAAACTTGACATGAGTTGAAACATTGGCAGTTTAAACAGTATATGGTCTTTACCTTTTACAAAACATTCCAATAAATATTTTCAGCCAATCACATCCTCTGATTTTGCGTGACATCACACTGTTCCGTTTAGATCGTTCACAATCTCTCCAGCGAGTTCGTAAACTTAAGGGTATACAAAAAAATATCAACAATTCTTTTCACAAGTGCTTTTTGTTTTCGGTGTGTTTCTCTACATGTGCTGTGGACACAAAGGCAACGACAGCCAAAAACCCAAAACAACATAAATTATATTTCCACAGATTTAAAGGTGGAGTCAGTGATTCTGGAGAACGCTTGTTGTCAAAATCACTTTTTGTCAAAATCAGTGAATATCTCCTCATGATTTGCTACCTGTCCGTACTGTGTGTGTGCTCTGAAAACCTGCTAAAAATAGTTATACACAACGGGATTTTTGCTAGCTGTTGTGGGCCTTGTTTGTTTGTATAGCCTTTGTTTACACAGCCGTTTACAGAGGCTAGGCTGTTCATTAACATTGGATTTTTGTTCACCCACAGTACAGACAGATTATGGGGAGATATTCACCGATTTTGACAACCAGCATTCTCCAGAATGGCTAACTCCACTCTTTAACTCCCCGTGATGCCTCGATGCAAAGCACAAAAACACGATTAAAAAAAAGAATTAATTTAACATAAAATGTATAAACAACAAGAAACAGTACGACAAACACGTATATATTTCCCTTTACATCCTGACACAGTGCACAGAAAAGAATAAAATGAAATAATAATAATAATTGTTCGATACAAAACACAAAATAAACACAACAGGTTTGAGGGTGAAGTGAAGGCGGTGGCACATCACAGGTTAACACAAGGAGTAGGTGAAAAGCTGCATAGAGTCAACATCACAAATCTCTAATGTAGAGACCACGACTTCGGACGATCGTGTGCCGTGTGCGCTCTGGTTAAGAGTCTTATATTTACTTTTAAATTTCATCAACTTAAAAATGAAGGAAGCGTCGCTGTTTATTGGAATATATACTATACAGCTCTGGAAAAATTTAAGAGACCACTCCAAATGTTCAGTGTCTCTCATTTGGCTATTTCTATCCATATGTTTGAGTAGAATGAACATTTTGGTTTTAAAATAAACTACTGACAACATTTCTGCCAAATTCATTAATTAAGAGCATTTTCTATAAGTTATGTAGAGATGAAGATTTAAGAAAAAATGCAGAGTGGTCTCTTAATTTTTTCCAGGGCTGTATATACACAATATAATATATAGTCTCCAAAATACTACAAGCGAGAAAATAACATCAGTGGAAGAGCATTGATGTGAAACAAAATGAAGAACCAGATTTTAAATTCTGAACATTTTCTTTCAAATAAATACTGATATTCCGGTGCTTTGCTGCATTATTAGCAGGTTCAGAATCTTTAAAGGAATAGCTATTTATTTTTAGCTTGTTGCCTCAGGAACGGTTTAAATACAAGGCCACAGAAACCGTTCATTTAACTATGTGTGAATTTTTAAGGAAGGAATGGGCAAAGGTCGCTCATCGCTAGTTAGCTTAGCTCAAATACTGGTAGTCAATGGGAGTGTTAGCCTGGCTTCGCCGACAGTCAGAAGAAAAACTTCACTAAATGGTCCTGTGTGCTTGATTATTTACCACTTGTGACCTATTTAGTTTTTTTTTGCACTTTGTGTAATTTTAGAATCAAAAACCAACTGTTGACCAACTGACAAGCATTTCTTCAAGTATGTATTTGATTCTAATATGACATAAAGTGTAACAATATAGAGAGCAAATTAACCTGTAAATGAACAAATCCCAAGACGCCCACAGGAGCATGGAGTGATGTTGTAAAGTTTATGTTCTGACTGTCAGCAGAGGAAGGCTAACACTCCCATTGACTAACAGTATCTGAGCTAAGCTAACTAGCGATGAGCGACATTTGCCCATGTCTTCATCAGAAATGCACAGTTACAGTGATGGTTTCTGTCGCCTTGTTTTGAATCTGAGACTGAGGAAACAAGCTGAAAATTAACAAAATTAAAATGTTGAACAATTCCTTTACATTTTTTTAAACCTGATTCTTCATCTGGAAGATTATTAGCAAAAAAAATAAAAAAATCAGTGACTCGGTCAGTTTTCAATGTACAAGAACACACAGACATTAGACATTTATTGTAGAAAAATATTATTATTATAATTATTATTATTATTATTACCGTCGTTACTTAGTGATAAAATAAAGATTTAGGATTGTGGAGAAAAAAAGTGCAAAAACAATAGAGGCCCCTTCAGGTCCGAGCAGCTTTCCTCCAACATGGCCGCTGGTTAACATGGTGACCAGTTTTAGAATAAAACACTCTCCCTGCGTTCCAAGTCTCATACTACTTCTTTTGTCTATTCTACATACTACATCTGACCATAAAAATAATCTAGTTAGGGTGTAGTATGCTACAATTGGGGCATACTTTGATTTATTTATTTCATCATAACATTGCGCCTTGATCTTGCCCCTTGCTTTTATATCCATCGCATCGCTGGTTGTTTTCAAACGGAGGCTCCATCAATGTGACGTCACTTCCGGTGTGCAGTGGATTGTGGGTCAGAATCGCCCAAATAGCATGCTGATTTCAACACTAAAAATCTCAACCGGATTTAGTAGACATCCGGATATTTCTAACTATACTAAATCTGGCCACAAGAATTTGGACATGCTAAATCTTTTTTTCTACCATACTAAATAGTAGGAAGTATGGGGATTGGAACGCAGGGCCACTTTATCAAATAAAATGTTCCACTATGGAGGAAAAAACTGTCTCGATCTTCCTGTCAGAGGCGTCCGCTTGGTTATATACATTTGTCCCTTTATGATACAGTGAAAACAAAATAAATATAACTTTGTGTGAAATGGTTTTTCAAAAGGATCATGAGCATAACGTTTCTATCACAGTGCCGAGAGAGAAAGAGGAAGTCCGTTGCTATAGTGAGTCTCATCCAAGAAGCGTAAATAATGTCTTTGAAGTCCGTAGTAGGAAGATTCAGTGTTGGTAACGGGACGATTCTCCAGAACCCTTAAAAGAAAACTTGCTCTGATGCTTAAAAAAAAAAAAAAAAAAAACATCAGGGCAACACCTATTATGTGCTCATCTTTTTGACCCTAAAATAAAAACCATAAAATCATGGCTTAAAAATTCAAATAATAACGATTGACTTGATCTGCAACTAACTCTTTTTTTTTTTCATTATTGATACGTCTGTTGTGCATTGTCTTGCTTGAAGGGGACATGACAGTATTATCCGGTATTCAAGTTGTGACGTAACACCCTTTCAAAATAATACATCCGCTTCAAAAAGACAATGGCGGAAACAGGGAATCTGTTTACAATAATTTCTTTTTTCAGTGATTCATCTGCAAGAGTTAAATAGGGGTAGAATTCGCGCTCACTCAAAAAATTCTGCACTCACTCACTCACTCACTCACTCACTCACTCACTCACTCACTCACTCTCAACAGAGAGAGGAGAAAATGGCAAAGCTTTTCTGTGTGCGACAGTGTGAGAGACAGTCTGCTGATCTGTCAGTCATCATGAAAGCGAGACAGAGGCTAGAAATGCAAAGGAGAGGATGAGATAATGTTCTCAGGGAAGGCACTTAAACATCTTAACTCCTTCAGTGTCTCTTCTGACGGCCACAGACTGAAACAACGCGTGTTTTAATGTAAAACGGGACGATTGATGTCGATTAAAGTCAATTCAGAGCAGCGAAATCAGTAAGGGGGATTGAAAAGGTTGTAAAATAAATAGATATTGGATTAATAAGTGATAATTTAGGAGCAGCAAGCTGTAAATTAACAGAGTAACGACAGATTTGACAACAGGAGAGGACGTGGGGAAGGGTTGACTTCTTGACAAAATGTCCAAATAGGAATCTGACTATAAGATCACCAGCTACGGAAGGAAGTGCTGCCAAAAATGAATCGTACAAGCCTGAATTGAATTTCACTATTTAAGTTTAAGTACAAAAATATGAAAATATAATTTAAGATGCTTGAAAAATAAAATAAAAACAAGCTTACCATGATTGTCGAATGCTCAAAACTAAAAAATGTGTAATTTCAACACGTTTTGTCAAATTTCTTCATTATTAGTTTCAGCGACTTTAGCCCACGGTTGCTACGGAGACAGTGAATTCCAAATCTGATGAAGAGAGGAAACTGACAACAGTGACGGCCACAAAACATTATTTCTTTTGGTTAAAAAAAAAAATGTTGGCGCGCTCCGGTGGTGTAGTGGATAGAGCGTGTACCATATTGGCTCCGGCCTTCGTAGCAGTGGTTGCGGGTTCAAATCCGACCCGTGGACCTTTACTGCAGGTCATCCCCCCTCTCTCTCTCTCTCTCTCTCTCTCTCTCTCTCTCTCTCTGTGTCTCTGTCTCCCCATTTCAACTCTGTACTAATAAAGCTTGAAAATGCCCAAAAAAATATTCTTAAAAGAAAAAAACTAAACATGATTTTGGAGGGTTGTTGTGATGACTTTGAGCTTCAGTATCTGTCGTGGTCTCGTTCACAGTGTTTTGTCTCTTTGGTGTTTAAAGGATGAGAGAGAAGGCGAAGATGTTGCTCTCTGTATTGCTGTGGTATGTCTCTATCTGTGTGTGTGCTGTGTGTGTGTGTGCATGCGTGTGTGTGTGTATGTGTGTATATCTACCCTGTGTGCTGTGTGTATTGTGCTAAAATCAAAGTGTGGAGGAACTTTGGTGTCTGCGTCACGAGCATAGGAATGCTCTTTGCATTGTGATGCATGCCTTTGAGCCAGGCATCACAGCACAGATCTGTCGGTCACAGTTTTCCCCTTTGACAAAACCCATAGAGTCTCAGTCCTCTTCACAGCAGACCCGGGTTAGAATCCAGCCCGGGTCGTTCTCTGCATGTCAACCCCCTTCTCTGCCCCATTTCATCTCTGTCTCTACAAAACTCTAATAAAGTGAAAATGCCAAAAAAAAAAAAAAATCTTAAAAAAAAAGCTAAATGGTTCGTAATAGGTTCCCAAGTTGAACCAACACAAGCACCGGCCCCGGAACTGGTTTGCGTTGATGGGAAAAGCAAGTGGAGCTAGAAGGTGCTTAGATTCCCCACAGTAAGGGAAATGTGTGTGTGTGTGTGTCTCTCAGTCTGTGTGTGTGTGTGTGTCTCTCAGTCTGTGTGTGTGTGTGTGTCTCTCAGTCTGTCTGTGTGTGTGTGTGTGTCTCTCAGTCTGTCTGTGTGTGTGTGTGTGTTATAACGGCGCCTGCTGCTGTAGCCGTCTGTAGTGAGGCATGACTTTGCTGTCGGGCAGGTAGAGCGCCATCTCCAGGGCAACCAGGATGGTGAACTCAAAGGTGATCAGCTCCTTCCGCCCGATCCTGAAACGCTCTTCAAGCTTCTGCAGGAACAAAACCAAAAGACAAGAAAGACTCAGTGATCAAATAGGTAAGTTAACTTTTATTACTATTCATAGGGTGGATTCATTTTGCAGCGATATGATTACATCGTGGCCTCCAATCACAAAACAATCTACAAGATTAAATAGCACAACCTGCTCAAAAAAAGTACTCAGTGTTCCATGAAATATAAGTATGTTATGGATACACTTTCTCTAAATGACCTTAAATGACCTTAAACATTTCCGTGCTAAAGTTTAATCTGGTATAAGCTGAAGTTGTCTAATGACTCTACTGCGAGTAAGAGGAGAGTTAGCTGAGAATGACAGAAAGTGTCTCCGGCTTTACAAACACCTGAGCAAATATAAAGTAGGTAAGTTACTTAGGAACTAACTGTTGGAATACACAATGTTTCTTTACTTATATTACAAACATAATGACATATGTTCTCCTAATAAGTAATACCTCATGAGTAAAATGTTATCAAAACAAACACCTGAAACATTTCTGTGCTGACATTTTATAGGTTATGAGCCGAAATTGTCTGATGGTTTGATGTTCTCTTCTGTGTGTGTGTGTGTGTGTGTGTGTGTGTGTGTGTGTGTGTGAGGAGAGTTAACTGAGAAAGACAGAAAGCGTTTCCGGCTGCTTCAAAAACACCTGAGCAAGAGCAACATGATCCGACAAGCGGATTAGACGTGTGTTTGTGTGTGTGTGTGTGACTTACATCAATGAGGTGTTTGACCTCTTGCTTCTTGAGGTCACTGCTGATCTTAGCAGCCAATAGGATGCAGGCTGCCGACACCAACTTCCTGTAAAATTAACAACAACAGTAGAAGTGATCGAACGGCTTTCTACAGAATTAACATAGTCACATAAGCACCAAAATCATTCCTGGCTTTTCACAACACTGGGTGCCCCCCCCCCCCTAAATTACAGAGTGGCCCAAATTCACTGCAAGGGCACAATTTTCCACTCTCAAAAGCACTTATACCTTTTGATTTTCATCCTCATTTAATAACATCTTCCATAATTATAGCTTTCGTAAAACAACTACAAGTTACTACTACTACAAATGACTTAGTCAGTCTTTTTGAACTTAAAACAAAACAAAAAACTTTGAAAGATTATTCTCGAGGACATTTACAGACTGTTGTGTTATGTACAATGTGGTTTATGGGACACTTTAAATAAACAGTATTAGGACAGAGTTGAGGTTTGTTGCTGCATTTATGACAATAACTCAAAACAAACACATGGGGGAGCCACTCCTACACCACACACCGCGTGGAGAATCACCATTCCAGTCAGATTTCACTCCTGAGACTGGACTGGAATGTAGGATTTTTCTGAGCTTTGTGTCAACTTTTTTAGCAATAGCTTGAATGTGACCGACATTCATTTATACTGTATGAAAAAGTTACGCACTATTAGCCTGGCACCGCCCGCCTACATACTTCAGCTCAATTTTAATTTATCTTCAGTAGTCAGTCTGGGTGTGCGGTATATTCTTAGGTTTTCTCCGGACAGATTTCTGCCGGTCCAATCAGTGAACAGAGGTAGTGGCTCAGAAGCCGGCGCATATCATACGTCACGACCAAACGTTATGCGATTGGTTGGCAGATCCAGAGTGGCACTGGGCAGATCCAATTGTTTTAAACTTCAACAGACACCCACCTTTAAGTGAGTTAACATTTGTCAATTGAGCGATTCCAGACCTTCTGTACAAATGAAATGAAGTACGACGGTCTAGTAGGACCAGGATTACGCACTGTAGCTTTAAAGTACCTGTTCTGCTTGTTGAGTCGGCCCTGCAGCACCAGCTTCTCAAAGTAGACGAACGCCATGGCGATGGTGACGGGCTGCATGTCGTAATCCTCCCCCACGGTTCTCATCTCCCTCTTTAGACTGAGACACAGACACACAGACAGACAGACAGAGAGACAGACAGAAACACAGACAGACAGAGAGAGACACAGACAGAGACAGTCACACATACAGACACAGACAGACACACAGACAGACACAGTCAGGCAGGTTTTAAAATATTGTTTAGGTGTTTTAACCTTTATCAGACAGTTGAAGAGCAGAGAGTGCAGAGTGGAAATGGGGAGAGAGAGAGCGAGAGAGAGAGAGAGAGGGGATGACATGCGATGAGCTAATGTATTTATACGTGACTATGTCAGATTTAATATGTAATCTAATATGACCTTGTGAGGCAAAGTAAACTTTGATTTAGTAGCGTTCATAAACACAGGCTTTTCCCATCTGCAAAACCAACTGTAAATCGTTTCGCCTGAGTTGTCAGGGATACAGGCCCATGACAAAGGCATTAATAATAACTGCATAAAAATAGCGTTCTTTGAACTGATGGTCTCATTTGCTGTTACATGTCATTTATGATCATCAGAGGAACAATGAGACTGTTTCATGAACATTATAAAGTTATTCGTAGGAGGTTTATTGTATATTGTGTCTGTATTGTTGTTTTTGTTTCTCGACATCATTGCAAATGAGGATCGCCCCTCAATGATATCTCCAGTATAAATAAAGGTTAAAGCTGCAGTGTGTAGAATTTGGGGTTTTATTTCCTTGCAGATTTTGTAGAAAGTAATTATAATATCCATAAGTATATTTAATTTAGTGCATAATAGGTGAAAAAAATGTTTTGAATTATTTATTTTTCCCTTAGAAAGGGTCTCATATATGTCCATATTTCTGCATATTTTGGACCAAGGCCTAGTGCCGCCATCTTGAAAGTGTCATAGTTGGAATGTCATCAGGTGCATTGTTTAAAATTTAGAATTGTTCTTGTCCTTGAAGGCCACTGTAGCTTCTGTTATTATTCGAAAGGGGTGGGGTTACCCAGGGAGCGTTACATTCTAGAACTTTGTAGAACTTTCTTGATGATGTCATATTACACACTGCACCTTTAAAAGTTCTACAAAGTTCTAGAATGCAACGCTCCCTGGGTAACCCCAACCCTTTCGAATAATAACAGAAGCTACAGTGGCCTTCAAGGACAAGAACATTTTTAATAAATAAAAAATAAATACTTTACCTTCGTATTTTGCTGAGCGTGAGTTTGACGTGAGGAAACTTCTCCTTAAACGTCTCGTTCATGTCTTTCTTCAGATCCGACGGTTTGACGTATTCTATCACCGTCGTCTGGGCGATGAGATGGAGAGAATATATCAGGAGAGGAAGAAAGAATGAAGAGAAAAGAACAAGAGAAAAAGGAGCAGAGTTCAAAGAGTTGAGACTACAGTGTGCAATGCAAAAACCACACGCGCACACACACACTGTGAGATCAGTGACAAGGCAGCCCACCTTAGCAATAATATCTTCTTTGATGGAGTGTGTGTGTGTGAGAGAGATAGGATAAACCTAAGCTGCCTCATATGGGATAATTATGTAGATGTGAAAGAGCTGTGTGTGTGAGTGTCTCTGCATATTCAGTTCTCTATAATCCCCCCTCCTCTATACCGTACCTCTCTGCCTGTCTCTACTCACATTTTACATTTTGCTCCTTAAAACTATTTTGTACATTTTGCTCTTAGGCTCAAATGTTTATAGTTGTTCAATTTTGACACAACAATATAATAACAATAAAGATAAGAATAGTGGTTCCTCATTATGACTGGGTGAGTTCGTGTGAGAGTGTGTTGTGTGTGTGTGTGAGTGTGAGAGTGTGTGTGTGAGTGAGAGAGTGTGTGTGAGTGAGTGAGTGAAAGAATGAGTGAGTGAGTTAATGTATGTGTGTGTGTTCTCACCATGTAGGAGGCAAAGATCAACACCCGCTTGTGTTTCCCACACGGCCACTGGGGGTCACTGAGGATGTTTGGGTCGTAATCTGTCACATCTTCTAGACCTGGACACACACACAGACACACACACACAATCATACATTTAGCGTGCAATTCAATGGATATATATAGGGTTTACATTTATATATGTGGTGAAAGATATGTTTTTCTTCTGGCCTAGTCTCCCCCAAACTCCTTATAGTGACTGCACTGATCACCATCTCCATAAAGTAACACACTAACTATGTAAAAAGAACTCTGTGTGTGTGTGTGTGTGTGTGTGTGTGTGTGTGTGTGTGTGTGTGTGTGTGTGTGTGTGTGTGTGTGTGTGTGTGTGTTTGTGTGTGTGTGTGAGAGAGACTGATCACCATCTCCATAAGGTAACACACTGACAAAGGAAAAATATGTCACTATCACTTTAAGGGCCACCATACAAAAGGATCTTCTAAAGGAAAATGCAGAAATTTCTCCCTTAGAGCCACATACGAAGACCAGTCATTTCAGTGATGTGTTTAGTTAGCTTAGCATAAAAACGGAAATGCAAACAGCTAGCGTGGCTCCACTTCAAACAACACCATCTGCCTCTGTCTAATCACATGTTGTTTTAATGTATTTCACACATTAAAGACATTAAACTAAACGGTCAGCTCGCTCACACTGTAGACATTTACCAACCGACAGCTGTTCACACTGACGAATGGGTGTGTGTCATAAAGTTCCGACGTCACTGTCGTCACATAGTTACATAACTCTGAACTGAAGCGAACGATGGGCTGAATATTTCTTTTAAGCTTAAAGGTGCAGTGTGTAATATGACATCATCAAGAAAGTTCTAGAATGCAACGCTCCCTGGGTAACCCCAACCCTTTCGAATAATAACAGAAGCTACAGTGGCCTTCAAGGACAAGAACAATTCTAAATTTTAAACAATGCACCTCATGACATTCCAACTATGAGACTTTCAAGATGGCGGCACTAGGCCTTGGTCCAAAATATGCAGAAATATGGACATATATGAGACCCTTTCTAAGGGAAAAAATAATAATTCAAAACATTTTTTTCAGCTATTATGCACTAAATTAAATGTACTTATGGATATTATAATTACTTTCTACAAAATCTGCTAGGAAATAAAACCCAAAATTCTACACACTGCAGCTTTAAATTAACCAGGAAAAAGTCTCATTGAGATAAAAAAAAAAAATCCTGGCCAAGACAGGCAGCAGCACAGTCACACAGTTACAGAAAAACAAATTAAAAAAGTGAACTGATTTACACAATCAAAAAAACATCACTTTACAAAGCATGTACAGACAGACGTGCCTGCTTCTGAGTTATTAAGAAGCGATATAAATCCTTTTAGAGAGACCAGCTCCATACATTTCTGGGACTATTCTCCAAATAACGTATAATGTGTAAATCGAGAGATGTCTAAAATGTATTTATTTATTTATTATTCTTTCGGACACACAATTTTCTCCTTGACATATTCACACTTATATCTCTATAACTCTAAAATAGTGAAGAAATGCGTCACAGGAAGACTGAAAATATAAGCCTGCTATTAGTACACACACCAACGCACATGTGCACAGTTTCAGATGTTTTGTATCTCTCTCTCTCACACACACACACGCTTGTATTTTAATCTTTAAGAGGACCCTCGTTGACATAATGCATTCCCTAGCCTCTTACCATAATCTCAACAATCACAACTAAATGCCTAAATCCAATTCTTTAATTCTGACACTCATCCATCTCAATACAATATCTAAAACAACCCACTGAAGGTGTATACCTAATGTGACGACCGCCCAAAATGTCCTCAGTTTAAAAAAAAAAGTCCTTACTACTGAGATGGAAAAGTCAGGAGTAGCTAGCAACAACTATATACTTTTGACCAACAGTGATTTTGATCATAAGCGTTCTCCAGAATCTCTGACTGCACCTTTAAAGGTTTGGGATGAAGTGATGAGAGAGAGAGAGAGAGAGAGAGAGAGAGTTGCAGCTGTGCTCGAGTGACGTTTGTGTGTGTGTGTGTGTGTGTGTGTGTCTATAAACACACACGCAGCCCTGTATTAGCCTCTAAACCTCGCTCTAATCCGGAACCTTTCATTAACACCACACAGCTGTGTGTGTGTGTGTGTGTGTGTGTGTGTGTGTGTGTGTGTGTGAGAGAGAGTGAGTGAGTGAGTGAGTGAGTGAGTGCATGTTGTGTGTGTTTGGTGTGTGTGTATGTGTTTCTGTTTGTGCATGTTGTGTGTGTGTGTGTTTCTGTGTGTGTGTATGTGTTCATGTATGTGTGTGTGTTACCCAGGTCCAGCCCCACAGCACTGTTCAGTCTGCTGGGTGTGTAGCTGCGGCCGGGCATGCTGTGTGTGCTGCGCGATACGGGGAGCTGCAGCGTCAGGTCGCAGGCCGACGAGGGTTTGTGTCTCACCAGAGCGTTAGTGGAGTACAGGAACTGGGCGTACGACACCGACTGAGACAGAGAGAGAGAGAGAGAGAGGGGGGGGGGGGGGGGAAGAGAGAGAGAGAGAGAGAGAGAGGGGGGAGAGAAAGGGAGGGAGGGAGGGAGGGAGAGAGGGAGAGTTTTACAAAAACACTTTATTACACATTATTTAACACATAAAAAGAGCGCTTTCTGTACGAACAGAGAGAAAGAGAGCGAGAGAGAGAGAATATCAGTTGTTCTCAATTTGGGGTATGTGTGTACTCCTAAGAAGTACTTCGGGGTACGTGACATTTTCATTTATAAAGGTTAATTTAAAAAAAAATATGAGCTATGCATAATTACTAAAATAATCATACTAGAATACGTTGAATAATAAGGGATATGTATGTGTGAGAGTGAGTGAGTGAGTGAGTGTGCGTGCGTGCGTGAGTGAGTGTGCGT
>OX442360.1:30753060-30755439 GCA_949357725.1 Hyperoplus immaculatus
GCTAAAGTGAGTCATGTGAGCTAGCTATCGGAGCACATTCAGGTCAGCCGTAAACTGTGAATATAACAATGAATATAGTATGAATATTGTAGGTGGCATTATTTGCTGTTTGAGGTAAATTGAATACTACAGCTTCTGGAGAATAGAGCATAGTTGATTTTAACAGCAACTGACGGTAGGAGCAGTCTGTTAAAGGTGCAGTGTGTAATATGACATCATCAAGAAAGTTCTACAAAGTTCTAGAATGCAACGCTCCCTGGGTAACCCCAACCCTTGTTTAGAATAATAACAGAAGCTACAGTGGCCTTCAAGGACAAGAACAATTCTAAATTTTAAACAATGCACCTGATGACATTCCAACTATGACACTTCCAAAATGGCCGTGACAAGGCCTTGGTCCAAAGTATGGAGAAATATGGACATATATGAGACCCTTTCTAAGGGAAAAAATAAGAATTAAAAAAAAAAATCAGCTATTATGCACTAAATTAAACGTACTTATGGACATTATAATTACTTTCTACAAAATCTGCAAGGAAATAAAACCCAAAATTCTACACACTGCAGCTTTAAACAAGTGAGTGTTAAGATGATTTCAGTCCGTACGCAAATATATGATGCTGATGGAAAAAGGAAATAACTGAAGAAACAAACAAAATATGTGTTATATATATTTTTTTAGATATAAACAGTTGAAGGGCTAAATGAATCTACATGAAAACAACAGCAGCAGACTGTATTAGTGTTTGTGTGTGTGTCTGTGTGTGTGTTACAGTGTGTGTCTGTGTGTGTGTGTGTGTGTGTAACAGTGTGTGTGTGAGAGTTGAAGTGTGTGTGTATGTGTGTGTTACAGAGTGTGTGTGTGTGTGTATTTTTGTGTGTTACAGTGTGTGTGTGTGTGTGTCATATGTTTGTGTGTGTGTGTGTCTCTGTGTGTGTGTGTGTCTCTGTGTGTGTTACAGTGTGTCTGTTTGTTACAGTGTGTGTGTGTGTATTTCTGTGTGTGTGTGTGTGTGTGTGTGTGTGTGTGTGTGTGTTAAGTTGTTATTGTGTTTTTTACAGGCTCATATTCTCATTGGGGACTTGATGTGTTTTGGCAACAGATCATAAACACACTTGACACTTCTATAGTTGACTCCACCTGAACCTTCACCAGCGGCTCTGCTTAGAGACAGGGTTTTACAATGGGGTTACAGTGGAACAGAGTGTGTGTGTGTGTGTGTGTGTGTGTGTGTGTGTGTGTGTGTGTGTGTGTGTCTGTGTGTGTGTGTGTGTGTGTGTGTGTGTGTCATAGTTGTGTGTGTGTGTGTGTGTGTCTGTGTGTGTGTGTGTGTGTGTGTGTGTCATAGTTGTGTGTGTGTGTGTCTGTGTGTGTGTGTGTGTGTGTGTGTGTGTGTCTGTGTGTGTGTGTGTGTGTGTGTGTGTGTGTGTGTGTGTGTGTGTGTGTGTGTGTGTGTGTGTGTGTGTGTGTCTGTGTGTGTGACTGTGACTGTGCATGTGTTTTACGTGTATGTCTGTTTGTGTGTGAGACTGCAAGTGATTGTCCTTGAGATTATGATTATGTGGGTTTGTGACTGTGTGTGAGTGTGTGTGTGCGTGTATTCAGATGGGCTTTATCAAACCCGCTCAACTGACATGATCATGTTATATGTCCCCTATGCCCGGTCTGAGCTTGGTAAAACCGCTTTTAGCTATAGTGCCCCTGACTCCTGGAACAGCCTACAACATACAATTAAAATAAATACACTCATATCTGTTAACCAATTTAAAAGTATTATTTTGAATCAACCCCTCCACACTTGTAACTGTTTTAATTAGGCTATTATTTATTTCATTCAATTGATCTGAATGTTTTAAATTGTTGTTGTCTGTGTGTGTGTTTGTGTGTAAACTTGTTATGTATTCTCATTGTATATTGTGTATCTGTACTCGACGTCATTGTAAAAGAGGGTCACCCCTCAATTGATCTTTCGAGGTTAAATAAAGGTTACAAACAAACAAACAATGTGTTTGTCTGTGTGTGAGACTGTGACTGTGCGTGTGTCTTATGTTTATGTTTGTGTGAATGAGACTGTAAGTGATAGTGCTTGAGATTGTGACTGGGTGTGACGGTGTGTGTGTGAGACTGTGTGTGTATGTGAGACTGTGTGTGTTTGTGTGACTGTGTGTGTGAGACTGTGTGTGTTTGTGAGACTGTGTGTGTTTGTGTGACTGTGTGTGTGTGACTGTGTGTTTGTGAGATAGTTTGTGGTGTGTGTGTGTGTCTCTATGTGACTGTGTGTGTGTGTGTGTGTGTGAGATAGTTTACTGTGAGTGTGTGTGTGTGAGACAGTTTGTGGTGTGTGTGTGTGTGTGTGTCTCTATATGACTCTGTGTGTG
>OX442360.1:30755639-30758139 GCA_949357725.1 Hyperoplus immaculatus
AGAACACTTTTTCTACACCCAATTCTATGGACACAGTTTAGCCTCCACAGCTGAGCGGTTAATGTCAAGGCAACAAATTAAACTCGTACAATATTTGGTTATCAACTAAATATGTCTTACATTTTACCCTGAACAAATGGATTTCCCCTCAGAGGCATCTTGATCTTTTAATTTTGCGAGGACAGCAGCAAAAGGAAATGAGAAAAAAGCCGATGTAGTCATTTTTCACAGACGTTGACATTAAGATTAGAAACATTTGTTGTAGCTATGAAGAGATAAAGGTCAGACTGAACTTTTAATAAAAGACACCAACCAACTCCCAAAAATTAATCTGGCATTAGTCATGTTATCTTGTGGTGAAGAGCCCTTACCTGCCATATGCGTGAGTGAGTGAGTGAGTGAGTGAGTGAGTGAGTGAGTGAGTGAGTGAGTGAGTGAGTGAGTGAGTGAGTGAGTGAGTGTGAGTGAGTGTGTGTGTGGGTGGGTGGGTGGGGGGGTGGGGGGTGTCTTTGTGTGTGAGTGAGTGAGTGAGTGAGTGAGTGAGTGAGTGAGTGAGTGAGTGAGTGAGTGTGTGTGAGTGTGAGTGTGTGGGTGGGGGGGTGTCTTTGTGTGTGTGTGTGAGTGAGTGAGTGAGTGAGTGAGTGAGTGAGTGAGTGAGTGAGTGGGTGGGGAGGGTGTCTTTGTGTGTGTGTGAGTGAGTGAGTGAGTGAGTGAGTGAGTGAGTGAGTGAGTGTGTGTGTGTGTGTGTGTGTGCGTGTGTGGCGTGTGTGTGGGCTGTAAGACATGACTCAGTAACCTACATTTACATGCCAACAATAAATGTTCTTAATTCAATAATAGAAACAGGATGCAGCGAAATGTTGCGACATGACCAGGCAGTGACACACACTTAAACTTCTAAAGCGCTTACATCAACTCAACTTTCCATAATCGTTCTCAGCACTATTCTGAAGGTTACTACAGAAGGATTTGTTCATAGGTTGTTAATTGTCTGATTCATGATACATTTGGTTCTTCAAAACGTGGCAAAAATGCATTTTTTTGATTTAAACAATGAAAAAAGGCTGTATCGAAAATCTCTTCTGTAAAATCTTTAGAGACTTATATGTGGTAAAAATCTAATTAAAGGTGCAGTGTGTAATATGACATCATCAAGAAAGTTCTACAAAGTTCTAGAATGCAACGCTCCCTGGGTAACCCCAACCCTTTCGAATAATAACAGAAGCTACAGTGGCCTTCAAGGACAAGAACTATTCTAAATTTTAAACAATGCACCTGATGACATTCCAACTATGATACTTTCAAGATGGCGGCACTAGGCCGTGGTCCAAAATATGCAGAAATATGGACATATATGAGACCCCTTCTAAGGGAAAAAATTATAATTAAAAAAATAAATGTCAGCTATTATGCACTAAATTTAATGTACTTATGGATATCATAATTACTTTCTACAAAATCTGCTAGGAAATAAAACCCAAAATTCTACACACTGCAGGTTTAAAGTTTTCAACTCTGGCTTTATCCAACATCTAGATTTTAGATTTTTAAAGAGACGCATGTGTACGCAACTACGCATAATTAGTTAAAAATTGCCACATTTGCAAATTAATTCAAATATTTCTGATGTGTATGATGAAGCAATACGCCCTTTAATCCATAAATGACTCACTCTATAATAATACAATCATATCACTATTAGTAGAAAAATATTACATTTTGCTAGCTTCATAGTGTAATAACTGACCCAATATACAAAGTTATTATGTTTTGGGCTCAGCATTTTGATACATAATAGACCAGTTATTGGCCTTCATTTTGGGTTTAATAACATTTCGGAGGGTTGTTACATTGTTTCTTACAAGCTGTGTGTCTAGGCTTAATCAACTGTGCTAACTCGTTTGGCTATGGCTTGAATGTAACGGACACTCATTTAAATGAAAAAGTTACACACTGTAGCTTTAATTTGAACCAGAAAGTCAAAGCAAATAGGTGTGAATGAGAATGAGACAGTGTGACAGTTTTCAGGTAACATTGAGACATTGATGCTAAATGGTGTTGGGGAAATAAAGGGGAATAGGCAACCAGCCACTAAACATGTAGGCTATTTAAATGCAAATGCAACGGGTGTAACTGACTGAAATGACACACACACACACACGCGCACACACACACACACACACACACACACACACACACACACACACACACACACACACACACACACACACACACACACACACACACACACACACGATGAGACTCATACAAGCAAATAAATGTTGATGCAGTCAGACTGTCAACAAACGTCTCTAACAACTAAACCCTTTAGCCACAGCTAATGAGACACACACACACACACACACACACACACACACACACACACACACACACACACACACACAGCAGCAGGATTAAAGAACAACAACAACAACAGCCATAGAGCCGTGTGTGTCCCTCACCTTTGACGGGGCTCCGAGGCCACTGAGCCACAGCTTTG
>OX442360.1:30770639-30775639 GCA_949357725.1 Hyperoplus immaculatus
ATGTTTTTTTCTGCCTTTTAAAAACACTTTTTAATACATTTATTTAACTTCTTTTGTTATTCATTTATTGAAAACATATCTTTTTTTTTCTTTTTTTTTGTATGGCATGTTTTATGGCATTTTTTTCTACTCAAAACGTCTTCCTACCCACCCTGTTCTCCACGGCCAGAATGACCAGGTTGCAGTATGCGTCGGGGCAGGGCGTGGGCTCCAGAGGGTTGTGGTTCCTCCTCTCCCAGCTGCCGTAGCTCTTGCCTCGTTCCCAGCTCCCCGTACAGGCCTGCCGTCGCTCCCAGGACCCCCCACCACCGCTGCTGCCCGCTCCCCCTTTCCCCTGCCTCTTCTCCCAGCTACCTGCCCCCCCTCCCATCCCCACCCCCCAACTACCACTCATGGGCCTAGCTCTGCGGTTCTCCCAACTACCGCCGGTTTTGCGAGTTTGCTGTCTTCGTTCCCAACTCCCTCCCACTCTCTTTCTCTCTAAACTCCCTCCCCCTCCTCTCTCTCCTCTCTCTCTTTCTCTATCCCCCCTTTCTATATTCTGTTGGTTCTTGTTGTCGTGGTTACTTCTAGACAAAGATGGTCGCCAGTCGACTCCGCAGATTGTGTGTCTGCGCTCCATCGTGCCGCCCGCCGGCCGAGGGTCCGTGTTCCCGCTCATGGTTTGGCGTCGCCCGTCTACGCCCGTTGTTGTTTTTTTTCGGTCAAGGCTGTCGTCACCGGCAACCACTGTATCCACGTTCAGACCTGTGTGAAAAAAAAGGGTTTAAACCTGCAGTGTGTAGAATTTTGGGTTTTATTTCCTAGCAGATTTTGTAGAAAGTAATTATAATATCCATAAGTACATTTAATTTAGTGCATAATAGCTGAAAAAAATGTTTTTAATATATATTTTTTCCTTAGAAAGGGTCTCATATATGTCCATATTTCTGCATATTTTGGACCAAGGCCTAGTGCCGCCATCTTGAAAGTGTCATAGTTGGAATGTCATCAGGTGCATTGTTTAAAATTAAGAATTGTTCTTGTCCTTGAAGGCCACTGTAGCTTCTGTTATTATTCTAAAGGGTTGGGGTTACCCAGGGAGCGTTGCATTCTAGAACTTTGTAGAACTTTCTTGATGATGTCATATTACACACTGCACCTTCAAGAAATATGTATCGTAATGACTTAAGGCCTTCCCACACCAGGCCTATGTGGTTTGGAACCTAGAACCAACACACACGCACGCGCGCACGCACACACACACACACACACACACACACACACACACACACACACACACACACACATGCACACACACACACACACACACACACACACACCTGTTCTTAATCACCTGTCTTGAGTACGAGCAGGTGCAGTGCGTCGTCCCTCAGGTAGGAGGCGGCGGCGATCTCGTGCGTCGGGATTCGAACCAGCAGCTTCTCGTTGTCTCTCCACGTCAGCAGCAGACAGCGAGCCGACATGCTCAGGATACAGTCTTGCTCCACACTGGTCTTTAAGGGCAAAACCTTCAACTGCTACTGACACACAGACAGACAGACAGACAGGCAGGCAGACAGACAGACAGACAGACAGACAGACAGACAGACAGACAGACAGACAGACAGACAGACAGACAGAGAGACAGGCAGGCAGGCAGGCAGGCACGCAGACAGACAGACAGACAGACAGACAGACAGGCAGACAGACAGACAGACAGGCAGGCAGACAGACAGGCAGGCACACACACACACACAGGGACCTGGGATTATTTATCACAGTTTTTTTGTTATACTTTATTGTAGGAGCAAAACTAGTTTTGTTTTCATCTTGCTGTTATTGTTCACTTTTCCAGCATCCTACATTTTCTAAAATAAATATATATTTAAAAAAAACTGTGTAAGGCCGTTAAGTTTGTCCATTCTGAGCTACTGTAGAAACATGGTGGCACACCCTACTCTTATGTAAATATAAAAGGCTCATTCTAACGTTATAAAAAAAATAAAAAAATTATGATACCGTATATAAAAAGGTTTTAAATGCAGTAGACACGTTATTATTTATGAACTACTCAACCTATTGACCCTGAATATTTCTTCGTGAATAAGAATGTGTTCTTAATGACCTGCATGGTCAAAAAAAGGTAAAATAGAATACAATTAAAGATGAAATAAAATAGAACACTCACCCTGGCTGTGTCCAGTAGTTGTAGCAGTTCGTCCCGGCTGGAGGGGTTCAGTGACACGGAGACCCAGGTCAGGTGACCAAGGAACTGGGAACAGAGGTCAAAGGTCAAGTTGATATTAGGGTCAGTAACAGTTAGTGTACAGGGGCATTTAAACAAATTATAATATACATTTAAAGTTAAAAAAAAAATACGTAGCTTAATTCAAAAAGTTAAATGTTCATATACTGTATATTCTAGATTAATTACACATGAAGTGAAATTATTCCAGGAAACTTTTCAGAACATCGGCATTTCCATATTATAAATATTTTTTTTGGAATTGGTTTTATGTAATATTCAGCTATTTTGAGAAGCAGGAGTTTTTATATTTCATGATCTGTAAACTGTAATCATCTAAATCAATAAAACAAACAAAAGAAAGGCCTGACATATTTTTTTGGGGGAATTTTTATGCTTTATTTTATAGTGTGGAGAGAAAGAGATGAATGATGTGATGTTAAATGTCAGATGTTAAATGTTAAATAGTGTTAAAATGTAATAAAAATATGTATACGCGATATGTACACATGTAAATTATGACTTATTGTGCTGTGATTGAGTGCTCCACCTTGACCTCCTTCTCCACGTAGTCGAAGATGAGCCTCTCGGGGTGGATGAGGTAGTCTGGGGGGTAGAGAGGCACCGTGTGCAGCGGCCGCCGGTACACACTGCCGCGCTCCACCGGCCGCCGGCCTGATTTAGACCAAACCAGACGCTTGATAGACACAAAACTCTGGGGACGAAACACACAAACAATGTTAATGTTGGCAGACATTTTAGATACATTTTTTATTCATTCATTCATTAAAGGTGCTACAAGGAACTTTTAAATATTTCTGAAACAGTTTTTTGAGATGCACAAGTATATTGTGGTATTGTGCAGTATTGTGACAAAACTATGGGGATGAAATACACACACAGGGAGATGAAGAGATAAAGATTTTTTTTTAAAGATATTTTTTAGGTATTTTCAGCTTTGTTTAGGACAGTTGAAGAGTAAGGAAGAGTATTTTATTTATGTAGCACTTTTCAAAACCTAGGTTACAAATGGCTTAATTTTGATTTAGACCAGACCAGACGCTTTATAGACACAAAACTAGATACTAGTTACACAGGGAGATGAAGAGATTAAAATCATTTTTTGAAGATTTTTTTTTTTTTTTTTTAACCTTTATTTATACAGGTATATCCCATTGAGTCCGAAGACTCTTTTACAAGGGAGACCTGTTCCCATTTACACGTTACCATTCACACACCGATAGCAGGCTAACTATCGACATTCACACGAGGCAAGGTGGGTGAAGTGTCTTGCCCAAGGACACAACAACTATGACACAAGTGGCAGGGCGGGGATCGAACCTCCAACCCTTTGATCATCGGCCGACCCGCTCTACCAACTGAGCCACAGTCGCCCCAAAGTAGAAGATATTCTTTAAGGTATTTTTCACCTTTATTTTTGACATTTTAACGAGCCTATGACCTTTCCTTTAGCGCCACACATTGGGCAAAGCTTTTTCTGTTAAGATCCTCTAATACTTTCTTAATCATTTGTATGTTGTTTTCTTTTTTTAAATTCATATATTGAAAGTGAGAGAGAATCCTGGCTGTGCAGTCTGAATCTGGAACTCAATAGAAGACAGATCATTTGTGTGTGCAATGCATACATGCCTCTGTACGTGCGAGTGTGAGTGTGTGTGTGAGTGTGTGTGTGTGTGTGTGTGAGTGATTGTGTGTGTGTGTGTGTGTGTGTGTGTGTGTATTAATGCAGTAAGCTACATCCCCTAGCTGTTCCAACACTGATTGACAGACAGGTGAGCAGTGATCTCTGACAGCTCCCTGACAGGACTCCCTGACACACACACACACGCACGCACGCACGCACGCACGCACACACACACACAGTCTATTCCTCCTGATTAACACAAAGACAGATTTCTACACATCCGACTGAGGCAGTTTGTTTCTGATGAATATCTCAGTCGTCAGCTCAAATTTTAATTGACAAAGACGTGAAGACGGTTTGTAATGAGTTTTGTTCTCTGTGTTTCTTTGACAGAGCAGAAAGTCAAAGTGAAGAATAATTGGATTTTGTTATGATCGTGCTTTAATGCAACAACTTTATCAGGTCAGACCAAGGTGACGTAGAGCTGCGTAGTTACAATACTGATTTGAGACTCTCTTAGCACTATTTTGGTGTGCTAATATGATTTATTTCACCCTTTTTAAACCTGCAGTGTGTAGAATTTTGAGTTTTATTTCCTAGCAGATTTTGTAGAAAGTAATTATAATATCCATAAGTATATTTCATTTAGTGCATAATAGCTGAAAAAAAAGTTTTGAATTATTTTTTTTCCCCTTAGAAAGGGTCTCATATATGTCCATATTTCTGCATATCTTGGACCATGGCCTAGTGCCGCCATCTTAAAAGTGTCATAGTTGGAATGTCATCAGGTGCATTGTTTAAAATTTAGAATTGTTCTTGTCCTTGAAGGCCCCTGTAGCTTCTGTTATTTTTCGAAAAAGGGTTGGGGTTACCCAGGGAGCGTTGCATTCTAGAACTTTGTAGAACTTTCTTGATGACGTCATATTACACACTGCACCTTTAAATCACAGATGGACCTTTTTGACACTAGAATGCTGACAGTTTGTTACTAAGGATTGCTTGTAGGTGACATATTGCTATAGTTAGTTACAATGCTTTTTTTTGAGACTCTCCTAGCACTATTTGGAAGTGTGCAAAAACATGGTACGCTAACTCTATGCAAAAGATATAACTTCACCCCCTGCAAAT
>OX442360.1:30780639-30788139 GCA_949357725.1 Hyperoplus immaculatus
TTTCCCATCTACAGTTATCAGCACGGCAGCGTGGCCAGATCTTTTTTGAATATTTTTTTTTTATACGGCGTCATAGATATTTTCACCACTGGAATATTTTCCTGCTCGTTCACTCAGAGGAATCTTAAAGCAGCATTATCAAAAAAAACTAAAGAGCACATCCTTACACACACACACACACTGTACAATACATACATACAAACCAAAGCACACACACTCATACACACACACACACACACACACACACACACACACACACACACACGTCCTAGTATAGCGCCACATTGGTATATATACAGATATATAGGATGAGTAAAAAAAAAATCTATTTTCACTTTTTACATCTTAATATAAGAGTCATACCAAAGACATGGCCACTGGGTGAGAAAACAAATACAAAAATAAATGAACATAAATATCACTTATAATCGAAGATGACATGAGTTTTATTTTTTTTCAAACTCACCGTTTTACGTTTTTAAAATGATTTTTTTTTTCAAGTCGATAAATATTCATTACCTCAACTACACACAACTGGTTCGTTACCCAAAATCAGAGAGAACTAGAATCTCCCATGATTGAGTAGTTGTTTTGCTGTTGCATTATCTGTACATACGCCTAGTTAAAGCTGGGTTGGAGGATTTGGGGAGAAAAATGGCAGTTGGGATAGAGATTCGAATCCAAATACCTCAACCGCTCCACTTGTTCTCTTTGGTCCCTCCCCTATGGTCCCTCCCTGACACGCTCTACACCAACAACGTCGGTGCCAAAGTGAATGGACAGTCCCAACATACAATAAGAACAGAGAATCGGAGCCTCGCTATGATTGGTCAAAGTGTACAGCTCATGTTAACTTTGACCAATCAGAAATCACATACCCCAGCTTTAAGTAGGTTTTCAACTCGACATTTTCATTAATGTTGACATAAGTTTTTTTCAGCACCATTTAAAATCTCCGTGACTGTCACCACTGTACCAACATCCACAAGTTCAGGTAGGACACAACTAGCCTGGTCCTACCAGACCATCGTACTTCATTTCATTTGTACAGAAGGTCTGGAATCGCTCAATTGACAAATGTTAACTCACTTGAAGGAGTGTGTCTGTTGAAGTTTAAAACTATTGGATCTGCCCAGTGCCACTCTGGATCTGCCAACCATTCGCATAACGTTTGGTCTTGACGATGGCTATGTCATGCGCCGGCTTCTGACTACAACTGAAACTGGCGCACAACCTCAACGTCATTGTTCTCAGCCACTCCCTCTGTTCGCTGATTGGACCGGTAAAAAGAGAAAACCTGCGAATATACCGCAGACCCAGACTGACAGGCTAGGACACAACACTGTCGGGGAAATAAAACTGTTGTTACCAAGCTACCACCAGTATTTAATACCTGAATTCACGCTGTACTATGGCTGACCCTGCGCTCTGACCCCCTCTGGAGTGTGGTAACTTGAGAGGGGATATGCGAAATATGTTAACCAACCAAATTCAGACCAATAAAGTAAATTAATTAACTTAACTCCCCTGATTTCTGATTTAGCAATTAAACTGCTCCAATCTGAATGTATTCATCCTCTTGTCCATACAGGATGGAGCTGCTGATCAAGTGTATACATGTCTCTTGGTGAAGTAGATATTGTCCACATTTTAACACTATAAACATTTTCGATTCGTCAATTGTTGCTACAGTACAGAAGGTAGAATGTTAAACAGTCCGCACCAGCTTTGAAAAGGGTTATGTGAAAAAAGTGCCAAAATTATAGTTAATAGTATGTCATTCTTGTTCTTCAAAAGATGTTAGTTGTCCTAGTTTTTGTAAACACTACAATCTCTTATACGTTTGACACAAGTCCATGGCATGAACTATTTTATTATAGTTCCGGAAAAAATTAAGAGACCCCTCGAAATGTTCAGTGTCTCTCGTTTGGCTATTTAGAGGCATTTGTTTGAGTAGAATGAACATCTTGGTTTTATAATATAAACTACTGACAACATTTCTACCAAATTCCAATACTTTTTTTGTCATTAAGAGCATTTCCATTAAGTTATGTAGAGATGAAGATTTAAGAAAAATCCAGACTGGTCTCTTCATTTTTTCCGAGCTGTAAATAAGTTTGACACAAGTCCATAGCATGAACTCTTGAATATATGAGTGTCTACTGTGCCATAATATTTTGGTTGTTGTCCTTCGACATAGAATTGGCGACCACCTGAACATTGGCATCGGTCGTGATGTTAAAAATCGTGGTATTTCTGTAACTAGGGCTAACAAGAACTATTAAAGGTGCTACGAGGAACTTTTACATATTTCTGAAACCGTCTTAATTTTTCCTCTGATGATCATAAATTACATGTAACAGCAAACGAGACCATCAGTGCTAAGAATGCTATTTTTATATAGTTTTTCTTAATGCTTTTGTCATGGGTATACGCTCACCCAGGTACAACAGCTGGCGTAGTAAAAACACTACCGCTTTTTGTCCAAAGGGGGCGCAAGAACTAACACAAACTGAAAGTTCCTCAGAGCACCTTTAAGCTAAATCACAAAATGGCAACCTTCATAACAGCACAGTTTCCCAAATGCATCTTCCATCGTGTTTTGATGAACGTGGGAATGTAATGTGTTTTTTTACAAAATGCTTTTGACGTCATTGCTAAAAATTCTAACAAATTCTGTTGGTTTTTATCTAAAACGATCACAACACTGGTTTAAATGTAAAACAGTCGGAAAACCAACGCACTCTAGTTGAAAACAGTTAAAAAGTCTTTGTTGAAATGGCTAGCGCATAGCAACAAGTAAATAAATGGGAGCGTGTATGTTCCTGCAGCCCGTTGTTCCCACAGCCCGATGGTCCAACATTTTTAAGTAATATAACTATATAATACAGAATAGTATGTCTGTGTGTGTGTGTGTGTGTGTGTGTGTGTGTGTGTGTGTGTGTGTCAGTCTCACTCCTATAACCCTAACTTTAACCCTAACCCTAAACCTCTTACCTCTTACCCATAACCCTAACCACCCAGCTGTGATGCCTGAACCTAATCGCACATTTCAGGACATAGGGCTGTGGGAACATATGGATAACCCCCAAATAAATATGCCAATATATAAATTAGACATACCAATAATTTTAAAACCTACTTTCAACAGGAGTGCCTTGGTTTTCTCACTGTTTAGCTGCTTTTGGATCACCCCTGCACCAAATAGCACCTTGTTAGGTATATTTTTTCCATCAACCCATCACCAAAAAGAAGCGCTCCCTTTCTCATGCCTTTCTTCACGGGGTTAAATGGTTCTGGGATGAGATAACTCCACCCCACTTCATAACAAATCAAATCACCTCTTATGAACAGACCTACGCTAAAGGCTTTAAAAAAAGAGAAACTGACATTGTATCTCATGAGTAAGGACAGAAGTTAGCTGTCATGTTAGTGTTAAACAGTATATCTATATACAGCTCTGAAAAAAAATTAAGAGACCACTCCAAATGTTCAGTGTCTCTCGTTTTACTATTTATAGGCATATGTTTGAGTAGAATGAACATTTTGGTTTTATAATATAAACTACTGACAACATTTCTACCAAATTCCCCACAAAAATATTGTCATTAAAGAGCATTTCCAGTAAGAAATGTAGAGATGAAGATTTAAGAAAAATCCAGACTGGTCTCTTAATTTCTTTTCCGGAGCTGTATCTGTTTTACTGTTGTTCCTTCAGGTAATGTTGCTGACCCTGCTCGACTTTCTCCGCTGCCGCTAATTGATAGTAACACTTTATTCACACCTGGGAACTGCTGTGTTTGAACTTCTGAGAGTTGATCACTGAACAGTGCAGCGAAATTTGCTTAAAGGAATACTTTAACACATACGGAACCGGCACACATTTTCCCATGTGTGATGTCACACATGGGAAAATGTAGGGTTAGACAGTGAGACCATAAAACAGTTTTTCAGCCTTTTCTCAGGCTAGGATGAACCGATTTCTAAAGTTTTTGCACATTTATACCACAGAGGATCTCAGAGTTCAATACACCTTCATATTTCCACCGGTGAAGTAGGTCTTTAAGTTGTATATCCTTGCCTCAAGTCATGAAAACAGCAGTTTTAAAAAGAAGAAAAAGCTTTAAGAAGAAAAGCTTTCTCATCAGTTCTTTACCATTTAATTTTTTCCCCGTATTGTCAAACCTGGTCTACAGATGACATATAACGTAATCCGTCTCGAATCCTGAATCTGCAAATATCTACTTTGAACGAAAGGCCTGTACATGGTTTTGTAAACAACACTGCCTTTCAAAAAGTCCTAAACCCCTTATAGTGCTTATTTTCTTCAGAATCTTTCAGTTGATAATACAAGCGTGAACAGTGGCCTGAGCATGAGTCTCCATGGGAACACTTGACAAGAAAATTGTCCGAGACACTTGACATTGTGAATTTGAAAATTTCTCATAGAAATGTATTGATTTTTAATTGAATTTTTTATTTTTATTTTTTTTTTGTCTTGGACAATTTTCTTGTCAAGTGACCCATGGAGTCTGCTCATGCCAATTGTCCCGCTTGTCTCACAAATTGAAAGATTGTCGCACTTACCTGCTCCACTACTATGTCGACATGTTTAACCAGCGTCAGTAGCTATTGCTAAACAGCTAACCTGCAAACACATGGCGGTACTTTGCACCTTTGAGGTTCTTGCTAACCATTTTCACTTTTTGCTTCATATTTTACTGCCCCCCCCCCCCCCCCCCCGCCGTCCCCCCCGTTTAACTGAGTGTGTTCTAGAACTTTCACTTTCCAACACACCCTTCTAGAATTCTTTACAGTCTGTAGAATGCGTTTGAAATCATTTTTTTTTCGCTAGCTACCAAAACAAAGACTGGACAATGTTTGTCTTATTAATAATGTCTTATTACAATGAGGTTGTTGTCATGGCACCATTTATACCCCCCCTCCCCCCTACATGGAACTGAATGTATTTCCAAGAAGAAGTTGACGGCATTTTAGACTCACACGAGGAAATTATGATTCTTCTTCTTCATCCAAAAAGTATTTCATCACCTAACTACATTAGCTTATTATATTAGCTTATATCTGACATCTGTATTTATTCAACTGTACAGCACTGGCCCTGTTTTGTGGCGACTAACAGCATGCCATATGGTGTATAGGTAGCCATTGCAAAAGCCGTCTACCTTACATCCAGTCCTGATTTATTGATTCTTCTAAAACCATATACAGCTCCGGAAAAAATTAGGAGAGCAGTCTGGATTTTTCTTAAATCTTCATCTCTACATAACGTATTGAAAATGCTCTTTAATGACAAAAAAATGTATTGGAATTTGGTAGAAATTTTCTCTGTAGTTTATATTATAAAACCAAAATGTTTATTCTACTCAAACATATGCCTATAAATAGTAAAACGAGAGACACTGAACATTTGGAGTGGTCTCTTAATTTTTTCCAGAGCTGTAAGTCGGATGTAGACAGTGTAGTACATTTGCTATGGCTGCTTTTCTATCACATACAGCTCTGGACAAAAATTAAGAGACCACTCCAAATATTCAGTGTCTCTCGTTTTACTATTTATAGGTAATATGTTTGAGTAGAATGAACATTTTGGTTTTATAATATAAACTACTGACAACATTTCTACCAAATTCCAATAATTTTTTTTTTGTCATTAAGAGCATTTTCAATAAATTATGTAGAGATGAAGATTTGAGAACAATCCAGACTGGTCTCTTGATTTTTTCCAGAGCTGTATGTAAGGGTAACTGTTATACTTTGAATCTCAGACCTACGTTTTACAAACCTAGGCTGAGAGATTTGTGAGCCTACATTTCAACAGTCCGCATTTTCTCACGGGACCCAATAGATTCGACCCCATTTCTTTTTAGACACCACAGACAGAATGCTTAAAGGACTGTTACCAAAGTTTTTACGGGACCTGCAACCTTTTGGAAGGGTTGGAGATATACAATTAAACATATTGAATAATCTCTGTCTCACTGTAAATTTAAACAAACTCCCATTTAGTGTGTTTGATCTGTTAAGTCATTACATGTCTTCAAATCATACACCTACTCAGTTAAAGGAATACTTCACCCATACGGAACCGGCGTTCTATCATAATAAAATCACTATTATAATATAATGAATGAGGTTTTTCTTCCCTCAGTCTTTCCTCAGTCTTCCCTTGGCCCAGCTGTCCTGTTAATCCTAACCCTACATTTTTACTAGTGTGATGTCACGCTAGTAAAATGTAGGGTTAGACAGTGAGACCATAAAACACTCTTTCTGCCTTTTCTCAGGCTAGGATGAACCGATTTCTAAAATGTTTGCACATTTATACTACACAGGATCTCAGAGTTCAATACACCTTCATATGTCCACCGGTGAAGTAGGTCTTTAACGATGAATTGGTGACTTGGAGGTAAAAAGCGAATCTAGATATCTCATTGGAAACCTGGCTAAACGTGGTTGAAAAGTGAGGTATCAGATGTTCTAAATGTGTTTCATTCACATTACTTATATATTTCTTACTCTAGTAATGTCCTGCTTTCACTGAACTATACAACGAAATATACTCTATATACTTACAGTTCTACAAAAACTTAGGACATCACTTTCCAACCAATTTAAGATACGTTTTTTACCTACAAGTCTAGTCTTATTTTAAACTGCAAATCACCATAGCACTTTTTTATTGGATAGTGAGTCCACCATTTCTTTTTTTCAGAGTGTACCTTCTGCTACCAGTCCAAAACGATTGCATATCCCGAGCAAACTGAAGCAGCCAGTTGTCTTAAAAGATCCCTGGTACGATAAGTCTCTAAGAGTAGAGTCTCCTGGGTGGTGTGTTAGGCTCAAGTTCATGCAGCCGAAAACCGGTTCTCAATTATCCCAAATCCTTTTACTTCCTTCGTTCCTTTGTTCGTTGTTTTCGGACCATGCAAGGTGACACTATCTAACACTCCTTGGTCCCGGCGATGATAGATTAACATATTCCACCTCCGAATTTGCCTAAAAAAATGATGACGATTATCACAGTTCAAGTGCTTCATTTAGTTTCCAACGGCTCAATCGTGTTACTGTCTCCATCGACTGCCCCCTTAAGCCTTGGTCCCAGATTTTTCGCGCTTTTACAATTTTACAATCAAGTTTAGACAGCTTCTTATGTCAAGGAGTTGCGTTTCGACACTTTTTTTGACGCTGTTTCCACTTTTGGAAGGTCGAAGGTTGTCCTAGGATGACGACTGATATCATCTCGGGCTGATTGCTTGGCCCTAGAGTGTCCTACTAAGGTTTTAAGAGGTTTTAAAGATCCCCCTGGTTGCTGCTTAGACCGTTGTCTCATATTCTAACACCTCTTTGCTGCCCATCATGCTACTCCTGTACTGTATCCTTGGGCTGACAGCGGACGTGGTCTCCAGTAGCAGAATGGTTTTACGGAGGCGCCTGTCGATGAAATGCGCGTCCCAGGCCGGGTAACGTTTTCTGGGCAGG
>OX442360.1:30813144-30818144 GCA_949357725.1 Hyperoplus immaculatus
TATCAAGTGATGAGGTGAAGATGTATTTAGTTATTTATTCTATAATACTTCTTCTTCTTCTTGGTCTTCCAACAGGTGCATTTCCCCCAGGACGCCCACTCTAATATATGTTAAAAAAGGGGGAAAAAAGACGCAATGTTTTTTGATTATTTTATGATTTATGATTTAGTTATTTTACAAGATGCAAATGTCTCGACTCAGAGAATATAATATAATCTAACCGCCCGTGGCGCCTTTTTGAAAGGCGCGCTGCATGCGCGTCCTGCCATAGAGAATGCATTACAGACAGGCGCTCCGCCTTTTAAAAACGCTTTGAGTGTTTGCTTGTTTCTTGCAATAGGAGATATAATACCAACCTGACCTCTATGGTTGGTTGACTGTGCAATATTTACTTTTATATATTAGTTTTTAAACTTTTTACTCCTTTTTATATATTCATAAACTATTCTTAATTTATTTTTGTTTATAAAAAAATATGCACAACATTCGAGAGCTTCAATCCCAATTTGGTTGCACTTACTTTGTGCAATGACAAGATGGAGAGTTTGATTATGATTCTTATTTCACATGTGAAGGAATGAACGTAACTTTCAAACCACAACATGTTCGATAGAATCTGATGAGCTCGCTGAGGAACCGGTCGTTTGTTGTCAACGCAAATATGTTCAGGTCAAAGCAAGACTTTTAATTTTATTCTCTGACACAGCACACAAAAGTCAAAGTCAAACATTATTTCAAGAGCACATTTAAAAACAGCATCAGGTGACCAAAGTGCTGTTACAAGACACAATACAAAACATATACAGATAACAGATACATGAGGGAAACAAAGTTAGGAGTGTCAAAGTCTCAACTTGTGTTAAAGGCCAATGCAACAAAAGTGAGTCTTCAGCAACGTTTTAAACTGGTCAGCTTTACAGGGATCCAGGTTCTATTCATTTATACACAGTCACAGGCATTATTCACAAGCGATTAGTTCTACCATGGGGACCTCATGTGATTTAGAATTTAGCCCCCAACGACTGAGTGTGTGTGGCAATGTTCACTTATTCCATAATGAAGCAAGCAAAGTATTTTCTTCCTGATAGAGAAGTAATTTTATTTAATTATAGAGTGAGTCAATGCTTTAATTAAAGGCCCTGGCAACCCTCAAACATAAATATTTATATATGACATCAACGCTGGGTTTTCTCAATAAGCGGTTCACAATAATCTGATTAAAAATACATTTCCACAAATATTATAGAACTTAGTCTAAAAAAGCATTTTTTTACACATGTAACAGAAACATAGGGGCGACTGTGGCTCAGGTGGTAGAGCGGGTCGGCCGATGATCAAAGGGTTGGAGGTTCGATCCCCGCCCTGCCACCTGTGTCATAGTTGTTGTGTCCTTGGGCAGGACACTTCACCCACCTTGCCTCGTGTGAATGTCGATAGTTAGCCTGCTGCTATCGGTGTATGAATGTGTGTGTGAATGGTAACGTGTAAATGGGAACAGGTCTCCCTTGCAAAAGAGTCTTCGGACTCAATGGGATATACCTGTATAAATAAAAGTTAGAAACAGCATAGACACTGTAAACTGGTATGTTAACAAGAGGGGCCCACAGTAGCTATATCAACATGCCCTTTTACAGAGCCTAGGCTGTGTATTAACACTGGATTTCCTTTTCAGCGCGCACACAGTACAGACAGGTAGCGGCTCATGAGGAGATATTCACTGATTTTTTGGCCAAAAAGTGATTTTGACAACAAGCGTTCTCCAGAATCACTGACTACACCCTTTTTTTTTTTTTTAGATATTTTTTTAGCTTTTTTTATGCTTTATTGATAGTGTAGAGACAGAGTTGAAATGGGGCAGAATCGAACCCGGGTCCGCTGCTAGCCGAGGCGAATGGGGCAAACCAACTGAGCTAAGGGCGCCCCCACTGACTACACCTTTAATATAACATCTCAACATCGAAATCCTCAATAAGTCAAAGTCAAAGTCAAGATTATTATAGCACATTTAAAAACAACATCAGTTGACCAAAGTGCTGTACAAGATACAATAACAAATAACATATAAGATACACCTAGGGAGCAAAGCGATTTTTTGGACGTGGGCTGTTGTAAAAGGTTGTTCACCAGAAATGATATAGGACCTTCGAGGATAACAACCTGGGTGGAACTCATGTCTGTTTTCCGAAAAAAGAGGGTTTTGCCACCTGGGTAATACATGAGGGAAAAAAGGTGTCAGAATAGCAAATAATAATAATAGTAATACAAATAATAACAGAGAAACATGGGCTTTTTTATCCGTGTACAGACGGTGTGTGGAGCTCAAACAGAAAGCTCATAATGCACAGTTCAGTTTGTTGTGGTGAGGTGAGCTAAAGTTCACGTAGTTATTACATCGAGCACATCTGTGCATCACTGCTACGGGCTGGTGTTCAGTGATATTATGAAGTAGAAATAAATGTGTGCAATGAAGCAGGTCCCTACTGAGCTGTGTGTGTGTGTGTGTGTGTGTGTGTGTGTGTGTGTGTGTGTGTGTGTGTGTGTGTGTGTGTGTGTGTGTGTGTGTCTTTGTGAGTGTGTGTGTCATCAGGCCTCGAGCACAGTGAGTGAACACACAAATAAAACGTGTATGATGTAAGCGGGTAGCCACGGCTTAAAGGGACACTGTGTAACATTATAAGTAATTAATTACCTAAAATCAATATCCTCATTCATAAATATGTCCTCATTGGTGTAAAATCACCTCTGCCAATCATCTGAATTATCCTCCTGAGCGGAGAATTACAAATATTAATGTTACATTTTGTACATTGAGAGGGCAAGTCTTATGGAGGAATCCATGTTTTTGGAATGTCATCAGGTGCATTGTTTAAAATTTAGAATTGTTCTTGTCCTTGAAGGCCACTGTAGCTTCTGTTATAATTCAAAAGGGTTGGGGTTACCCGGGGAGCGTTGCATTCTAGAACTTTCTTGATGATGTCATATTACACAGTGTCCCTTTAAGGCATGCACCTGTGAGTGTGTGTGTGTGTATGTGTGTGTGTGCGTGTATGTGTGTGTGTGTGTGTGTGTGTGTGTGTGTGTGTGTGTGTGTGTGTGTGTGTGTGTGTGTGTGTGTGCGCATACTATTTTTTTGAGAACTATTTTCAGTTTTAGACCTCAAAGAGTGAGGACATTTTGTCTGGTTCTCACTTTGGGACAGGCCTTTAAAGGGCTGTTTGAGGGTTAACACTAGGTTTTAAGGACAGGCCTTTAAAGGGCTGTTTGAGGGTTAACACTAGGTTTTAAGGACAGGCCTTTAAAGGGCTGTCTGAGGGTTAACACTAGGTTTTAAGGACAGGCCTTTAAAGGGCTGTTTGAGGGTAAACACTAGGTAGTAAGGTTCAGGTATGAATTAGGTTTATGTTAGGGTAAGTGTAGGGGTTGGGGTTAGGAATTGTTGATGGTTAGGGTTAAGGTAAGGGGCTAGGGAATGCATTATGTCAATGAGTGTCCTCACAAGTATAGCTGTACAAACGTGTGCGTGTTTGTGTGTGTGTGTGTGTGTGTGTGTGCATGTGTCTGTCTGTCTGTCTGTGTGTGCATGTCTGTCTGTCTGTCTGTCTGCCTGTCTGTGTGTGTGTTCAGAGGGGTTAACACTGCAGATGACACCTTCCTTTTCCGTGAATATAATGGAATTCAGGTAATTTCCATAACAACACATTATTTTTTACAAAACAGCATTCACATAGCCAGGGGCAGGGGACATAAACCCAGTCTATTTCTGAAATGCACACGCTTCATTTCATAATTACCACCATTTATTAATTAATTTTTTTGACTAATGTATCCTCCTGAAATTAATGAAAGTGCCCACAGTCACACAACACAAAAATACAGCTCTTAAATGTGACCGTTACACCACCAGACCTAATGTTTACCTGACACTGTTGATCAAAGGGTTTCGATAGATGGTTGGATTTATGAAATATATTAATTTAAAAAAATGCACAAATATCTAAAGTAAAGTAACTTTCTGATGTTATAAACAAAGTAAAGAAAAAAACATACTTGCAAATGTCTCAGATAAAATCAACTTTATTCTTAAAAACTGCCACACATTTCTTTAAAGCTGGGGTATATGATTTCTGATTGGACAAAGTTAACATGAGCTGTACACTTTGACCAATCAGAGCGAGGCTCCGATTCTCTGTTCTTATTGGCTGTTGGGACTGTCCATTCACTTTGGCACGACTTTGTTGGTGTAGAGCGTGTCAGGGAGGGACCATAGGGGAGGGACCAAAGAGAACAAGTGGAGCGGTGGAGGTATTTGGATTCAAATCTCTATCCCAACTGCCATTTTCTCCCCAAATCCTCCACCCCAGATTTAAAGGTGCAGTGTGTAATATGACATCATCAAGAAAGTTCTACAAAGTTCTAGAATGCAACGCTCCCTGGGTAACCCCAACCCTTTTGAATAATAACAGAAGCTACAGTGGCCTTCAAGGACAAGAACAATTCTAAATTTTAAACAATGCACCCGATGACATTCCAACTATGACACTTTCAAGATGGCGGCACTAGGCCTTGGTCCGAAATATGCAGAAATATGGACATATATGAGACCCTTTCTAAGGAAAAAAAAAATTATTCAAATTTTTTTTTCAGCTATTATGCACTAAATTAAATGTACTTATGGATATTATAATTACTTTCTACAAAATCTGCTAGGAAATAAAATACACAGTTGCTGAGGCTATTGCTTCACTTGACATATGACATTTGGTTCATCCTGCTTTGGAAACTGTCCGATTAAACCTTATGTAAGATAATGAAAATAAAGGATTTCTATACTTCTCTATTATTTAGTTGTTTTTTTGCCCTGTACAGCATCAGTAGGGGCTCAACAATCCCACAGCTAAAGACCCTTCTGCCCTTTATCCCAAAAAACATCCATTACTGCAATCCGCTGTGTGTGTGTGTGTGTGTGTGTGTGTGTGTGTGTGATGGGGGGGTCAGTGTGT
>OX442360.1:30830644-30835644 GCA_949357725.1 Hyperoplus immaculatus
ACTCACTCACTCACTCACTCACTCACTCACTCACTCACTCACTCACTCACGCACGCACGCACGCACGCACGCACTCACTCACTCACTCACTCACTCACTCACTCACTCACTCACTCACTCACTCACTCACTCACTCACTCACACACACACACACACACACTCCTGCTACTCTTATATGACACCTTGAGCTTATTTAACATATTAGCTTTCTTCTCTCTCTCAAGAAGGAACCTCTCAGGGCTCTGTAGACTGTGTCGGATAACAACAATGGGAGTTTATTGCCTGTCACACTTTGAAAGATGAGTCTGGGCTGCAATCTGTTTCAAGCTCAAAGGGTTTTCAGTCATGTTTTTCTTTCTTTTTTAACCTTTATTTATACAGGTAAATCCCATTGAGACCGGAGACTCTTTTGCAAGGGGAGACCTGTTTTCCTTTCCCACGTTACCATTCACACACACATTCATACACCGATAGCAGACTAAGTATCGACATTCACACGAGGCAAGGTGGGTGAAGTGTCTTCTTGCCCAAGGACACAACAACCATGACATAAGTGGCAGGGCGGGGATCGAACCGCCAACCCTTCGATCATTAGCCCACCCGCTCTACCAGCTGAGCCACAGTCGCACAACTTAGATGGTGTGAGAAATTTCTGGTGAATTGTGCTACGATTAAAGAGTAACACAAAATCCCTACTGTGTGTGCGATACAAATAAATCCAGTTTTAATACACAGTCTAGACTTTGGTGTATGTTAACAAAAGGAGCCCATTGGAGCTAGTAACATGCCCGTTTACAGCCTAGAATCTGGATTAACACCTGTTTTGTTTTCATCCAGGGGTTAATACACAGCCTAGGCAAGCAACATACCTGTTTACAGAGACTAGGCTGTGTATTAACATGGGAGTATTTTTCATTACACACACAGTATAAGGCTGAGTAATTGTGAGGAGATATTCACTGATTTTGCCAATAAGTGATTTTTCACAACAAGCGTTCTACAGAATCAATGACGCCACCTTTTAAAATCAACAACTCTTGTTTTCATAATTGCTTTCCCATTACGTTCATTCATGGCAGCCGTTTCATTTCACTGTGCAGTGCAAATATATATATTTTTTTAAGATTATTTTTTGGCATTTTCAAGCTTTATTAGATAGTACAGAGTTGAAATGGGGAGACAGAGAGAGAGAGACAGAGAGAGAGAGAGAGAGAGAGAGAGTGAGGGAGAGAGAGAGTGGGGGGATGACCTGCAGTAAAGGTCCACGGGTCGGATTTGAACCCATGACCGCTGCAACGAAGGCCGGAGCCAATAAGGAACGCGCTCTATCCACTACGCCACCTGAGTGCAAATATTTTACATCCATCATGTTTTATTGTTCTTTATTTTACTGTCAATTTGCGAAAGGTCAAAATTTGCAACGTCGGTGTAGCGAAACCGCTTGAATACAAATCTCCATAGAGATCAATGTGGTGCCATTCCCTCACAGTCCTCGGTCACGCTTTCGCAAAGGAAAATAATATGAGAGTTCACGACCCTGTGCAAAGGTCGAAGGTCAAGGTGTTACCGCGGAGACACTGTCTGTCAATCAGCAGACGAGATGAGAGGCACTTGTGATTGCATTGGCCTCATTGGCCCTCGAGGGAGGATTCCAGTGTGTGTGTGTGTGTGTGTGTGTGTGTGTGTGTGTGTGTGTGTGTGTGTGTGTGTGTGCGTGTGTGTGTGGGAATGTGTGTATGTGTGTGTGTGTGTGTGTGTGTGTGTGTGAGAGAGAGAGTAATCGAAAGGGGAGCGATATGCTTTGTGTTTGTGCATGTGTGTGTGTGTGAAAGTGTGTGTGTGTGTGTGAGGGAATGTGTGTGTTTATGTGTGTGTGAGTGTGTGCGGGAGGGTGTTTGTGGGAGAGTAATCTAAAGGGGAGCGATATGCGTTGACTGTCTGTCTGTCTGCCTATGTGTGTTGGTGTGTGTGTGTGTTTGACTGTCTGTCTGTCTGCCTATGTGTGTTGGTGTGTGTGTGTGTTTGACTGTCTGTCTGTCTGCCTATGTGTGTTGGTGTGCGTGAGAGAAATTGTAATGGGAGCAATATATTGTGTGTGTGTGTGTGTGTGTGTGTGAGTAATCGAAAGGGGAGCGATATGCTTTGTATTTTTTATGTGTGTGTGTGTGTGTGTGTGTGTGGGGGGGGTGTTTGTATGAGGAGTCTTAATGGGAGCTATATTGTGTGTGTGTGTGTGTTTCTCTTTGCTTGTGTGTGTGTTTCTTTGTGTGTGTATTTGTGCGTGTGAGTGAAATTGCGATGGGAGCAATATGTTATATATATGTGTGTGTGTGTGTGTGTGTGTGTGTGTGTTTGTGTGTGTGTGTGTGTGTGTTTGTGGTGTGTGTTATGTGTGTGTGTGTGCGTGTTGTGTGTGTGTGTGTGTGTGTGTGTGTGTGTGCGCGTGTGTGTGTGTGTGTGTGTGTGCGTGTGTGTGTGTGTGTTGTGTGTGTGTGTGTCACTAGTGCAAACAGATTTGCTCATTCAAACGCATGCGTCAGTGATTCTGGAGAAAGGGTGTTACACTCGAAGTCAAACATTTGCTGGAAAACAATCTGGTGTTAATAGACCACCTAGGCTCTGTAAACCAATATGTAAACAAAGGCTATGTTAACAGAGGGGGGCCCACTGTAGCTATAGCAACATGCCCGTTTAGAAAGCCTAGGCTGCGTATTAACACTGGATTCTTTTTCAGCACACACACAATACAGACAGGTAGTGGATCATGAGAAAATATTCACAGATTTTGCCCAAAAAAATAAAAAATTCCACAATTGAAAAAAATAAGAGACCAGTCTGGATTTTTCTAAAATCTTTATCTCTACATAACTTATTGGAAATGCTCTTTAATGACAAAAAATTTATTGGGAATTTGGTAGAAATGTTGTCAGTAGTTTATATTATAAAACCAAAATGTTCATTCTACTCAAACATATGCCTCTAAAGAGTAAAACGAGTGCCACGAAAAAAGAATTTGGACTGGCCTCTTACATTTTGCCGGAGCTGTATATTCATTTTATATTGGCTCAAACGGCCACTTGTTTTAGCCTCTTAGCTCATTGTTTTGTTTTTCAGCTTTCGTACTGCATGGTCCCTCGGCTCCCATCACTGCCAGCAGCACAGCATCTGTTTTTCTGCTGATAAGCTATGATATACCACCTGTGTAATCTGCCCTGCACCATAAAGGCAAGAAGGTAGGCCATGTGTTGGGTGGACATTTTGGAATATTTATCCCCGTTATTGTATTTTCATGAAGTCTAAAATCAAAGTGCACACTCAAAGGTGTTACGAGGAACTTTTAAATATTTCTGAAACAGTCTGATTTTTTTTCTCTGATGATTACTAATGACATGTAACAGCAAACGAGACCATCAGTGCAAAGAATGTGATTTTTATATAGTTTTTCTTAATGCCTTTGTCATGGGTATACGCTCACCCAGGAACAACAGCTGGCGTAGTAAAAACACTGCCGTTTTTTTGTCTGAAGGGGGGCGCTAGAATGAACACATACTGAAAGTTCTTCGGAGCACCTTTAGGATTAATGGAAACAGGTATAGGCGACAATGCAGGAGTCAAAGCTAAGACATTTTTTATTCTATCTAGCCTTTTTACGCTGTATTTTATTTAATATAATCAAACTGGCCAAAATCCAGGCCATAGCTTGAATAAGACATTGTTTCTTAGCAATGTTTGCCTGTTTAAATAAAGGTTGATGATGATGATGAAACTGTGTACTCGGTTGTTTGTTTGATGTTTTATTGTTAAGCTGTAAAACACTTTGAGTTGCCTTTGTGAACACAATGTGCTGTAGAAAATAAAGTCGCCTTGACTTGCCTAAAAGGGTAAAGCAAGAGTGCAAGGACTCATCTTGTGATAAAATGCCAAATAATATGAGAGAAAAAAAGCTTTTACAAGGGTCAGAAGAAACAGGTAACAAAACAAATCCAGGAAAAAAATAAGGGAGTATAAATAAGTTTGTGAGAGATGGGAGGGTAGATTTAAGAGTAGGAAAGGGTAGTGTGAAAAGTCTGTTTGAAAGAGGGAGAGGGTAAAAAGGACAGAGCTGTTATAGTGTGTGTGTGTGTGTGTGTGTGTGTGTGTGTGTGTGTGTGTGTGTGTGTGTGTGTGTGTGTGATGTTATGAAAGAGGCAAAGAGACGGAAGATAAAAGGACAAAGGTAAGACAAGGAGAAGCAGCTTTCTTCATTGTGTGGTCCATTTAACCCTCTGAGACCCACTGTTGTAAATTTGCAACATCTATTGAAAGCTGTTTTGTAGTCATTTTCCAGGACTAAATGTACACAAATACTACATATTCCAGCACTCCAGACTATACAATGTATCAAATCACCAATTTCGGCGGGAAAATATTTATATTGTAAGAACAGCAACATTTCAAATTCAAACAACATGGATGACTCCCACTGAGCTCCCAGCTCTCTCTGTTGGATCAATTTTAACAATTTTCCAAGTAAGTACTTGACCTTTAATATTTTTTTCCTGTATTGTAAAGTTGTTCTGTGACATATTACTTCAATAACCAAACTAAAAAAGTTGAATTTACATGATTTTCAGTGATTTCTTTTAATGTTGCAAAAACGCAACACTGGGCTTCAATGGGAGTCATTTTTCAAAACAAAAGGCCCAATCACTAATCATGAGTAAATTGTGTATTATTTGTGTTTTAAGCCAACGTTTACTAAAGTTTAAGGTTTAAAGTCATTTAGTTTTATATAAAATTAAATAACCTTAAACTTTAGCCTAAAACTAAAACACAAATACAAAACTTTTGTTTTGAAAAATTACTCCCATTGAATCCCAGTGTTGCTTTATAGTATAATAATTTACAGTTTATACATGTGTGAGATCTGCAAAAGATAAAAAGGGTAACCCTGACCCTAACCCCTAACCCCTCAACCCTAACCCTAACCCTACCCCTAACCCTAACCCTACCCCTAACCC
>OX442360.1:30840644-30863144 GCA_949357725.1 Hyperoplus immaculatus
TGCACCAAAGGCCGAGGAACCAGCACGAGAGGCCGAAAATTGGTCCAATGAGGTAATGGAGGAGAAGGAGGAAGACATTAAACTCCAGACAAAAGCTTCCTGCCACCTGAGAGAAAACTCTGGAAGCATCACAGACTCCGGTGTTTCAGAGGAGGTCCACATGCCATCACAAGCGGTCCAAGAGTCACGGAAAGAGGCCGAAAATGAAGAGCCCCACACGACAACACAAGAGTTGCAGAAGTCACTACTGGAGGCCCAACAACAACCGACAGAGGCAGAGGAGCCCCACAGACCACCACAGGAGGTCCGAGAGACACCACAGGCCGAGAAACCACCGCAAGAGGCCCTAGATCCAGCCCTGAAGTCCCAGAAATCACCAAAAAAGCCCCCAACGCTTTTCCTGTACCCACACTGGGAAAGACCTCAACAACAGGCCCTACTAGAGCCCACAACAGAGTCCGAAGAGCGGCCACAGGAGGTCAGAGAGCTGAAGAAGCCTTCTCTTTGGAGGCGGTTTAAAAAATGTCTAACTCCTAAGCACCGCCGCCAGAACAAGAAGCAGGCTGGAGAGGCATAGAGATAAAGACACAACAACAGCCTAATAACACACACACACACGCACGCACGCACACACACACACACACACACACACACATACACACACACACACACACACGCACACACACACGCACACACACAGGCGGTATCAGTCCACAGGGTCAGTATTTAGTCCTGACACACAGAAGCAAACTGGTTTCTATGTGTCGGGACTTTGAATGTTCCACCGTGTCTGCGTGGGTTTCCTCCGGGCGCTCCGGTTTCCTCCCACATAAAACACTAAAAATAACAATTGGACTTTGATAAAGAGAAAATGTCAATAAAAACACTCAATATACATATTCCTGAATAGTTCTATTTTTTTTAAAGCATTAAATGTTTTCTTTCTATTGTTGTTAAATGTGCTAAGAGGAATCAAGTCTACCAAGTATGTTCTGAAAAATTACAATTCATTTTACACACGGTACCTTTAATGGCAAAAGAGGAAACATTTAGGATATTATTTTAATCCGTTTTTCACACACACACACACACACACGTACGCACGAACGCACGCACACACACACACACACGCACACACGCACACAATATCAATTCCATTGCGGTCTGTATATCGACAGTTGAACAATAAAACAATTAGTCACAAATGGCCGTCATTTGTTTATTAATTTCATATGCAGAGAAAAAATATACAATTTAAAATTTCAAGCTTCAGCAAAAAGTCTTTATGCATTGACAACAAGCCAGCTAGCATGGCAGTCCAGTCCGCCATCTGCAGCACAGGTAAGTTTATATAGCCACAGCCAGAGTCATGTCATACAAACCGTTCCTACAACTTACCCCAACCTTTACTCAATTTACCAATATTCAAATCTCAATAGATAGGCCTATAGCATCAGTTCATATTCAAACTATTATAATTACAATACATTCTTGCATTCAGCTAGATGCTCTGATTTATTCCCGACCCCCAAAAAGTGTAGGAATTACTTATTTTTTTTGTGATCATAGCCACATTGTGTAGATTGAAAAAGGTGAGACGAGATTAAAGGGGTCTTGCCAGCAATTATTCTTGTTGAAGTATAACGTCTTTAACTCCGAATTTTAAGGGGCCCTAAGAACGGTTTAATTCCATGACAGAGGCAGTGAGCAAAATGCGTTCCACGAGTAATACATAGATACATACCAGACAGTCTCCCGCACAGCAAAAAACACACTAATGCGACACTGTTTTTATCTCTTTTTGATAGCAATAATAGCATTGATAACAACATCAACATTGTATTTTTTTTTATTTATTTTTTTTACTCCCTAGATTTGGATTTCAAACAAATTTTTTTTTTAATTTGACATTCATGTGGTCTGTAAAATGTAAACGAATGAAAAAGGAATCTCCCTGTGTTCAGATGCACAGCGGTAACAATACGTACCGTTAGCGGTTAGAGCAAAATAGCTTTTATTTATACACCAGGAATAGCAAGAAAAAAAAACACAAAGAGGTCAGATGTAAAAATGATGATCATAACCATGTTCTTATACTTTTACATAATATTCAAACAATGATTTTACAGAGCTAAACAGACAGTATAATAATGCTCACTCTGCACTATTAAACAGAAGGAATTTGCCCTCTTTGAGTCCTCTTTATGTAGTTTTGTCCTACAAAAAAACACCAAACAGTTATACAAAATATCGTAGCGTCTTTAAGTTTTAACAGTGACAAGTTAAGCACAAATAGCCTCACAAAAAGCCTCACAGCTGCGTTTATAGCACATTTTTCATAAAGGTGAATGAGTCCTTGATGCTCCGGCCATTCTTTCCTACACAGAGTCTGCTAGGTTTAACGAAAAGCCAAACTAGTATTCATAAAACTATCCCAGAACAAGAGGAGAAACAGACTTGAATTATCAGGGATAACAGAGGTTTACATGGCAAGAATGTAGAGCTCCAATCAAATTCAGTTAACCAGGCTATTAAACGTAGGGCTAATGTCAAAACCTCTTCAAGAATTCATGGCATCATCATATGTTTCTATGGCCCTGGTATAATCCTTGCTTCATCTATGACTATCAAGTTTGGGCTTTTAATATGCATAATTGCAATTCAAATTTTAATATTTGGGAATACCTTTTGCATGGCATAACAAAAAGAATCAAGACGACTGCTACTAGTTATATTGTTAAAAGGTTTATGGGAAGAGATGGAAGAAAGATTTCCCCTTCCGAAAATTGCAAACTTGGTCAATTTCATTAGTTTGATTTCTGATATTTAAGCAGTCAAGCTATTGTGAAAGCCATCATTTAAAGCTAAATACAGCTGTTTTAGAAATAGAAAACCTCATAATTTAGTAAATTGTTATCTAGGTGTGTGACTAATCCTGTCCGTAGATGCTTTATGGATACTGGTTCTGGACCGGTACAAACTAAAAGCAAAGCACCAGAAAAAAAACTAGGACACATTTTTTTTCCAGCCAAACATCGAGCTTTAGTAACAGACTTCACTTGATATTTAAGGCAATGTAAGTTCATAAAATTGATCCTCTTGGGGAAAAAAATTAAATAATGCATTAAATGATTCATATGTGCTGCAGAGAGTAGATGCAGCAAGCAAATTGATATGTACAGACATTACTCAAAAACAATACAATTGACAGCGAACCATACAACTTTGTGACAGAAAGTTGTGTGACCTTGCTTAACATACTGAATCTTGTCAATGAATACAAATTTAATAACAAAAATAATAAGAAAGACGATCAAAGATTTGTTTTCAAAGTAAAGATATCTTAACCAATCAAATGGATCCAACGTTTACAAAGAGACACATATATAAAATTAAAGGGGACAACAACCCTAAAACAGAATCCACATGTTAATTCTTAAAACCTGGACATATTATCCATTGACTACCACTCTTAAACTAAACCGAAATGCTGTAAATGATCAGAGTAGTGGGAATGTCCATAGTGGGAAGTTGTTTAACTTCAAACATGTTCAATGGAATTGTTATATTCTACAGCAAACCTCATGCTATACTATACTTTTGAAATGTGTCTAATTTGTTCGTATAAAGTGACAAATAAATGTCCCAGATGATATCCCAAATTTAGAAAATGCTCCATCTTGTCCAATGCTGTTTCAAAACTGTCCAGTAAAATGGGAATACTTAATTATTTATTTGTTTCAGGACAATGCACATTAACGAAAATGTACAGCGTTACATGTAAAAATGCCAGATTGTAGCCCGGGATGCCTAACTTCCATCTGTAGTCCATTAGGCAGGTTGATGTTACAATGAAAAATGACAAAGATATAGAAATGACAAAGATATAGCTCATGTGGTTTGTGTTTTAGCATTGGTTTCCACTTGAAGACACTAAGAAGAGAGAGAGAGCCCCTTTGTCCCGTGGAGTGGGGTCATAACACATGTGACCCCTGACTCCTGCTTTGCCACTGTGGTTCCTGGGAGTCAACAATGACTCGGTGAGAACAGCCCTTTTCCTGACCCCGCCCCATGTACATAAATATCCCAACCACAAAATATCTTTTCAAAACCCAGAGTTCACCACCCTAATTTATTTTTTTACCAAATCCAACCTTGATCCGGAACTTCGGTAGCGCTTTACAATAAGGGTACATTAGTGACCTGTTAGTTAATGCTTAATTAAGGCTTAATAAGCATTTACTAAGCATTACCTCACTGTTAGAAAATGCTTAGTAAATGCTTAATAAACTTAAACTAAGCGTTAGCAAACTGTAATGCTTGGTTTATGCTTAACGAAGCATTAGTTAACGAAGCAATAACTAACCGTAAATAACTTAACATTAACACTTACTTAATGCTTAATAGGCATTAACTGTGCATGAACTAACCCTTAAAGCTGGGGTGGAGCATTTGGGGAGAAAATAGCAGTTGGGATAGAGATTTGAACAGTTGACAATCCCAACAGCCAATAAGAACAGAGAATCGGATTTTTTATTTTTTTTTATTTTTTTATCGCTCTGATTGGTCAAAGTGCACCACTCATATTAATTTTGAACAATCAGAAATCACATACCCCACCTTTAATAACATTAAATAAGCATTACCTAACAGTTAATTAATGTACCCTTATTTTAAAGTGTTACCGAAACTTCAAATAGCAGCTACAGACCTGGCAACAACAGCACACCCATATGAGTCTTTTCCAAAAAACATCTGCGATTATATTGCCTCTGTCATGATAGCTTTGCTTTTCATTTAAAATGCGTCATTTCCATCATAGGTATCACAGGAACGTTAACCACAGTATATAGTATTTCATAATATAGCATTCCATCAGGATGTCCCACTGAATTGTTTTTTTTTACATAAATATCTGATACAGTTGCCTTTCTTTTAACCTGCCGTTCCACAACTCTATGATTGTGATGTCACAACTGGGAAAACTGTAGGGTTAGACAGTGAGACCATAAAATACTCTTTCTGCCTTTTCTCAGGCAAGGATGAACCAATTTCTAAAGATTTCGCACATCTCAAGAGTTTAATACACATTCATATTCCCACTGGTGAAGTATGTCTTTAAGTAGAAGGTGTTAAACTAACCATGTCATGAAAATGTATCCTGAGGAGAACCTTAGGACTGGGTATCAAACATGGTTTGGAATAACACCTTTACAAGATTGTTATATGAATGGAATGGGACCTTCCTTGAAAAATGAACCCTACATTCCCAGTTTCCTGAAAGCAAATTAGGGTCCTTTAGGCAAGCAACTTTCAGTCCATATCGACAATAATGAACACATTGAAAAAGCTTGTTCAATGTGACTTTCAAACTCTCAGCACTGACCTAGTCATAGCAAGAAGAAGAAGCAAGTGATTAATACCCTTGCAAGACTTCACCTTTGCTGTTTATGCATGTGTTACAATCCCAACAGACTTCTCTTTCATTTCCCCCTCCCGCCCCAAATGTGTTATACCCAACACCCCACAGGTGATCATAGAAAGTTTAAGAAACTCTAAGAATCTTGTTTTAGCACAGAATGTCTGCCCATTTTGTTTTAGGACACACTGAGACATTTTGTTCCAAGAAATAACATTCATGTGGACCAATGCTGGATCCATAGACACAGTTTAAGAAATATTGTTCAAGAAGAGTCGGTTGTTGCACATCACACATGTTTTACCAAAACAAGCAATCGTTTAGAAGATATTACATCCTAACTCCCAACGTCCGTCCCAAATTTCACATTGCACATTGTGTGCCAATTTAAGTCCTGATTAAGGGCTTAGCAAAATGTACCATTATATAGACTCATTGTTAGAGAAACCATTACGATAGAGATACTATACTTAGATCTGTGTGGGACAGAGGGTGTGTTGTCCACCACATCCGATCCCTCACAACATAGAATGTCCTTTATTCTGAAAGATTCACTGGTAAATATACAATATTCTGAAACATCAACTGATACAGATCAAATAAACTGTAGTGAAACAGTTTATTCCCTATTTCACATTTACAGAAAGATTGACCCTTCCTTGGTAAGTCTTCAGTCCGTAGCCCATTACCACCAGATAGCGATGATCCATGATTCAAATGTCTAAATTCTTCCTAACCGTGCCAAATAAGTGCATGGCGGTTTCGGAGAATTCCATATATGCAGCTGCTTCTATTACACCTGTGCTGGTTAAAAGCTCTTTTCAAATGTTAAGCCACAACACCTTATCATACGCTGGTACAGAAAGGCATCAAGATGCATCAATTGGGTACCAGTCGCAGTTTGCAGGTCCAGTTTCTGCTAGTGAGGGTGTTGTTTTAAGCGCTACAAGAAATGTCAAGGAACTGCCGTCTTACTTCCAACTTCAGGTGATTGGATCCTTGGGCTAGTCTTAACTGAAGTTTATCTTAGTACCTTAGAGGAGTTTCGAACCATAATCATTCCAAAATCCAGTACCTACAATGCTTTCAGCTACTCCGATATTTGGCACCATATCTTAACCTAGATGTAAACCACCCAAGCTTTCAACGTAGCTTGTTTCCCCTCAACTCTTAAGCGCCCTGTGGGTCCTTTTCCCTTAAATTCTTTTCCTTTCCCCTCCATCCTCCTCGTCCGCATCCCCCCCACCCCAGGCCAGTCTTCGAATTGGAGGGCGGGGGGGTTCGTGCCGCTAGAGAGCCGTTATCTGGGTCAGTTCTGTGTTGGAGTTCCCTGTGCCCTGAGGCTCTATTCTCTGTGGATGGTCCACCCCGACTAAGGGGAGCTCCACGCCTAGTCATGCGGGATTCGGTGTCCCTCCGTGCCCGCCATCTCCCCCTTTGCAGCTATAGGCCGCCACCACCTCCCTGGCAATGCTCCTCATCCGACCCGACTGCTGGGTGTCGAGTCGGAACGGCGACGGGTTGCAAAACTCGCGGAAGCACCTCTTGAAATTCTCATCCAGAAAGGCGTACAGCACGGGATTCAAGCTGCTGTTGACGTAGCCCAACGCGATACAGAAATGCATCAGGACCAGCGTGGACAAGCTGCTGAGGTTGAAGCCGAGCGATTGGGCCAGAACCATGATCTGGATGGGGGTCCAACACACCACGAAAGCCGCCACGACCACGAGGACCATGCGGGTGATTCGGCGAAGGTTGCGGTCCTTCTCTTTGGAGCCGGACAGGATGCGAACGCTGCGCAGACGCTTGACCATGAGGCTGTAGCAGATGCTGATAATCGCCACGGGGATGAGGAAGGAGAAGAGGAAGACGCAGGTGCCAAAGACGGGATCCCAGTGACTCCGTGGTTCAGGTAAAACCACGATGCACTCCACGCCTAAGATACATAGGGGAAAAGAAAGAGAAGAAAGTAGATATTAGATATGATAAGTGGGAAATGGTATAGAGTACTGTATGTGCAAGATGTTGTTTTTAAAGGACGTCTTAGGCACTTTTATTTCCCCTGTATTAATTGACATTGAATGTAGATGTATGTGATTCTACATGTGTTTGGTTGTGTTTATTTGTGTTTCAGGTAAAACTACGAAAGAGAAGAAAGTGGATTTTAGATATGATCAGAGGGAAATGGTAAGAGTAGAAACGCTCACAGTATATGGCAAGAATTATGATATATGCCATACAAAAGAGCAATATCATTGTTATTAGAAATCAGTACAGGCGGTTAAACTTTCAGTTGTCTACTTGTGTGATAATACTTTCATGTCATAAAAGAACATACAATATATTGGCGACTCATTGAGGCTCTAAGAAGTCATAGGAAGAACAGTTTGGATTCTCATCTGGACACACTGGCATGGAAACTTGCACACAAATTCTTAACATGGCTGGTATTATATTTTGTATGTGCATTGTTATTTATGTATTTGATGCATTACTTTACTTTGTATGTGTTCTTGTAGACCTCCTTGAGTTTCTAAAATACAGGGTGATTGGTTGATTGAAAAAGCAGAGGATGTGTTTAGCCTCAGTTTGCATAAAGACTGGACGATCTGTGAGCTTTGATCAGTTATGCAATGGACAGCCATTGTCGCACGAACCCTTGAGTGGTTACTAACTTGTCTGCAATCAAGTTAAACCATAACAGCTTTTTGAAGTTTTGAAAATGTCAGTCATTCTCTTCCGACAAAGCGTATTAGCGGTTTTGTCTGCTTCCGGTCATCATATGATTGTTAATAATATGAATGAAACAATAATATTGTGTCTGACGTGTATGGCCAGAAATGATTATTCATGTGCACTTATGCAATTAAACCAGGATGAAGCCTACTTTGTATATTAAAGGGGACAATGTGGGTGTAATATGAATAGTAAGTGTTCATTATAAATGGTAATTATGCATGTAGATTAGCCAGTGATACTAATAATAGAAGACAGGCCACATACAGCCGCGGAAAAAAATGAAGAGACCAGTCTGGATTTTTTCTTCAATCTTCATCTCATTACTTAATAGAAATGCTCTAAATGACAATGTTTTTATTGTTAAATTTGGTAGAATTGTTGTCAGTAGTTTATACAATAAAACCAAAATGTTCATTCTACTCAAACATATGCGTTTAAATAGTAAAACAAGAGACACTGAACATTTGGAGTGGTCTCTTAATTTTTCCCGGAGCTGTAGAATGGAGGAAAGAAAGATAAACCTGTCTGCATGTATAGTATAGCAAGATGATAAGAGGTTCAATGGGAACAACATATGAAAGGATAAATAAACAATTAAGTCAATGTTCACACAGAGAGACCGGTTCAGTCCGTTAAATATTTATATAATATTACTTTAAACATTTAATTATACAAAACGAGTATTTTTAATTAAATGTAGACTATTATGTGTTAGAAAAGAAAAAGAAAAAAAAGATATATAATTAGACTATTTTTTATGTATTTGGTTTAGTCCGTTCAGTCATAATACAGTCCGCAGCTAAAGCAGGATGAGGACTGGGTGGAAACAGTGACTTACAGGTGTAGAAGTGGCTCAGTTTAACAGTAATGCTGGTTTCACCTGTTCTTCAGCAGCTTTAGATTAAACAAAAAATCTGACATCAATTCTTATTTGTTTTGGACAATCCATTTGTCAAAAGAACAACAAATGGTTCAAACTAGACCAAACTGGAATGTTCCTGTGTGTTTATTCAGGATGAAGACCTCCATCAATAACTTCTGTTAAATGATTCTTGTTCACTGATTTTGAAGTACAGATTAACTTCCTCCACACAATCCATTTGTTTGAGCAGAATCTCAGCTCTGTCACATACAATAATGTATCATCTCCTCATGGATTATCATCATGATAATTCCACTTTTAAAAACCTCGGAGTTCCTCATTCGTCCCTTGATTAGAACAAGAACTATTTGTAAATTTAAATGTGATTCTAGATTTCTTTAAAAATGTATAAAGGGTTGAGAACCTGTTATGAGGAATAAAGAAAGGTCTGGTACTTTGTCTATTATCAAATCAAATGAAGCTTTATTTATAGAGCAGTTTTCATACACAAAAAAGTGCAAGTAAGAAGAAAACGAACAACCATATCACCACCACCCGTTATACACAAACAGAGCAGTAGGCTATTACTTACTAAAAACCCATTATGAAAAAATGAAGTCAATACAGGAAGACCCTTCCATAAAACAAGGGTAATGTCATGTAAAGAACCTTACACAAGTAGCATAATAGAGACACATACAACTGCATATGCAATAGCACATTAAAAAGCATGAGCATTTAAACACATACAACTAATACAATCAACTACATAAGCACAGACAAAAACACTACCGGTAACTACTATACCAAACACATTATCCCGGATTATGGCATGATTTTCTATTTATAGATATAGAGAAAGATTTGAGGGATGTGATGTTACTTAGTTCTGTGGTGATGTCATTCCAAGTTAGTGTTGCTCAATAGAAAAAGGCTGACTGGCTGAAAGTAGTATTTATTTTATTTTTTTTTACATTTACACAACAACATACGAGAAGATGTCACAGTCCCACCCATCATGTTTGATTGAAATGTCTTCTCTCTGCATTGACAAAATGCCACAAAAAAGACGTTTAAGGATATATAACAGAGAGTTTAACCCACTGTCCCTTAAAAGTCTTCTGGGATTTTTTGAAGCAGTGTGAGTACAGGCCAACGGGGAAGTGAGGAGGAGGGGCAATCGTGCCTAGGCAAAGTACAGAGCAACTGGGCCTAGTTTGAGTTTGCCCTTAAATGACTTCTGACTATTTGAGTTTACTGAACTCAGCAGTGACTCCATAACCAAGAAGCGTAACTCCAGCATAGAGCGGCTGAGTGAATGTGGTCTGGACTCTGTGGAGGAGAGTCATGGTTTCAGAGATGCTGTAGAAGGACAGAACACCTGCACTGTGATCCAGGTACACTCCTATTCTGGAGGACTGAGGACCTGAGACGGGAGTTGTGATATTGTTGAACCAAAAGCTATAACTGTCTCTGAGACATCTTAACGCCCAAGATTTGTCATTGTTTCCAAATACACTTTCAGCCCCTGTTCTGCTGATAGTCTTGTATGCGACTGCTACATAAACTCCTTTCCCTCTCCACTCCACCTCCCAGTAACAACATCCAGTCAGACTCTCTGTACTCAGGACCTGAGAATAACCAATGAATCTGTCTAGATGACTAGAATAAGACCGACTGTTACCCACAAATGTTGCTTTCATGTTCCCCTCAGATAATAACGATAATAATAGATGTTTGCTAGCTGTGTTTGGATCCAATTTGATTTCCCGTGAATACCTTAAAAAGTCAGCTGTGGGCATGGGCTCTGGTTGTGGTTGTGACAGTAAAACATCCACTTGAGTCTCTGTCGGTGAGATATTTGTCCATGTCTCTCTCAGGACGTCCTGTAGCTTCTCGCTGGCTTCTGACACAGCCGCTGTCACGTCCTCAAAGTATCTCAGAGGACGGATGTCGATGCTGGATGAGTGTGTAGATTCACTGAGTGCTGACAGTGAGCGGTAGTCGTGTAGAAACTGGTTGTGATCCTCTGTGTGTGAGAGTGTCTTCAGCTCACCGTCTCTCTTCTTTAAATCAGCGATCTCCTGCTCCAGCTTCTTCTGAAGATCTTTGACTCGACTCACTTCAGTTTCCTGTTGGGATCTGAACTGCTGCTTCACATCAGAGCTGGTTTCCTGGATGAGACGGATCAGCTCGGCGAAGGTCTTCTCACTGTGCTCCACTGCTTTATCAGCAGAGCCATTGATAGCCTCCACCTCCTGTTGCAGCACCTTCACATCTTTCTCTCCGTCCTGGATTCTTTTTTGGATGTTTAGTTGACTCACTTCGAGCTCTTTCTGCTTCTCAGTCCATTCTGCTGCAGCTGACACTGTGTCGTGGCCTTTGTGTTCGTCCATTGAACATAGAATGCAGATACACTGTTGATCAGTACGGCAGAACATCTTGATCACCTCATTATGACGAGAGCAGATGTTCTCCTGGAGGTTCTTGGAGGGCTCCACCAGCTTGTGTTTCTTTAAAGGAGCCACATCATAATGAGGCTGGAGGTGTTTCTCACAGTAAGAGGCCAGACACTGCAGACAGGACTTGAGGGCTTTCAGTTTTTTCCCAGAGCAGAAATCACAGGCCACATCTTCAGGTCCAGCGAACAGGGTTCCTACAGAGTCTGGAAAGTTTGGAAAAATACTTTTAAAGTAATTTTCATACATTGTTCATCTTGTGATTTAACAGATTACTGGAAAATTCTCGACTTTCTTCATATTGACCAGACTGACTTACTGTAGGGATTGTCAATGAATTACTGTGTAGTTCAAACAAACCTTCTTTCAATAACTTCATGCTGACTTGGCCATATAATAGAAAGCACACTCATTTTGATTGATAATAATAAGAAATAATTAATCTTTAAACATCTTCGGGCAATGTACAACATGATAAGCATGCCCTCCCCCCTTTATATTCTACTTATTTAAAGCTTCAGGGTTCTTAAAGAATTTGAAAGTGCTAGAAAAGGGTTTTACACTGTAAAATATATACGAACCCTGAGTAGAGCAGATATCAGCAGCAGCAGCAGCAGCTTGGAGTCCAGTCTTCTTCAGCTCCTCCACTAAAACTGCTAACATGGTGTTTTTCAGCAGCACAGGCCTCGGGCTGAAGGTGTGCCTACACTGAGGGCAGCTGTGGATTTTCTTCAAATCCTCTTCATCCCAAAAGTTTCCAATACAGCTCATGCAGTAGCTGTGTCCACAGGCAAGAGTCACCGGATCCTTCAGTAGATCCAGACATATCGAACAAGAGAAAGTTTCCCTGTCCAGCTGAGGTCCTTTCTGCGCCATTTCTCCTCTCTGTGTCAGCGACTGTTTTGAGTTTCACTTCCTCACAACTGCAACGAGGTTTTTTTTTTCTTCTTTAGAGTTTGAGCTCTGATCTGAACAACATGTGTGTGTGTGCTAGTGAATGGGGCCTGTCAGATCACTCCATGACGGTCACACCCATCTTTAAAGCTGTAGATCTAAAGGGGCGGGATCAAGGACGTGTGTGGACAGAGTGGAGCGGGCTGTTGTTTTAGAGCAGAGAGCAGAGGGAGCGGTTATCAAGCTGAGTCATTCCAGGACAAGGAGCAGCTCTGTGAATTAACTCTTTGTTTACTCAAACTGTCCCTGTGTTTCTACGTCCATTGTCTATTATTGTAATTACATTTTAATCCTATTTTCCTATTCATCTGTATTTGTGTGTGTGTGTGTGTGTGTGTGTGTGTGTGTGTGTGTGTAATCTAAGTCATGTATTTATGTATTAGCATAAAATTGAGTTATGCACTTTTTTTTTTACCTAAAATTCCGACGTTATTTTTTGTCATTGTATATTTTCAACATGGACCTGTAAACAAAGCCAGAAAATACAGAATTCTTATTTATCAGAACATTTCAAACAGGTATTCTTACGTCATGATTGCCAGAGAGGACAGCAGACTTCAGTGAAAAAATATCGGTCTTATTTCCCTTTGTTTCTCATGTACGCAGGCATGGAGACCCATTCAGCTAACGTACACATTCATTTGTTGTGTGTGTGGACATGTTGACAGATGTCCTCAGAGGCTTTTCGTGTGTAACTGTTTGGAAGCAGAAGCTGATGTGTTTATTTAGGTCTTCATCTTGTGCTGCTGTCGGCCTGTCTGTGAGCAGAACGGGGAAAACCAAATATGTAGCAAATAAATCAAAGTGTCCACAAGGTTTTGCTGTCAGAAATGTGTCAGTGCCGCATGAAAAATAGATGGGAAACAGACGAGAGTATTCTAGAGTATAGAAGCAGTTTTCTCAGAATGGAGGTTGGTGGCGTAGTGGATAGAGCGCGTACCATATTGGCTCCGGCCTTCGTTGCAGTGGTCTTAGGTTCAAATCCGACCCGTGGACCTTTACTGCAGGTCATCTCCCCATTTCAACTCTGTACTGTCTAATAAAGCTTGAAAATGCCCAAAAACAATTCTTTAAAAAATAAAATGGAGGATGGTGAGGAGGTGGAGATGGAATGAGAAGATGAGCTTCAGTTACGTTATTTTTCCCAAAAGAGTTTAACGTTTGTTACACACCACAGGAAAATAAATGGAGCGCCCACTTGTTTCTTATAGATTCTACTTGAAGGTGCAGTCAGTGATTCTGTAGAACGCTTGTTGTCAAAATCCCTTTTTGTCAAAGTCAGTGAATATCTCCTCATGATCCGCTACCCATGTCTGTACTGTGTGTGCGCTGAAAAAAGTGTCAATACAAATCCTAGCTCTGTAAACGCCCATGTTGCTAGCTATGGTGGGCCCCCTTTGTTTACATATTATACACCCTTTTACAGAGCCTAAGCTGTGTATTAACACTATATTCTTCACACAGTACGTACAGGTAACGGATTGTAAGGAGATATTCACATATTTTGACAACAAGAATTCTCCAGAATCACTGACTCCACCTTTAAATCATGTTCACATGTTGTGACATACACACTCCTCAATGTATGCAGGAACTGAATTGGGAAATCAAAAATAAACTTTTAGTTCAATGTACCCACTGACCCCTATATTATATCCCTACAGAGATATATACCATTATTTTATGTGTTGTTATATGTGTTGCTTCCATTCAGTTTAAAATCTGGCCTTCCTATCTATTTCTCCTTCAGAGGGACAAAGCGCCATTCACAGCATTTTCTTTTCTCTCTTCTGTATGAAACATAAAATTTCACAGCCCCGTTAAACAGTTTATTACTATCCCTGTCCTTTCACTGGGACTTTTACCGCGGTTTTGATCAATGGCTAGAGCGTGGCAGTAATGGAGCCGGGGCTGTGGCTTCCATTTTTACTAGACACACACACACACACACACACACACACACACACACACACACACACACACACACACACACACATAGGCAGACACACACACACACACATACACACACACACACACACACACACACACACACACACACACACACACACACACACACACACACACACACACACACACACACACACACAAACAGACAGACAGACACACACACACACACACACACACACACACTATAAATCGTGCGCTCTTTTGGCCCTGCGATCCGCATCAGATAAAAGGATCCACCAAATGGAATAATACATCAACTTTCCTATTAACGGCCCCTATTCCTATTTGTTTGAGCTGGCTTTATCTCAACTATTTATGCAGTCTATATTCTGCTGTGTGTGTGTGTGTGTGTGTGTGTGTGTGTGTGTGTGTGTGTTGCACTTTTACACCTATTCTTGTGAGGACCAACTTGAGTTTCAGACCTAAGTAGTGAGGATATTTTTGTTAGGTGAGGACATGTTGTCGGTTGTTACTTCTTCAAGGGTGTTTTAAGGGTGTTTTAAGACTTGTTTTTAAGGTTCTTTTATCGTCAATGATGATTAAATCTGTGATTATTTTCACCAATGAGATACAGTTGTGATGAAGATCTTCAATAATAAAACATATTGGAACCCCTCACGTTTTCTATCTTATTGTAATAAAGAAGAAATTAATCATCAAAGACACCCTTACACATTGTGACAACCAACCCCATCAAAGGGTCGGTTTTCACACACTATGGGGTTGTTTGTCACAATGTTATCTTAATGGGAATAATCTTAAAAAGAAGGAAAGAAAGCAGAACTAAATTTGAAAGTTTAATTGCATTGTCAAGTTGACAAATAGGCCTACATAACTTACTGTTTCTTATTCTCCGGTTGGGGTTGAGTGCACTGGGGTGCGGTAGCCTTGGCATCTGGTGTAGTTTGGGATGCACGGGGTTGTTTTGATTTTGTTGCCCTTTTTTCTTTTAAATGCTAGCTGCCTTTTTCTGCTCTATTCTTTCCTTTTCTGGGTTGTCAGTGAGGATACAGCTTGACATTTTCTTTCGTTATTGGGTTCCTTTTCTGTCTGCATTCTTTGGGTAACATGTGACAACCAACCCCCCAAAAAATATGACGATCAACCCCAACTGTAATTTCTTGCTAGCATCAAGGCTTACAACCATTACAACAAATTAATTTGATAACAACAATCTAAACTAATACCTTACCCTTCACACTTTTTTAGGGCCACTAGTGTTTTGTTATAGACCCATTGTGTAAAAGCCTAGAAGAAAAATACTGAGGAGCTAAATATTTTCAATTTGACATGAAAAACACAAACAGTCCTCTCACTCCAATGAAGACTATGTAGGTGACCTCTGATCCCAATTCTGGATATTTACATACCAACATTTCACAGACAGCGCCTTCTGGTTCTGAGATATAACGATTGTGACAACCAACCCGTGTGACATATAACCCCGTTCTCCCCTAGTGGTTAGAGCCCCCCCCACCACCATAGAGGCTCTGTCCTCTTCACAGCAGACTCGGGTTAGAATACAGCCTTTGGTCGTTCTCTGCATGTCATTCCCCTCTCTTTATTACCCATTCCATCTTTGTGTCTCCAAAACATAAAAAATGCCAAAAAAAAACTTAAAAAAAAACAAACAACGTATTTGACATATAACCAATCTACTGAGTGCAGAGATAATGCAGCTATAAACCAGTGAGACTAAACTAAAAATTAACTAGTGATTTATATTGGCATTTGTGAGAATAATTTTAATTGTATACTATTCATACTAAATGCACACTATGAACAACATGCATACAGGGAGTATAGACAGTTTCAGTAAATATTTTGCTTATCACTTTGTTTACAAGGTCAGACAACTTTTGAGAACTCTGCCTGCAACTCCTTAGCAACGGACCTTCTCAAGTTACACCTGCCATTGGATGACCAGCTTGGAGAGACGTCAAGGGCAGGCCAAGTATAAACCCTGGCCAGCCTCCAACACATACCAAACAGAAGTATTGAATGTGTTTCCAAATAACATTGTGTCCCACCATTTTAACTTCAGTCGTACTGGGGGTCGCTTTTTGGGAGCCAGTAAGCTCCATGTAGGACTACATGTAATGATAACTCTTTAAAGCTGGGATATATAATTTCTGATTGGTCAAAGTTAACACAAGCTGTACACTTTGACCGATCAGAGCGAGGCTCCAATTCTCTGTTCTTATTGGCTGTTGGGACTGTCCATTCACTTTGGCACGACTTTGTTGGTGTAGAGCGTGTCAGGGAGGGACCAAAGAGAACAAGTGGAGTGGTTGAGGTATTTGGATTCAAATCTCTATCCCAACTGCCATTTTTTCCCCAAATCATCCACCCCAGCTTTAAGCTTTGAAATACATCTTTTACTTGTTTTTCCTTCTGCAACTCTAGACAAAACAACAACATTCTAACACATTGAATTCTACAGCAAACATGCAGTGGTCCCACAGTTCACCAGTTAAAAGAGAAAAAGTGGCTGATTAAAACCAACAGCTTTTAATAACACCTGACACTGGACATTACAAGTTCCAAATGACAAGTTTTGCTTTTAGACTACGCAAAGCTATTTTTAAAACAAAGTAACAGAAGTGCTTCTCTCTCTCTCACACACACACACACACACACACACACACACACACACACACAAACACACACACACACACACACACACACACACACACACACACACACGAGCCGACCCTTGTCCTTGAATGACTCTGAACTTGATAACTGCTCCCTCTGCTCTCTAAAACACAGCCCGTCCCACTGGCACAAACACATTTTGTTCAGATCAGAGCACAAACACCAACTGATAAAACCAAAGATAGAACTAAGTGAAACTCAAAACAGTCGCTGACACAGAGAGGAGAAATGGCGCAGAAAGGACCTCAGCTGGACAGGGAAACTTTCTCTTGTTCGATATGTCTGGATCTACTGAAGGATCCGGTGACTCTTGCCTGTGGACACAGCTACTGCATGAGCTGTATTGGAAACTTTTGGGATGAAGAGGATTTGAAGAAAATCCACAGCTGCCCTCAGTGTAGACACACCTTCAGCCCGAGGCCTGTGCTGCTGAAAAACACCATGTTAGCAGTTTTAGTGGAGGAGCTGAAGAAGACTGGACTCCAAGCTGCTGCTGCTGCTGATGTCTGCTGTACTGAGGGTGCGTATATCTTTTTAAGTGTAACATTCAAACACTTTTCTAGCACTTTTAAGATAAAAGTTCAAGTTTTTCAAGAACCCGAATTCCAAAGTAATTACAATTTATAGGGGGGAGGGTATGCTTTTCATTTCATACGTTGCCCTTAAAAATATATATTAGGGGAGAGTGGGGTGAGTTGTGCCAGGGGGGAAGTAGTGTTTCTAGAAAACCATGGAAGAAATTGGTCATGTGACCACACATTTTTGAAGAGCCATCCATTTGACTTGGATTTTGACCCACTCTCCCCTATAATGTTTCATCAAAATACTTTATTAAAAATACAATAATTCCACATTATTCAAAATGATTGTGCTTTCTATCATGGCCAAGTCAGCATGAAGTTATTGAAGGAAGGTTTGTTTGACCTTCACAGTACTATATTGACGATCCCTACAGTAAGTCGGTCGGGTCAATATGAAGAAAGTCTCGACCTTTCCATTAATCTGTTTAGATTTGAAACCTTGGAATCACATGATCTAAATTCAAGTATTTTTCCAAACGTTCCAGACTCTGTAGGAACCCTGTTCGCTGGACCTGAAGATGTGGCCTGTGATTTCTGCTCTGGGAGAAAACTGAAAGCCCTCAAGTCCTGTCTGCAGTGTATGGCCTCTTACTGTGAGAAACACCTCCAGCCTCACTATGATGTGGCTCCTTTAAAGAAACACAAGCTGGTGGAGCCCTCCAAGAACCTCCAGGAGAACATCTGCTCTCGTCATGATGAGGTGATGAAGATGTTCTGCCGCACTGATCAGCAGTGTATCTGTTATCTCTGTTCAATGGACGAACACAAAGGCCACGACACAGTGTCAGCTGCAGCAGAATGGACTGAGAAGCAGAAAGAGCTCGAAGAGAGTCAACTAAACATCCAAAAAAGAATCCAGGACAGAGAGAAAGATTTGATTTTGCTCCAACAGGAGGTGGAGGCTATCAATGGCTCTGCTGATAAAGCAGTGGAGCACAGTGAGAAGACCTTCGCCGAGCTGATCCGTCTCATCCAGGAAACCAGCTCTGATGTGAAGCAGCAGCTCAGATCCCAACAGGAAACTGAAGTGAGTCGAGTCAAAGATCTTCAGGAGAAGCTGGAGCAGGAGATCGCTGATTTAAAGAAGAGAGACGGTGAGCTGAAGACACTCTCACACACAGAGGATCACAACCAGTTTCTACACGACTACCGCTCACTGTCTGCACTCAGTGAATCTACACATTCATCCAGCATCGACATCCGTCCTCTGAGATACTTTGAGGACGTGACAGCGGCTGTGTCAGAAGCCAGAGAGAAACTACAGGACGTCCTGAGAAAGATATGGACAAACATCTCACTGACATTGACTCAAGTGGATGTTTTACTGTCACAATCAGAGCCCAAGACCAGAGCTGACTTCTTAAGATATTCAAGTGAAATCACAATGGATCCAAACACAGCGCACAAACTGCTGTTGTTATCAGAGGGGAACAGGAAAGCAACATTCAAGAGTGAAGATCAGTCTTATTCTAGTCATACAGACAGATTCACTGGTTATTCTCAGGTCCTGAGTACAGAGAGTCTGACTGGACGTTGTTACTGGGAGGTGGAGTGGAGAGGGACAGGAGTTTATGTAGCAGTCGCATACAAGACAATCAGCAGAACAGGGGGTGAAAGTGTATTTGGACTCAATGACAAATCTTGGGCGTTGATGTGTCTCATAAACAGTTATAGCTTTTTGTACAACAGTGACGAAACTCCCGTCTCAGGTCCTCAGTCCTCCAGAATAGGAGTGTACCTGGATCACAGTGCAGGTGTTATGTCCTTCTACAGCGTCTCTGAAACCATGACTCTCCTCCACAGAGTCCAGACCACATTCACTCAGCCGCTACACGCTGGAGTTTTGCTTCATGGTGTTGGAACCACTGCTGAGTTCAGTAAACTAAAATAGAAATAAGTCATTTAAAGGTGCAGTGTGTAATATGACATTGTTCTACAAAGTTCTAGAATGCAACACTCCGTGGGTAACCCTAAGCCTTTAGAATAATAACAGAAGCTACAGGACAAGAACAATTCTAAATGTTAAACAATGCACCTGATGACATTCCAACTATGACACTTTCAAGATGGCGGCACTAGGCCTTGGTCCAAAATATGCAGAAATATGGACATATATGAGACCCTTTCTAAGGGAAAAAAAATAATTCAACATTTTTTTTTCAGCTATTATGCACTAAATTAAATGTACTTATGGATATTATAATTACTTTCTACAAAATCTGCTAGGAAATAACACGCACGCACGCACACACACACTCACACTCACTCACACCCCCCCACCCTCTCACACACACACACACACACACGTGCGCACACACACACACACACGCACGCACGCACGCAAGCACACACACACACACAATATTAATGCAATATGCTTCTGTTTGGAATCTGAATACATGCGGCTTTCGGTATTTTAATAAGAAGTACTCTAAGCCTGATCTCTGGAGGATATGTTGATATCTGATAGGTGGGATTTGTGTGTGTGTGAGTGTGTGAGTGTGTTTGTGTATGTGATAGTCTGTCTGTCTGTCTGTGCGTGTGTGTGTGTGTGTGTGTGCCTGCGTGTGTGTGTGTGTGTGTGTGTGTGTGTGTGTGTGTGTGTCTACGTGTGTGTGTGTGTGTGTGTGTGTGTGTGTGTGTTACAGCTGTTGGATTTATTGCTGGTCCATTTAAGCCTCTGCACCGGATGGCTGTGGAAAGGTCAAGCTGCAATCCGGCTAAAGCTGTTAGCGGCGATCACTCAAATGGACAAAGTATAGTTTATGTCATATTTTTGAAATGTCAACGTATGACTTTTTCTATATCCTCTGATAATATACAAGCCTGTGTGTAGAATAATAATATGAATTGTTCGTATTGCGTTGTTGTGTCTTACTGTTGTAAAATTGTGTGTTATTGTTTTTTTTTTTTTTAAGATATTTTTTTGGCATTTTTATGCTTTATTGATAGTGTAGAGACAGAGTTGAAAATGGGGCAGAGAGGGGAGTGACATGCAGAGAACGACCGCGGGCTGGATTGGAACCCGGGTCCACTGCTGGCTGAGGCCCATGGGGGGGGGACGCCCTACCAACTGAGCTAAGGGCGCCCCCCGTGTGTTATTGTTTTAATATTTCAGTGTTAGGTTTCCCTTTTTGACAGAGATGGTATCCTCTGTTTCCTGCCCAGGGACAACAGATGAAAATTAGCTTGAAGCTAACTCTGGTACTGCTAATGAGCTGAGCATTGTGCTTAATAAATAAATAAATACATATTTTCCCATATCGTCCAAATGTGTGGATATGTGTGGTGTATGAGGGGTAATCGGAAAAATATATTTCAATAGGCCATGTGTGAAACAATCTGGCTTGTGGTAATTGACAAGTAAACCAACTTTATTTTAAACCTGCAGTGTGTAGAATTTTGGGTTTTATTTCCTGGCAGATTTTGTAGAAAGTAATTATAATATCCATAAGTACGTTTAATTTAGTGCATAATAGCAGAATTTTTTTTTTTGAATTATTATTTTTTTCCTTAGAAATGGTCTCATATATGTCCATATTTCTCCATACTTTGGACCAAGGTCTTGTCACTGCCATTTTGGAAGTGTCATTGTTGGAATGTCATCAGGTGCATTGTTTAAAATTTAGAATTGTTCTTGTCCTTGAAGGCCACTGTAGCTTCTGTTATTATTCTAAAGGGGTGGGGTTACCCAGGGAGCGTTGCATTCTAGAACTTTGTAGAACTTTCTTCATGATGTCATATTACACACTGCACCTTTATGGTGCTAAGTGGAACTTTTGATTTTTTTTTTGTTTTTACCTTTATGTAAAGGAGCTACGATTAAACTGAACTAGTGAATTAAATAATTAAACTAGTATTCTAAAGGTGCTACGAGGAATTTTTTAAATATTTCTGAAACAGTCTCGTTTTTCCTCTGATGATCGGGGAATGACATGCAACAGCAAGGTGCTCCGAGGAACTTTCAGTTTGTGTTTATTCGTTTGTCCTGTTTGGACAAAAGCGGTAGAGTTTTTAGTAGCTTATCCTCATATTGTCACCTAACACACCATCAGTTACTTCCATACTTGTCTATATATAACCAGGAGTCTGAGTTCCATTCTATGTTCCATTCTATGTTCCATTCTGTGTTCCATTCCTGCTTCCATTTCACACTTGGTGATTTTACAACTCTGTTTCCAGTCTGTTGCTTTTTTGCTAAACCCTTCTTTCCTGCAGTTTTGCTTGGTCTGCGTTTTCAATGTGTGTGTGTGTGTGTGTGTGTGTGTGTGTGTGTGTGTGTGTGTGTGTGTGTGTGTGTGTGTGTGTGTGTGTGTGTGTGTGTGTGTGTGTGTATGTGTGTGCGTGTAGGTGTGTGTGTGTGTATTTATGTATTTGTATATGTATTTATTCTCAAGTCTTTGGTGTACCCTTCATCTCATAACTTACATGTAACAGCAAACGAGACCATCAGTGCAAAGAATGCTATTTCTATATAGTTTTTCTTAATGCCTTTGTCATGGGTATACGCTCACGCAGGAACAACAGCTGGCGGAGTAAAAACACTACCGCTTTTGTCCAAAGGGGGGCGCAAGAATTAACACAAACTGAAAGTTCCTCAGAGCACCTTTAACCAGGCGAGTACCTAATTAAAATAAAATTCTTATTTACAAAGACGGCCTGGTAAATTTTAGGGTTTAAAAACTCCAGTTCAATGTCAACAAAACAAACTTTCTATATGAAAAATGATAATATAATTCTGAGGGATTATATTCACAATGCTTCATCAGTGTCACATGACTTACTGATATTTTTAATTTTTAAGCAGAGGCACTGAGGGCGTAACGAAGTGTGAAATTGGATGTCGCTTCTCATTACCTT
>OX442360.1:30868144-30870644 GCA_949357725.1 Hyperoplus immaculatus
CCTGACCCTTACTGTGATGTCACAGTAAAGAAAATGTAGGGTTAGACAGTGAGACCATAAAACACTCTTTCTGCCTTTTCTCAGGCTAGGATGATCCGATTTCAATTTTTTTTTGCACATTTAAACTAAATAGGATCTCCGAGTTCAATACACCTTCATATTCCAACCGGTGAAGTAGGCCTTTAAGTGCAGTTTCAATTACTGAGGTCAGCCCCGATGCTACATCCATTTCGTATACTATCTATGGTGCAAACAGGATAACCAGTAATAGCATGTGAGAGCAGAGAGAGACAGACAGAGAGAGAGATAGAGAGGGAGAGAGAGAGAGAGATAGAGAGAGATAGAGAGAGAGGGAGAGAGAGAGAAATAGAGAGAGATAGAGAGAGGGAGAGAGAGAGATAGAGAGAGATAGAGAGGGAGAGAGAGAGAGATAGAGAGAGAGAGAGAGATAGAGAGGGAGAGAGGGAGAGAGAGAGAGAGAGAGGGCGAGAGAGAGAGAGAGAGAGAGAGAGAGAGAGAGAGACAGAGAGAGAGAGAGAGAGAGGGAGAGAGAGAGAGAGACAGAGAGAGAGAGAGAGAGAGAGATAGAGAGGGAGAGAGGGAGAGAGGGAGAGAGAGAGAGACCATTAGATCAGCTGTGTAGCTCAGTGAAGGCAGTAGACTAATAAAAATGATTACAGGATTAGTTTGTGGCTTCAGGCAGAGACACCGGATCAATATCTCACCACTAGACCATCCTGTTCCCCTGCTAGCTACACCATATTACTCCCTTTAACTGCAGTGTGTGTGTGTGTGTGTGTGTGTGTGTGTGTGTGTGTGTGTGTGTGTGTGTGTGTGTGTGTGTGTGTGTGTGGGCAACTGTGGAAACAAAATCACTGACAATCGCGTCGTTTCAATTTAGTTCAGCTGCTTTTCCCTGCTTGTGCCTGGCTAGTTCAAAATCTAGTTCTTGTAGTGATTCATGACAACAATAACATGCATGCACACACACACACACACACATATATACACACACACACACACACACACACAAACACACACACACACACACATAAACACACACACACACACACACACACATACACAGCAATACAGATTATAAGTACAAACACATGTAAACGTAGAATTTGTATAATTGTATGCATGTACCAACCTCAATATACAGACGTGCATACACCCCCTGCATCCTACACAGCCATGCACTGTATATTAGCATACTCACTGTACCTTCACATTAATATTACATGTGACTGCCATGGTGTGCATTTTAATGGCAAATTAATATGCAAAACAATGCACGGTTGTGTAACCGTTTGGGATATATGTCATTTACCGCATGCTGCTGAAAAAAGGTGTGTGTGTGTGTGTGTGTGTGTGTGTCTGTGTGTCTGTGTGTGTGTGTGTGTGTGTGTGTGTGTAAGTGTGAGTGCGTGTGTGTAAGTGTAAGTGTGAGTGTGTGTGTGTGTGTGTGTGTGTAAGTGTGAGTGCGTGTGTGCAAGTGTAAGTGTGAGTGTGTGTGTGTGTGTGTGTGTGTGTGACTGTGTGTGTGTGAGAAAAGCTTCAAGCTGTGTTTCAACAGATTGCTTCTGGAGGTGTGTTGGGTTGTGAACCCATGTGCAAGTGTTGTTGTCGTCCTGGATTTTATAGCTTTTTTTCACACTTCATCCAGGGTTACACATCGGGTCTTAAAAGCATAAAAAAACATTGAATTTAATACCCTCAAAATTAGGCCTAAAAAGTATTGATTTGATCTTCCTTAACAAAGGTCTTAAAATGTTTTGATCGCCCTTTTAAAGGCATACTAAGAAATTTGACCAAGAACACTTTTTGTCAAAATTAGCTATATAGGGGCTCTGCAGCAGACCCGGGTTAAGGCCTTTGCACACCGGGCGTGTTTTATTCGTGCGATTAATCCGTTAATTAACGAACGTATACAGAGTCAATACAAACTTCCACACCAGCGCCGTCATTTCGCACCGCGGATTTGCGTTTTTTATTTTTTCGAACTGAGTTCGATTTTTCTAGGACGTCGCTTCATAAAGTGAGACGCGACAAAATTCACATTTCAAAACATTCGCTTTTACGTTTCGTTTATTCGCGTCGCGCCCGGTGTGCAAAGGCCTTTAGAATCCAGCCCGGGTCAGTTCTCTGCATGTCATTCCCCTCTCTGACCCCATTTCACCTCTGTCTCTACAAATACGTCTAATAAAGCAAAAGTGCCCAAAAAATACTGTGTCTTTAATTAATTTATTTTTTTCAACCTTTATTTATACAGGTAAATCCCATTGAGACCGAAGACTCTTTTGCAAGGGAGACCTGTTTTCCTTTCCCACGTTACCATTCACACACACATTCATACACCGATAGCAGGCTAACTATCGACATTCACACGATAATAAAAAATAAAAATAGCTATATATCTGCTACCTGTCCGTTGTGTGTGCGCGCTGAAAAAGCCTATTGCTGTGGTGAGTATAAACATAATCACTGTGTTCGCTGG
>OX442360.1:30898144-30905644 GCA_949357725.1 Hyperoplus immaculatus
TCCCAGCTGGCTACTATTTAGCCTAGCTGCTAGCTGCCCTACATGTCTCCTCTCGTATGTAAGTAACTTCCCCAACAACCAACACTGGGTGAGCTTAGCGAATATATGGAAAATAGATTCGGATCTGTGATGCAAATCAAATGAAAGAGAGCCAGAGAAGGCTGCACGCGGCGTAAATACACTCAAAAGTCCCGGAGAGTTGGGGAGAATAAACAACAGAATGAAGCCGGTAGTCTCTGGCCACTGATTGGCCAGACAATAGTCTCTGGCCAATCAGTGGCCGGCCGTCTGTCGACGTCACCTTTTAGCATCGGCTCAGCTCGCTTGGACCCTAGAGCGAGGCGATACCAAAAAAGCAGCCGCTACGTGGTACCAGGTACCATGAAATTGCGGTGGAAAAGCCAAAAATGCGAGTCGAGTCGAGTCGAGTCGAGCTGATACCATGCGGTGGAAAAGCGCCATTATAGACACTCTTTCTTGTCTAGTCTTGTCTTGTCTTGTCTAACCAAGAAATGTCTGTCTCTGTGTGTGTGTGTGTGTGTGTGTGTGTGTGTGGTGTGTGTGTATGTGTGTGTCTGTCTGTCTGTCTGTCTGTGTGTCTGTCTGTCTGTCTGTGTGTCCGTCTGTGACTCGCATATCTCTCTGAGTTTTAGTCAGATCGACCTGAGCTTCCGGATATGGCTTGCGCACGGCACAGAGCTGTGCATCCTTGATTGATTTTGAAGTTTTTTTTGGGAAGGGCACTGCACCAGTGTACATAAACAGACAACAATAAATAGCCTCACCGACAAATACATTATACATTAACTATAAATGAATGTAGGGGAAACGTTGCTTCTTTTCTTTAACCTTTATTTATACAGGTATATCCCATTGAGTCCGAAGACTCTTTTTCAAGGGAGACCTGTTCCCATTCCCACGTTACCATTCACACACCGATAGCAGGCTAACTATCGACATTCACACGAGGCAAGGTGGGTGAAGTGTCTTGCCCAAGGACACAACAACTATGACACAGGTGGCAGGGCGGGGATCGAACCTCCAACCCTTTGATCATCGGCCGACCCGCTCTACCACCTGAGCCACAGCTTCTGTCCTCTTGTCTCTACTATACACCTTCTCCAAATGAAAATGAACAACCTGCCATGGAAAAATTTGAAAAAACAAACCAATTTAAAACCTAATTGATGGTGATATAATCCTTACAGCAGCAGCTTTGATTCTTTCAAAGCACAGACCACATGCCACTGTTAGCTGGGGCCTGATGCTAATTTATAACTGTTCTTGATGACTTTTTTTTTTTTGATGAAGGATGCATTTACGTGATCGCAATCTTAAGAAGGGAAAACGGCAATCGATAAATGTGTCCTCTCCAGCTGGGTTACAGTTGTGTAGTTTTTTATTTGTGGTAAAGCAGTGCCCTACTCAATGGATTAAAGCTGTGATAATTCTAGCGCCCCCTTTGGACAAAAGCGGTAGTGTTTTTACTACGCCAGCTGTTGTACCTGGGTGAGCGTATACCCATGACAAAGGCATTAAGAAAAACTATATAAAAATACCATTGCTTGCACTGATGGTCTTGTTTTGCTGTTACATGTAATTTATGATCATCAGATGAAAAAAACCTCACCTGCCATTCTGACATAGCTTCTGCCACAGTCAGCATATGTGCAAATGAACTGCTCACACACACACACACACACACACACACACACACACACACACACACACACACACACACACCATTGTACTTATATCTTTGTGAGGACACTCATTGACATAATGCGTTCCCTCGCCCTGACCCTAACCCTAACCCTAACTATCAAAACTAAATGCCTAACCCCAACCCTTACACTAACCCTAACATAAACCTAAGTCATACCTGAACCTTAAAACCTAGTGTTAACCCTCAAACTTTGATGAAGTTGTCACAGGGAGTTGCAGTTTGCGCAATTTCAAAGCAAATTATGTTTCAAAAATTATTGAAAATTACAGACTAATAACCTGAGCACAATGTCAATGTCACTTACATATCAATATTGTAAAGAATAATACAGGCCAGCAGTCAGACTTGTTTTTGAATACTTTTGCAGAAGTGTTTTGACTACCAGTTAAGAAATGGAACAGGCCAAATACAAGGCCACTTCACACTTTATACACTTGGCATTGTCACAGAAAAACTGAACTGTGCTGAACTGATCTTAAAAGCTGAAGCAATTAGATTAAAATTGACTGTGTATTGGACTGCAGATTCTTAAAAAAAAAAAAAAAAAAAAAAAAGTATGGGTATATGTATATATATATATATATATATATATGTATATATATATGTATATATATATATATATATATAGCTATATATATAAAAAAAATGTTTTTTGTTTTATTTTTATTTTCTGTAACAGTAACTGTGTATCTGAATCCGAATTTGATGAAAATGGGGGCGGGACCTGATAAGCCTTTGGCTTCTTCCGTCTCCCTTCGGACAACACAAAGTATGATGTATGAATATTTGCAAGAGAAAATTGTGTATTGTGTGGAATTGTCCGAAAGAATAATAAATAAATAAACAGCCCTTTGAATAAATGCATACCAGGCAAAATGTCCTCACTTTCCAAAAATGTACTCACTCCGATAGGTTAAAAGCTTAAATAGGTCCTCACAAAGACACCTGTACGAGGACACACACAGACACACACAAACACAAACACACACACACACACACACACACACACACACACACACACACACACACACACACACACACACACACACACACTTAACAGTCATGTAACACCTTCCTTCCACTGAGAGCATATAGTGGCCCCTCGGCAGCTTGTAAATAATAAATGATTTTTCCATAAATCTCGGCGTTGAAACGTTGAGCACTTGGTCAGCAAACACCTCCCATGTGACAGCCTGAGTGTGTGTGTGTGTGTGTGTGTGTGTGTGTGTGTGTGTGTGTGTGTGTGTGTGTGTGTGTGTGTGTGTGTGTGTGTGTGTGCCTTTTGCAGTTTGTGGAAATCATATCACAGTCAAGGCTTTAGTCACGGCTACGAGCAGAAAGAGGAATATGTGAAATGCGCAAGGTGGAGATGGGGCTCAGAATTTGAGTATTATCATAACATAATGTCATCAATGTGATAATACACAGCCTAGGCTCTGTAAACAGGCATGTAGCTGAGGTGGACCCCCTTTATTCAAATCTGAAGACTTTTCTGTTTCCCTTTTAACCTGCAATGTTTATTTTGTTTAATGTTTTTATTTAAATTCATTTTTTTAAACACTTTTTTTATGTCTATTCTAAACTTGATGTATTTTAATCTTGGTGTATTTCATGCCCCTGTAAAGCACTTCTCTGAATGGCCTTGTGTCTGAATTGCGCTAAAGAAATAAACTTGCCTTGCCTATTAGCAGTAAAACATGGATGACGTTTTACATAGATAGTACACGCGCAACAGCTTTGAATGTGAGTTAGGATACCTTTTTGAACGGAATTTAATGGACATTTAGAAGTCGCGATAGATGGATAGAACTTTCATATTTTGTAGATTCTAGTGCCCCTTTTGGACTACATTGGTGGTGTTTTTTCCCACATCATTGCCTGCTATCTATCTATCTATCTATCTATCTATCTATCTATCTATCTATCTATCTATCTATCTATCTATCTATCTATCTATCTATCTATCTATCTATCTATCTATCTATCTATCTATCTATCTATCTATCTATCTATCGCCTGCTGTCCTAAAGATCTTTCCTAGCGCGTGCCGGCGATGCGTGCATGTGTTTATGAAGCGAGTGAAGGAGAGACGGCAGGATGCATGGCCATGAGGTAATGTATTTATATGTGACTGTGTCAGATTAATAATGGTGATATGACCATGGTGAAGCAGAGCAAACTTTAATGTAGTAGCGTTCATAAACACAGGACGTTCTGGTCTGCCTGCCGTAAATTGATTTATCTACAGTAAGTTTGCGGGGAATCGTACACGAGGCTAAGACATACATATAATAACTAGCCAACATAAAAAGAAAAGTATTAATTTCACTGATGGTCTGGTTTCGTTTATGATCATCAGAGGAAATATGAGACTATTTCATAAACATTTAACAGTTCCTCTCAAGAGTTTTAATGGACAGCGGCCAGGCTTTTCCAGTCCACAAAAATGAGTTACAGTGCCACTGTCAACACTATAAAAAATGTCTTGAATAAAAATAAATAAATATTAGAACTAACTTTTTATTTTTCTTCGAATTGTAGTTTTATTTTTATTGTAGTATATTGAGTTTATTCAAATATAATGTGGTTTCTTTTCAAAATGCTTATCAGTTACATCTCTGTTTGAACTGTTTAGTCTGAAAAATTGAGGCCGTTTGAAAATGAAGCCTCCGCCAAAATAAAATAATAAAACGTTTTATTTTTTTATTTTACAAGCTATTCACCGATGCATTCAACATGTGCTGGCTTTTAGTTCAGAGTGTAGCGTAATGTTCATTTTAATATTCTATTCTGAGACGCTGTTGAGCCCAGGAATACCTAACAATGTACCTGCAAGCACAATGTAGGACTAGACTACGCTGTATTTCTCACTCCTTTTCTTTGCTGGACAGCGGGGACTCATTTTGAATTCTTTTTCCATCTTAAGATGTTTGACCTTGTATCTAAAGGAGCTACGAGGAACTTTTAAATAGTTCTGAAGCAGTCTCGTTTTTTCCTCTGATGATCATAAATCACATGTAACAGCAAAACGAGACCATCAGTGCAAAGAATGCTATTTTTATATAGTTTTTCTTAATGCCTTTGTCATGGGTATACGCTCACCCAGGAACAACAGCTGGCGTGGTAAAAACACTACTGCTTTTGTCCAAAGGGGGGCGCTAGAATTAACACAAACTGAAAGATCCTCGGAGCACCTTTAATGGTGATTCACAACAGTAATATTTGCCTGCCTCTTGCCTACTTCAGTTCCTTACAATTCACCATTCAGACGTCCATTGTGTGTGTGTGTGTGTGTGTGTGTGTGTGTGTGTGTGTGTGTGTGTGTGTGTGTGTGTGTGTGTGTGTGTCTGTGTGTGTGTGTGTGTGTGTCTGTCTGTGTGTGTGTGTGTGTGTGTGTGTGTGTGTGTGTGTGTGTCTGTGTGTGTGTGTGTGTCTGTGTGTGTGTGTGTGTGTGTGTGTGTGTGTGTATGTCTGGAACGCCTTGCACTTGTCTCACCTTCTAACTATCTAACAGACAGATATCACAATTCTAAGATTGTCTATTTGCATAACTGTCTGCTATTCTTGAGTGTATTGTTAAAGACCTTAGGACTTGTGCGTCTGTGTAAAGCAATACAATACATATTATATCCATTGAATAGCCGCCCACGTGTTAAACTATACCAGTATTTTCTCAGTTCTATGTGACTTTGATGTACTAAAGAAATACAAATTCAGAAGGGGCACGCTCAGCTCAGTTGGTAGGGTGTCCCCCCCCCCCCCCCATGGGCCTCGGCCAGCAGCGGACCCGGGTTAGATTCCAGCCCGCGGTCGTTCTCTGCATGTCACTCCCCTCTCTGCCCCATTTCAACTCTGTCTCTACACTATCAATAAAGCATAAAAATGCCAAAAAAAAATACAAATTCAACTTGTTCACGATTCTGTTTGGTGTATCATCCATTGATTTTGAAAAAAAAACGTTTATTTTCAAGCGATAAAGTAACCAGACCAAGACTGTTATATTGTGTGTTGAGTTCTGAACCTGTATGAACTGTTTAACTGAAAAACCTTTTCAAAATCGGTCAATTCATTTCTCGATGTCTTTATTGCGTTATGTTTGCTGGCAGGAATGTGCCCTTGTATAAGGGTGCAGTAAGGCTGTGGTAAATGGTAAATGGTAAATGGACTCCCACTTATATAACTCTTTTCCCTGGTTTTTCACAGACCCAAAGAGCTTTACATTGTTTTGTACACTGTCAGTCACCCAATCACACACACATTCATACACCGATAGCAGCAGCAGCTACCACGCAGGGTGCAAGCTAACTGTCGGGAGCACTTTAGGGTTCAGTGTCTCTTTTGCCCAGGGACACTTGGACATGCGGCGGGGAGACGGGGGATCGAACCACCGACCCTGCAACCCAGTGGACGACCGCCCTACACACTTCACCACTTATTGTAAAGCATTTAGAAAGTTTATTTTCAGTCATATGAACAGTCTGAAAAATCTGTCTGCAAAAGTTATTCCAGGGAAGTGAAATTGGAGTTTGTTCAGAGTCATTTCTGTTTATTCATACACATATTCCTGGCAGCAGGTAAGGCTGAGTGCAGTGGTTGTGATAACTGTCATGCTCGGCTTGATGCTCCTAATTTCACACAGAGGGGTTTGATTTAGCAAGTCAGATGAGGCAAATAAATCGGGGTTAATTTTGTGATAATATTCGTACTGAAGTTAATACACAGCCTAGGCTCTGTAAACATAAGAAGTAAACAAAGGGAGGCCCACTGTGGCTAGCAAACATGTCAGTTTACAGAGCCTAGGCTGTGGGTTAACACTGGTTTTTTTTTCAGCACAAACACAGTACAGACAGGTAGCGGATCGTGAGGAGATATTCACTGATTCTGACAACAAGCGTTCTCCAGAATCACTGACTACACCTTTAATGTATTTGAAGCTGTTGTTAGGCAAGACAACAGAATTTAGAAGACACACACGCACACACACACGCGCACGCGCACACACACACACACACACACACACACACACACAGACAACAGAATATGGAAGAAGGGAATTAAAATGTATGAGAGCTGAAGTTGATTGTTGTTGCCGACCGAAAACCAAATTAAGAGTTTTTGCAACAGCGGTTTAGCTATTCACACACACACACACACACACACACACACACACACACACACACACACACACACACACACACACACACGCACGCACGAGAGAGAGATCTGAAATATTTTTAATTGTTTTCTTCAACTAAAATTCAGTAGCTCAGAAGATATAATAACTCTTTCTTTTTAAGTGCTTACCAGGAGATGTGTGTTCGGCCTAGTATGAGATCAGTGTTGGTGGCAGTTCATTTAAAATTTAGAATATGCCTTTGATACATTATTTAGAACCCATTTCGGAAAAAGTTATTTTGCATTTTCTTGTCTCTTAAACTTTATCTTATAATTCCTTTGTTGTTTTTTAAGCCCTAGTGGCTGTAAACCCAAATCCACAAATTCCTTCTAACTATGTCATCGTGGGGAGTGAAGCCCCTATCTCACTGGGCTGCGACAGTGTGCGACAAGTTGGAGACACAAAATTGCGAGAAAATATGCGAATTAGCGACAATTGTCACCTGCAGTCTCACTGAGTTGGTTCCTCACGACACGTTAGCAAATGTCCTGGCCAACACTTGCCGGGAGGTCGCATTTATGTCTCAGGAACGTCTGGCGAGCGTCGCATGAACGGAATGTCAGTCTCATTTTTGTCTCAAATCAGTGGCAATTTAGTT
>OX442360.1:30910644-30913144 GCA_949357725.1 Hyperoplus immaculatus
CGTGCGTGCATGAGTGAGTGCGCGCGTGTGTGTGTGTGTGTGTGTGTGTGTGAGTGAGTGAGTGAGAGAGTGCGTGCATGAGTGAGTGCGTGCGTGTGTGTGTGTGTGTGTGTGTGAGTGAGTAAGATTGTATGCTTGTATGCTGGCTTTGAATAGGAATTCATTGCTGCAACGCCCCACTTAATAAAAGTACATTCTTAATTCTTACACCAAGAAGACACACATTAATTGGGTCTTTCAGCCCCTTTGTCTGATTGGAATAAAATGGTCACCAATGAGACTACGGGAAAAAATCAATGAGGGGGAAAAATGTATTCTATAATTGGCCAACTACTGTATAGGCAAGATTCCACCAATTAAGATTGTACTATGTGAAGTCTTAATTGGGGAAATTCCTTATTTCTTAATTGGGTATATTACTTTTTCATGCATTCATCTTGTTCAAGCGAATACTGTCTCATTAGACCTACTGTTACATACACTTACACCCACCCACACACACAAACACACACACACACACACACACACAACACACACACACACACACACACACACACACACAAACACACACACACACACACACACACACACACACACTTTGTAATTATCTCCATTCTAATTCCGTCTCTCACCTTTGTTAGGAAATTCTTTTCTTACTCTGCCTCTCATATGTTTTTCACTAATTGTCAAAGAGTTGATAATGTGGTGTTGCCCGTCTCCATATTTAGCTCGCCCACAAGCACACACACACACACACCACGCACACAAAGAGAAACACGCGGGCACACACACACAAACACACACAAATAAGCACACACACACACACACGTTTTTAAGAACAAATCATAAATCAGACTATTAACCACATATGAACAGCACCTTCAGAATAGTGCTAAGAATGACCAGGGAAAGTTTAGTTGATGTAAGTGCTTTAGAAGTTGAGATTTTTTTTGGTTCATATTATTGAAAAAACTAATTTTGAGATAATGGCCGTTAAAGATGGCCGTTAAGGAGAAATATACAGATGCAAACAGACAAGGTTAAGTCAAGTCAACACATGAATGTTCATTCACAGATGGACAGACAGACAGACAGACAGACAGACAGACAGACAGACAGACAGACAGACAGGCTATGTATCTATTATGTTACGAACGCAAAATAGAAAAAAACACTTAAATTTTACCATTGCTTCGGAAAAAAAATGCATTGCTCCTCAACATAATTTTCTTTCCAATTCCCCTCAAACTTTAATTTCTTAAACCTTACATTATCCATGTCTGTTCTCTCTCTCTCCCTCTATCTCTCTCTGTCTCGCTCTCTCTCTCTCCCTCCCTCTCTCTCTATCTCTTTCTCTCTCTCTCTCTCTCTCCCTCTCTCTCTCTTTCTCCCCCTTCCCCCCCTCTATCTCTCTCTGTCTCTGTCTCGCTCTCTCTCTCTCCCTTCCTCTCTCTCTCTATCTCTCTCCCTCTCTCTCTCTCTGTCTCTGTCTCGCTCTCTCTCTCTCTCCCTCTCTCTCTCTTTCTCCCCCTTCTCCCCCTCTCTCTCTCTCTCCCTCTCTCCCTCCCTCCCTCCCTCCTTCCCTCCCTCTGTCCCTCCCTCCCTCCCTCCTTCCCTCCCTCTGTCCCTCCCTCCCTCCCTCCCTCTGTCCCTCCCTCCCTCCCTACCACAGGCACATGGCAGCTTGATTCATCCCTCTGTTTGTCCGCCCGCTAATGACACAAACACCACTGATGAGTTTTTAATGAATTCCAATATTCTGTTTGTAATTAGACTCGCTGTGGGGAGGTGATGTAATCGAAAAAGCTGGAAGAAGTAGAAGAAGAAGAAGAAGAAGAAGAAGTTCCATGGTCACCTAGCAACAACCTGCTATTTATACTACTGCTTCAAGTTCCAAGATGGTGTCAGCAATTCTGGAGAACGCTTGTTGTCAAAAATTACTTTTTGCTAAAAATCAGTGAATATCTCCTCATGATGTATCCGCTACCTGTCTGTACTATGTGTGTGTGTGTGTGTGTGTGTGTGTGTGTGTGTGTGTGTGTGTGTGTGTGTGTGTGTGTGTGCTGGTAAACAAATCTGGCATTAATGTACAGCTTAGGCTCTGTAAACTGGTATGTAAACAAATGGTCCCACCGTATAGCTAGCAACATGCCCATTTACAGAGCCTAGGCTGTGTATTATGTTTTTTTTTGAGCGCACACACAGTACAAATCTCTGGAACAAACTCCCAGAGAACTTGAGGTCTGCTGCAACTCTCAGTTCTTTTAAATCGAGTCTGAAGACTTTTTTGTTTCCATTTTAACCTGCAATTTTAATTTTATTTGCTTCTTTTATTCGCTTTTAAATGTTTTATAATGTGTTTTATGTATTCTAATCTTGCCCCTGTAAAGCACTTTGAGTGGCCTTGTGTCTGAATTGTGCTATAGAAATAAACTTGCCTTGCCTTGCCTTACAGACAGGTAGCGGATCATGAGCAGATATTCATAGAATCTGACAAAAA
>OX442360.1:30930644-30953729 GCA_949357725.1 Hyperoplus immaculatus
GAGTCTTTCAGGCTGTGAAGAGCTGTTGACAGGCTTACTGAAGACACCAGTCTCTTGAAAATAGATTTGTATTTTGTTTTTGAAACTAAATATATATGTTGAGTTGAAGTGTTAATAAAAGTTTTAAAAAGGATGAAAGATAGATATAAACAAACATGGGAAAAAAGATCAGCAGTAAGATCCTTTATTTTCTTGCCAATGTGATTCTCTGTCTACTCTCCACTGTCAGACTACTCATGTGTGGCAGATTAAGGGGCACTTTACACGACAACACGAAACTGTGCAAACGCGGAAAAATTCCCGCGTTTGCACTATATCATTTACAGGAAAACAGCAAACGCAGGCATGAAACCGCAGGTTTTTGAGATCACCTCCCAGGGAGGATTTTTTGGAAAACTTAACGGTTTTGGTTTCCTGTAAACACCGAAACCATTTCCCCTGATAACGCTGACGTCACGGCTCCACCCTCACACATGCGTATTCTATAACTTGCTGTCAAAATATCCACAACACAAACGAGTTATAAAGTTAGAAGACAACATGAACGGTGTCTCCACGGCACCATCACTGTGATCAGCGGAGAGTGACGTGCAGGGCTAAAATATAGCCTAACACTCGCCAATTTAGTCTAAGCGATTAGTAAGTTATTGAGACCGCCGGCCACTTTGTCTGGGGAAAGATTTGTGCTCTGCCGGTTTTTCTAGCCAAATAAACGTGTGTAGCTTCTATGCCAGGGCAGGGACACGGCTCTCTCTACATTAAAAAACACTATCCATAGTTCAGCGCGCAGCGGTTAAGTTACTGTTCAACAAAAGGAGCATTAAGGCTACGGCTTCACAGTAAAAGCATTTCACTGGCTAAACATTAATAGCATTTCACTGGACACACGTGAGTTGACTTTTATTTTGAAGTACGCCTAACAGGAAGGTATCCGCTCACGAAGCCCCTTCACTATCAGCAAGTCTTCTGTTTTTACGAGTTCAATGCGGTGAAATAAGAGGACAGAAAGCTTGTCTTTTACAATATTTGTAACCCCAACCTTACACCAACCGCTTTATGAACGTTAGTGGCATTAATTTTCGGTTACAGTAAGGTTTTATGCATCAAATTGTACCGGAAGAGCTATCTACTAGGCTGTGTCACCGCTGACTATTGGCTTGGCATGGCTGCTGCACTGCTACTACAGCGATTTCGACCCGTTTCCTCTGAAAACATGTGCACGGGTGAAGATGTCAGATAAATTTTGTCTGAACGGGGTTTTTTTTAAAACCAAAAACTGGAAAACTGTCACGTTTTCACAGTGTAAAGTGCCCCTAAAAGAGAAAGGTATGTTCTTTGTATTTGAATTAATTGCAAAAAAAAATTGATCATCAGACTATTATTTATTATCAGAACATTTTATAGGTCAAGACCTTTAGAATAGTCCAGTCCCTCAAAATTCCCTTTACTACTAATCTTTATAAGAAGAGGTTTTCAATCAATTTGACAGTGTTCTTGTGTCTTCAATCTACATTTATTTTGTTTATTTCACAATCACAGAGAAAGGTCCACACTTCCACTGTATCTAATGACTGGAGTCCACTCTTGGTTGGGATGGTGCGACTTTCACACTCCATCGTGGATAAATTTAAAAGGAATAAACCAAACTGGATTATTTCTTTATTTTCAAAATTCCCTTTATTAATCTTTATAAGAAGAGGTTTTCAATCAATTTGACAGTGTACTTGTGTCTTCAATCTATATTTATTTTGTTTATTTCACAATCACATAGAAAGGTCCACACTTCCACTGTATCTAATGACTGGAGTCCACTCTTGGTTGGGATGGTGCGACTTTCACACTCCATCATGGATGAATTTAAAAGGAATAAGCCAAACTGGATCATTCTCAAGGGGAAAATTATAATATCAATGTGGTCTAAAATGTCTTATGGGTGTCATACTAATTGACCCTACCTGCAGTACTACATTCTCCAAATGTAACGGAGAGTTAAGGAGATTGTCTCTGGACCATCTCAGACCTGGCTCACCAGCTACCCAAAGCCTGCAGTATGTGAAGACAGTTCAGCTGCCAATTTGGTTCTCTGTCTACTCTCTCCTGTCAGACTATGTGTGACAAGTTAAAAGAGAAAGATACGTTATTTGTATTTTAATTAATTGCAAAAACAGATTGATCATCAGACTATAATTTTACAATCAGAACATTTTAGAGGCCTAGACCTTTAGAGTAATTTTGTCCCTCAAGATTCCCTTTAATAATCTTTATAAGAAGAGGTTTTCAATCAATTTGACAGTGTTCTTGTGTCTTCAATCTATATTTATTTTGTTTATTTCACAATCACAGAGAAAGGTCCACACTTCCACTGTATCTAATGACTGAAGTCCACTGTTGGTTGGGATAGTGCGACTTTCACACTCCATCGTGGATGAATTTAAGAGGAATAAACCAAACTGGATTATTTATTTTTTTTAAGATATTTTTTTGGCATTGTTATGCTTTACTGATAGTGTAGAGACATAGTTGAAATGGGGCAGAGATGCTAGGGCGTATTCACACCTGCCGTGTTAGTACACCTGAACAAACTCAGTGTGCATCTCTCAGGCTGCTGCAGTTTGTTTGTGGTGTGAATTTGGCCGGACCCGAGTTGGGTCCGGCCAAATTCACCAGAATGCACAAAATGGTATGTTTGAAGCACATTTTTTTATGGGGGACTACCCCCAGACTCCCACTTATGTTGAAGTGAAACCGAAGCCCTTGTGCTTGCCACCCAAAAATTATCACTGGCCCCATCCTGGCCACCCCAATGAAAATGTCCTTGCTCTGCCACTGGACCCGACCCTAATGCAGGAAGCACTGTGCATTTTCCTTCTTTTCTTTTTTAATAAATCGCCATCAGCTTAACATCACGGGAAAGTGTTGTTGTTGCCATCATTAAGAAAATTAGTTTTGGTTTGACCGGGAGCCCTGAGCCAATAGGCTTCAGGCCTATTACATTTGATAGTGAGGATGAGTAAACACGCTGTGTTCAATGATCAGATGAAAGAGAGGGGAGTGTCTAAACGGAGGGTTTTGCTTCTGATGGTAACAGGTTCGACCGATAATGGGCCAACTGTCCCTTGTCGGTTTGGCGCGACACACATCTGACAGTGTGTCAGCTCCAGCCTATTCTTCTCGTGAGCTGTGCGTCTAGCAGCAAAAATACAGTGAAAATAATGTTTCACATTGTAGGCTACAAGCCACAAAACGTGACATTGACATACATATTTAGACAATATAAAACAACAATAATGTGATGTTTTTCTTTTTAATGTATAGGTCTAGATGCATTTATTTATTATTTTGAACCCTATATAATCAGGCAGTAGTTTTACTCTCTCTCTCGCTATCTCTCTCTGTCTCTGTGTCTCTCTCTCTCCCTCTCTCTCTCTCTCTCTCTCTCTCTCTCAAAAATTTAAATGACTCACAGTTTATAGCCTAAAGATGTAAATGACACACAGTTTTTTGTTGATGGCACCAAATCACTAAACAGATCGCAGTATGGAATATTTCCATGATTGTTTACAGTTTGGCAGTTCACTGTGTGCTTCCTGCGGCCTATTGCACAAAACCAAGATAAGATTTACCTAGGATATTTCTGTTATCCTGGCTTGCTTAAGCCATGATTCAGTTGCACAAAAGTTTATCTTATTCAGTTGCATCCTTGGTTCAGTCAGCTGTCACTCTGAATTCATGCTGTTTCAACAGTTATTCTATGATCGTGTACCACATCAAGGACTACAATTTCATTCAGTTAAATATTCCTGCTTGTATTATCTTTATTTAACCTGAACCATTTCTAATTAAATTAAATACATTATATTTTTATGGTGGAGAAGAGACGAACCGATGAAATATGCTGCCCCCACGATTCACTGTCAGCCCTTCCCTGATGTATTTACATTCACTATTCCGCAAAAACTCTTTCAAACATCACAACATTTCCATCAAACTGGTGCTTAGAACTGGTGCTTAGAACCTGTACTTTTCCAGCTGAAGGCCTATATGTTTATTTCCAACAGTCCAATCATGTTGCATTTCAGTAGGCTACATTTGTATTATGTAGCCATCTCTAAATGACTGATCTGTAAGCATTGGCACTAAAAGATTTACCGAAAAACAAAATTGTTTTGTGCAGATCACATTGAGATCCCTACATTACAGCGCATTGTATTTGATTTGTGTCGAGATACTGGATTTTTTTAATCCATGTTTGTTCCATCCAAATTAAAACAAAAGAAATGCCTCACATTTTTTACTTTGTGTCATGAATCTAGAATATATGAAAGTTAAACTTTTTCAGTGGACTTTTATTGCTTAAAAGAGCTTTCAAGGAAGAGTCGCATATTCTAAATTTTTCAAGTTTACTACCTTGTTAAGATCCTTTTTTGAGTATATTGTATTAAAGGATTTGATTTCCAACAAAAGTTAAATGTTGATTGTACTCAACCTATTTTAAATGTAATTTGTATCAAAGTATCTTCTCCAATACAGCGGAAGGAGAATGACCCATGTCACAGTCACTCTGAATTCAACATAACATCTTGGCTATTGAAGTTAGCTGTTGTTGTTGAAGGCCTAACGACCGTCGTCAGACACAGGTACCCATCCCCCACACTGCATACGATCAGAGAGTGACACAGGCTGTCACAGATAGAAACAGCACTCGCCTGCTCTGAGTCACTGAGGCACAATCCCTAAAGCCTCAAGCCCCAAATGTTAAAATGGCACTTTTTTCTTTACCTTTGCAATGCAATTTCTATTACATTTAAAGGGGCTTGTTTGGCATGGAAAATAAGTGTTAACTTTACCAAAGCAATAGTAAGGAAATAAGATAAAAAGCCTAAATGAATTCTAGTTAACAAATGAATAAATTAAAGTACTTACCAGAGAATATATTAAAAAATATGCACAAACGTTATAGTTGGCTTGTGACTTTATTTTTTACATTAACTGTAGGCTATTCTTCCCTACCGAGGCTCTTTAGAGATTGACTGCCTGATGTGAACTTGTTGCAGGCTCTTGCCTTAGTGAGTGGAGGGCAGGTAAATATCAAGAAATACATTTATTTATTTTCAAAACTGCATCACAAAGCAAAAGTCTGACACGTCTCATATCTCAAGACAACCTGTCACAAGTCTCTTATATTTTACTCTCAGACTAGAAGTTTTTACAGAGACAGGAGATCTCATATTTGCAAGACCACATCTTGATTCCTTTTAAGATCATGATAATTTCACATACTGCAAACAGGATCTTTATTAAAGGGACACCTTTTAAAGTCATACTGTAGAGTAGGGCTGTGCAATCATTTGATTACAATTATTAATTGCCATAAAACTTGCGTTGATTATGACGATAAGCTTTTGACATAAATGCTTGATATGAAAAACAAAACAAAAAAACAGTCCTGATATGGATTTACCAAACAGCCAAAGCAGAAATAAACTCAACAGCCAGTCAGATTGCACTTTTTGCTGTTCCTGTCTAAGTACACGCCCATTTCCTGGTGTGACGTGCATGTTTGAGCTTCCAGCGGCAAGGAAAGAGGAGAGCCATGTGTAGTCACCTCGGCAAGAGTGAAGAGAGTCTAGCGAGAAATTTCTAGTAAAACCAGTAATTTGTATTTTACATCTTTAAGTTTAGAAGTCAAAGCTTTTTTTGTAATCAACATTATGTTCTATAGGTTACAAGGCAAGCTATATCTTATATTGTTAGGTGAAGTTAAAACATGTTTGTGAAGTTCAATGCTTATAATAAAATGGTATTCAATTCTATCATCACATATCAAAACAATATTATTTTGAGGAACCTGGAACCAACTAGAATATGTTTGTAAACCAAACTGTGGGCCCTGCTGCTGTAAACAACAGTGAAACAGTAACTTTTCAGGAAGCTTTCTAACTTCAAACAGTGTTCCAGGGATCACATTTTCCTGTGAGGAAAGTTTGTTTATTCAGTTAGGAGAATATACCTTAGAAAATGTTCACTTCTCTGACACACACACATGTATACACTGCAGCTTATTTCTGACCACAGACAGAATTTAAAGATCTATTCCCATTTTTGTGAGACTTTTTTAGAAGAGCCTTTCACTGTTGTTTATTTTTTTCTAATTTAAGGAAAAACATATCGTCCTTAAGCCTGATAGAAGTAAATGGGGGTTAAGGAGATTTTCACATAAGTAAACTATGACGTCTTGCCAGAAGGGAAGTGAAGGCTAGTATTTCTGATTGCAACTAGTAAATGTGGAGTTGTTGCCCGCCAAAATCATAAAAAGGCAGTCCAGAATTTATGTAGTCTGAGACAATAAAAAAACGTATGACTAAATGTACATGAGGAGGCGTGGCATCTGTCACACTGGTCCACAACATTTGGATAGATTTTAGATTTGCTGAAATGGACTCTATGTAACACTTTAACTATATAAGCTGCAGCCTGGCACAAGGAGAAGATGAGCGCATACTATGTACCACCTTATCCCATCATTGATCTGTCAAATTTACCCCAGGCTCACGCTACCAAGCATTTTTAGTTTTGACAGCCAAATTGTTTTCCAGAGCCAAATCTTAGAAATGAGCAATTTCTGGTGAGGTTTATAGGTGTTGCTGTAAAAAAGGTGTGAAGTGTCTACTTTGAATAGAGACAATGCAGGCCGGGGGTTGGGTAGAGGGGCAGTCAGCAAGAGCATGGTTTGGCAGGTATGCATGTTGAGGACAAGGGTGACCTTTAACATCAATGGAAAGTTAGTCTGTATAAGTAATATGTCTTTATTAAATGAATGATCCCAATAAAACAAATCCAGAACAATATTAATCACAGACTCAAAAGATGGAAAATCAGCAAACTATTTTTTTTTTAGATTTTATACAGTTTGAACAACAAAAATCTTACTATTTCCTTTGAGGAGAGTGAAATTATTTCACATGAAATTGTTTATTTTATAACATGTTAGTTTTTTAGGTAAACAAAAATAAATTAAATCAGAAGTTTGCCTCAATAATTCAAACATTTTATTATATTTTATTTCATATTTTATTGATATGTAACATTTTCAAATGTAGTATTTATCTTTGTAAACATACTATAATTGTAATACAAAAACAATTCCTGCAATTTTGCATTTACTGTAAGAGTGCAACTCTCACTAATGGAGTGAATAGCTTCTTATTTCCTAAACAACCACGTCAGAAGACATATGCTGTGGTTTGTGAAAAGATGTAACTCTGTTTCAGAGGAGTGAAATTATGACTAAATTTACATGAGGAGGCGTGGCATCCGTCACACTGGTCCACACCATTTGGATACATTTCAGATTTGCTGAAATGGACTCTATGTAACACTTTAACACTGTATAAGATGCAGCCTGACACAAGGAGAAGATGAGCTTATACTATGTACCACCTTATTGATCTGTCAAATTTACCACAGGCTCACGCTCCCAAGCATTTTTAGTTTCGACAGCTAAATTGTTTTCCAGAGCCATGAGTTTGTCATACATCTTAGAAATTAGCAATTTCTGATGAGGTTTAAAGGTCAGAAGGTCTTCCCATGGTTGGTTTATAGAGAGAGAAGGATAACACGAAAAAAGAGAAGAGGCACAATGTCTAATTTGAACGTACATAAATAACTGGGTTGTAGGTAAATTAAAACCTTTTGGGAAGTCTGAAAAAGTAGCAAAGTGCCCATCCTTATGAAGGTCTGAATACCTAAATGCCCTTATTTTGCCATAACATGTAGGATATATTCCCAACAGATGGGGGGAATAGATGATTGTTCACTATGGGCATCAGAGTGGATGCAGAGGAAAACATAAAATGGCGCCTAAACTGGAACCAAATCTTCAGAGTGGATAGCACAATAGGATTCCTTGTGAAACTAGAAGGGTTAATGGGCTTCAAAGTGAATTTGAAAGGTAAATTCCATATTTGTACATGTTTCTCTTGTAAGGATCCATCAATTGATTATGTTGGTAAATAAATGATTTCCTACATGGCTGGATATTTTTAGGGAGCTACTCTAGGCTTAAAATAAAGTTACTAAAGGAACCAGATATCCAACTAAGTTTAGCTTAAAAATGTTGGTGCATACAACTGTTACCATACCTCTTTTAATAAATCCACTATATTTATGTTTGCAAGGAGATGTATGCAGCCTCTGGGAGAGACACAGCATCACAGTCTTATAACATAAGTCCAACTCACTGTCAGTGTTGCTGTAGAAAATGTGTGAAGTGCCTACTTTGAATAGAGACAATGCAGGCCAGGGGTGGGGGTTGAAGGGCTGCCAGCAAGGGCATGGTTTGGCAGGTATGTATGTGGGGGACAAGAGAGTGACCTTTCACATCAATGGAAAGTTAGTCTGTATAAGTAATATGTCTTTATTAAATGAATGATCCCAATAAAAGAAATCCAGAAAAATATTAATCAAAGACTCAAAAGATGGAAAATTATTTAAATAATTATTTCACTGGAGGAAACATTAAGTTTCAGTGAACTCTGGGAACCTATGTACACTGTCTGCACAATTATTAGGCAAGTTGTATTTTTGAGGATGTATTTATTATTGAACAACTACAGTGTTCTCGGTCAATCCAAAATGTAAATTAACCTAAACCTGAAAGTTTAAAAAATTAAAAGTGAGGTTTTGTCTTTTTTAAGGGAATACATATATTTGCAGAATTATTAGGCAACTATTAGTGTGCAGAATTATTATGCAACTAAATTAAAAAATAAACATTTTCCCATTTCACTTATTTATTTGCATCTGTTAAAGTGAGAATGATAAAACCACTCAACATTTACAAATTAACATTTCTGACATGTAAAAAAAAATCAGTGACCAATATAGCCACCCTTCTTTTCGATAACTGTCACACTGTCATTCATGGAGTTTGTCAGTTTCTTGATCTGTTGACGATCAACTTTTTGTGCAGCAGCCACCACAGCCTCCCAGACACTGTTCCGAGAGGTGTACTGATTTCCTTCACTGTAAATCTCTTGTTTAAGCAGGGCCCACAGGTTCTCAATAGGGTTTAGGTCAGGTGAGGAAGGGGGCCATGTCATAATTTTCATCCTTAAGGCCTTTACGGGCTAGCCATGCAGTTGAGTACTTCGATGTATGCGATGGAGCATTGTCCTGCATACAAATCATGGTCTTCTTGAAATATGCAGACTTTTTCCTGTACCACTGCTTGAAGAAAGTGTCTTCTAAAAACTGTCTGTAGGTTTGGGAGGTGATTTTAATGCCATTTTCGACCCAAAAAGGTCCAACTTGCTCATCTTTAATAATACCAGCCCATACCAGTACCCCACCTCAACCTTGCTGCCGTCTGAGTCGAAGTGGAGCTCTGTGTACGTTACTGATCCAGCCACGGGCCTCCAAATCTTTGGCAGTTAATTTGCGTATTTTTTTCTCAATATGTTTCTTGCGACCCTGTTGGCTATTTGCAACAAAATGTTTCATGGTTCTGTGGTCACGCCCCAATATCTTAGCAATTTCAAGAGTGTTCCATCCCTCTAAAAGACTTTATGCAATTTTTGATTTTTCAGAGTCCGTTAAATCTCTTTTTTGTCCCATTTTGTCTGAGAAAGAGAAACTGCCTAATAACTATGCACACCTTGATATAGAGTGTTGAACTCCTTAGGCCACACCTTAACTCATTACGCAAATACACATCACCTGGTATGCTTAAATTGAATAAGCACTCAATTGTATACAGCTTAAAGTTGGAAAATATGCATACAAATTATGATATGGCCAAAATACTCACTTGCCTAATAATTGTGCACACAGTGTAGTATAGATATGCAAAGATTTTAGAAATCTGTTCACCCTAGCCTGAGAAAAGGGAAACAAATATTTTTTATTGTCTCTCAGGCTCTGTGGCTCAAAAGGAAGAAATCCTCCTACTACCAAAATGAAACAAAACACCAGCACATTTTTTTAGAGGGAACTTCAATTCTTTCACATGAAATTATTTTATAACATACCAGTTTTATTAGGTACGTTAAATTAAATCAGAAGTTTGCCTTAATAGATAATATTTTTATTTATTAATTATCATATTTTTCTATTTTCTATTTTATTGACACGTAACATTTTGATTTTATTGTAGTATTTATTTGTGTAAATATTCTATAATTATGATACAGAAATCAATTCCTGTTATTTTGTCATCTGCTATAAGGATGCCATATGCTGTGGTCTGGGAAAATATGTAACTTTGTTTCAGTGGAGTGAAATTATTGGCCTGCATTAAACAAAGAAAACTACTCAGGAAAAGATGAAACTACTACAATCTTGTTAAGAACTGTCCAACGCATTATGAAAAGCCTGGAGAGATAGTAGTGAACTTTCATCTTTGAAGAAATGTGGTCGGGAAAAAAAAAATAATGTTCATGATGGGAGATCACTTAAAATAAATACAATTATTTGGTTGTATCAACATTTTAAATATCAACAATAGAACTCTTGGCTATGTTCAATATTGAACTTGAGAGCCTATCATCAGAGGGGTGTTTCAGGTAGCTGGTTTTGAGGCAACCCAGAGTTTGTTCGCTCTGAGTTAGTGGAAACTCTGGGTCAGTTTCAGCGCAACCGAGGGTCAGTTACTGCTGAAACATACGCTGTGGGTCTAACCTGCTGGATAGGTGGTTAGACCTACCCTGAGGAGGATCAATCATTTGTTTCTTCTGTTTCCATGGTGAATCATGTTATCAGCGATCCATTGACGATGGCTTTTACGCACATGTTCCACCCAGAGTGAACACACTCGGAGTTGATAAACCCAACGCTGATCCACTGTTCTGAAACCGAAAACCCAGGATTGATAAGCAACACTGGGTTTTCGATTAAACTCAAAGTATGTAAAACCAGGTACCTGAAACACCCCTCTGGGGTTGTTTCAGTTGGTCAGGCCTAGGTTCTAAGCAACTTTATGTGCCAAATAAAGCGTATCAAAATGTGTTACAGCGAATATGTGCTGTAATCAAAGCTAAAGATGGTGCAACAAGATATTTGAGTGTGTGACTTTTATTAGGCCGGGCAGTGATCCTATTGAAGCAAACTGTTGGTTTTCATTCAAGTCACTCACATTATTCAAACTGTAATGAGTAAAAGTTTGTAATGTGGTGTTTGATGCTGGTGTTTTTACTCTGTTTGCTCTGATAGACAGTGTAAGTTTGTTTAGATGTGTGTGACAGTGTGTTGCTTGGAATGAGTTTTGCAGGTGTTGTGAACTGTTCAGCTCAGGTGACTATTGGTAAAGCAGACAGTGTTGCACATGTCGCTCTACTTGTGCCCACTGTCGTTCAGCTATCGTAAAAAAATATTTAAAAAATATATGTATTAAAACATTTTTAAACTCTACAAATCATTTACAAATTATATGTTATGTTATAACTATTCTCAACTGCAGTTAATATTATTTTCATAGGTATTATTGATCTAGCTAGGTATTTATCATCCATGATGGAGTGTGAATATCATTCCATCCTAACCAACAGGGAACTTCTGTCAATTAGTGCCAACTAAATGGGGACTCCTGTCATTCCATACAATTTAGGACTGCAGGTAGGGTAAATATGTATAACATAGCACCATGCTGCTACAATCACAGACTGGTTTTCTGCCCTAAACTACCTCCATACAGTGAACTTAAAGTACATGTTGGGAGGGAATTTTCAGTCTTTAGTATGGTTAATATTTATGGTAGAGATGTATAGTTAATTTATGCCAGTCTTGTGTGTTTGTCTATATCTCAGACACTAGGTCAGCCTGGTAGACTGTTAGGAGACACTTAAGTCAGTTGTATAGATAAAGTCTCATCTCTTTAGACTCCAGAATGTTATGGTTCACCGTGTTCAGCTCTGAACCAAAACAGTGGTACGCTTGGTGCCCGAGCCGGGGAGGTGTTAGAGATAGCACAAGGTTAATACACAGCTCTCAGGAAGTGTCTGTCAGAATTGAAGTGCAAGTCACGAGAGTTGCAGTCCGGTTCTCCTTGGCCAAGCCTGTAATAAATATTGCTTCATAATTCATCCAAGTCTCCTGAAATATTCTTCCATCTGAGTTGACCTCCAACCTTGAAAGAACTTCCATCACAAATAATTTGTGATGGAAGTTCTTCCTAAATTTTGATGTTTCTAAACCCATGTTAGTAGGGTGTAAAATGTTTTACCTTTGCTGCGCCAACTGCAATAACACCAGCATTGTAAACCCACCACAGTGTAAGCCATATGTTTAGAAATGTATACAAAATGCTATGTTGCATATTCAGGAAGAGGCGAGGTGGGAATCATCACAGTATACCCACTACACAAAACTAGACTACACCTCTAATGTATTCCATAGTGTGTATTACATATTGTTAAAAATCACATACTTGCTGTCAGCAGACTAAATATAACATGTTAATCTCTACGAATCATGTTCAAATTATATGTTGTGTTATAACTATTCTCAAATTCAGTTGAGATTATTTTCATAAGTATTAATGATCTGCCAACGTTTTTTACATTCATGATGGAGTGTGAATATCATTCCATCCTAACCAACAGGGAACTTGTGTCAATTAGTGCCAACTAAACGGGGACTCCTGTCATTCCATACAATTTAGGACTGCAGGTATAGTCAATATGTATAACATACAGACATTTAAGACTACATTTATAATATTTTATTTCTCTTAAGAATGATTCAGTTTGCCTAATGAAAATGCATATTTTTACCATTTTAAAAGTAATAGCAGTGTTTGATTTATTCCATAATGTGCATTACATATTGTTAAAAATCACAGCAAACAGCAACAGATACTTGCTCTCAGCAGACCAGTCATCCATGTGTCAGCCCTCTGTTCATCTAGTCAGCACTGCTAAATACTTTTTAAAATAGACAATTAAGATTTCACTAGAAAGTCCCCTCTCGTACTGTTAAAACTGAAAGAAGAAAATTATAACAGCAAATTAAACTGTTGTGGTTTAATACATCTTTAAAATGTAACATTGAGAACACATTTGCTTGGATAAGGAAAATGGTGTTGCTAAGTCACTGATATTAGTGCATCCAATAAGTTACTTCTTATTTGATATTTATTTGCAACTAGTGGCCATGACTTTCTTTGGACGGGCAGTGTATCTACTGAAGCAAACTGTTGGTTTTCATTCAAGTCACTCACATTATTCAAACTGTAATGAGTAAATGTTTGTAATTTGTTTATTGGTGTTCGATGCTGGTGTTTTTACTCTGTGTGTCAGTTCAGATTATTTTCATAGGCATTATTGATCTGGCTAGGTCTTTTTCATACATGATGGAGTGTGAATATCATTCCATCCTAACCAACAGGGAACTTGTGTCAATTAGTACCAACTAAAAGAGGACTCATGTCATTTGAAACAGTAGAAGAGAGGACCTTTTTCTAATTAGAACCGCAAAATAAACTGTAGTGGTTTAATACATCTTTAGAATGTAACATTGTGAACACATTCCTTTAAATAACGATAAGGCTTGGATAAGGAAAATGTTGTTGCTATGTCCCTGATATTAGTGCATCCAACAAGTTACTTCTTATTTGATATTTATTTGCAACATGTGGCCATGATTATATTCATAGTATTTGTATCATATGTTTAGTTAGTGTTAAAGTTAAAGGTATATAATCTATCTTAAAAAGAAACAAAGGGAGGTAACTGCAGCAAGCAAACACTCATTGAGTGAAACAATAGGCACAGACAGCTCCATTGATGCAGTGAATGGAGTCCACTCTTAGATGTCACCCAATGATTCAAGTCCACTGTTAGCAAATTCTTCAAAAAAATTAAAAAAACACATTTAAAGTAATATTATGACAGAAGACATTAAAAGTAAATATTCTGTTGTGTTTTTTTATTTTTTAAATGACTAGAAATAGGTTGCCACACTTGGCTGGTACCTGCGATAGTCCCCTGTTAGTAATGTCGGTGTGTCTGTGTGTGTGTGTGTGTGTGTGTGTGAGTGAGAGAAACACATCTGTAGTGGTGGGTCATGAGCCTCTTCTTTAACAAGGGGAGTAACTGGCAGATGAACTTTCACAGTGACAGCAGCCTATGTGACATGTTCACAACTTTCTCTCGACACTCTCTTTCTCTCGACACTCTCTTCCTCTTGACACTGCTGAAAATATGAAAATTGAGTGATCCAGAGCTGCCAGTAGGCTACTGTCATTTTGTCACTGGGTGTCTTAAGCTGCTTTTTCATGACATGGTACCGGCTCCACTCTCCTCTACTTGTCTTTAGAATCAGATACCTTTCTGCAGATCATTTCCCATTCCGTGATAGTTCCAATGATAGTACTGCCTCTGTGTAGCTAGTCGTCATAGCGATGTTAGCGGCTAACGCTAGCGCCTATTCAGTTCTACTCAGTCTTTGCAAATGTTGTTTTTGGATGACTTAATGTTTTGGCCTTTGCCCCTCAGAAACAGGGTGTGGTTTTCTGGGATGCCGTTTTAGATAGAAATGTTTAGAAGGATTAGACGTGAGTCGTGATTGCTGTCAGTGGTGATATTAATGCTGGGTCCTTGCACTTCTTTTCCCGCTTCACTGCACGCTCATTCACATGCAGTGTACCAGTCATATCTAAACACGCTCCCTGTCTACACTGTATACGTCCCATTTCCCCGTCGCTTCCCCTATCCTTTCATATCTGCCTCGACTTCAAAGCGGTGGGCTGCGGCGTTACCTGATGCTAATAGTCCACATGAAAGAGAATCTGTATGAGGTGTTGAGCGTCGGGGACTGGCGAGGGCTCTTGGGTGTGTGTGAGTGGGGCGGGGGGGTAGTACTCTCTCTCTTCTACGTCAAGCTAGACACTCTATTCCCCTGCTTATAGTTAGTGGTGACTTCTAAAGCACCTTCAGAGATACAGGGGTAGATATTTCATCGCTTGCACTGGTGGCGCAGACCTTTTTTTTTAACATGAGCCACATGTATAGGAAAGTGAAGTGAAGGTCCAGTTCAAGAGGATAGTAGTGCTACCGCTATCTGACACGTCACTTGGGTGTGGTTTGGGTCAAGAGAGTTGACAAATATGAAGAAGAAAAGCAGTGGGATCAGAGCCTAGACCAGTCAACAAGAGCTGAATGACTCCCCCTGGGACAAAAGCAATAGTGTAATTCAGTGACACTGTTTGAAGGGGTCCACTAGTTAGCACAGCCATACATCATCCTGCCAGACAGGGGGAGGGGAGGTGAAGTTGAAGAGTGGCTGAGGAGATAGGACCGTATTAGCATGAAGATAACTCCTACCTGAGAGGACTTATCAAACCTAATTTAAATGGTCTTACTGGAAATTAAAATGAAGAAACCAGGCATGGTCAGGCTCATTTTTGGGAGCACAAAAGCAGTCAGTCTTCCCGAGAGCTAGATAGGAGTGGAGTGATGGTGTAGTGTAGGGCTGCAACTAACGATTATTTTGATAATCGATTAATCCGTCAATTATTTTCTCGATTAATCGATTATTAATCGATTAGTGTTTTGGTCCGTAAAATGTCAGAAAATGGTGAAAAATGTTGATACATTTTCCAAAGCCCATGTTGACGTCCTCAAATGTATTGTTATGTCCAAAACACACAGATATTTAAGTTTACTGTCATAATAGGATAAAAGAAACCAGAAAATATTCACATTTGAGAAGCTGAAATCAGAGAAATTGGATTTTTTTTATTCAGAAATTACTCGAAACGATTAATCGATTATCAAAATAGTTGGTGATTATTTTAATAATCGATTAATAATTGATTTGTCGATTAATCGTTGCAGCTCTAGTGTAGTGCACCATAGAGCAAGGGCAACATTTTGAAGCAGCTTTGAGGAGAGAATATGTTGATTCTGGCAGAAGCTTCCATCTAGTTCTAAACTGCATGTACAACTTGTCTGATTCTCCCCACCACCTCCACCTCCTTCCCTCCGAGTGGATTGCCTTGACACTGACACTCAATGTCTTCAAGGTGTTTGGACACTGTTTGTACAGATGTTTGCTGTAAGCTTGCTGGCAATGGACACACAAACAATGTCAGTAGGGGAGTACACTAGAGCATGTTTTTGTTATTATCTCAGAACCAGCCAGAATGTCCGGTCCTTTATGTTCATGATTCATGAAGGCCGGGCATATGAGAAAATGCTTCCCAATATGTAAACATGTTCTCCCTTTCTCCAAGGAATTGAACAATACATGCTAACTAAATGATGTGTATTTCCGTACATTTGGGGATTTGAAATGTCTGTCCAACAAGCCTACAACGCTCATTACACTTGACCAACAAAATGTTTTACTGACGGTAAAACTTGAGTTCCACTATCTCAAATTAAAATTCTGACATTAAAAGACTATTATTTGAGGAACTAACTCGCCAAATGTTAGACTGAGAAAGAAAAAGAAGCAGCATGACCTCCCTAACCATGGACAAAGCAAACGAACAATCCAGCAAAAAAAAAAGCTAAAGAATATATTTGAGAAATGGAAAAGGTTTCAAACCATGGCATTCACAGTGTGAAGGATGTGCTACTCAGGCTACCAAGCTGACACTGGTAGAAGGTTGCTATGAAAACCAAGTGCTGGTTGACTTTATAGCTGCCCCCTGTCCTCAGTGAAAGGAAAGTTTTTTTTTTCTCTAGAAACAGTGAAGACTTTTTTTTTCGTCTTGTTTTTTTATTACTAGTGAAGTACCGTGTTAATGCTCTACACCAAAGCAAATATCAAATTAGTTTTTTTGAACATTGAGTTTTTTTGTTGGTTATCTGACAACTAGTTAATGTGAGCTGACTGTGCATATTTAGGCCTGCTAAACGCTGTTTTTTTTTTAAAGTGTAGAGAAAAGGTATTCCCACTGAACCTCAAACAGTGATTGATTAATTAATTAACAATTAAGATGACATATTTTAGGAAACATTGCTTTCTTCCACAAAAAAAACACAACAACAAGAAACCTTGCATTTGAAGTTACTTTGGTCCATCCGTCTGTAGCATGTACATTCACACCATGTGTTATGGCGCTTTTAGCTGCTGCCCTTTAAAACTCATCAGGCTACTGTCAAGGTCACAAATCAAACAAAGCCGGCTGTACAAATGTGGTTTTCAGATCAGTACCATAACATCTAACTACTGTGAGTGATGCTTCAGCCAGGTCGGTCCAGGATATTGCCTGCAGAGAACATTAACAGTAAACTCACATTTCTAGGATAGAAACGGAGGTATTAGGCAAAAACTGTGTGCAAGGCAGTGAAAACTTCCTTGTGTTTTTACACAGCCTTCCCATGCAAAGCTGCGGTTTGGTTTTGATTTGATTCCTTAAAGCGTCGTGGCTGCTTAAACCGCATTTTCATTTGACTCTAGTCATTTGGAACATTTTGCTCATTCAAACCGGGGCTTTGATTAAAAACAAAGGGGGCGCTTATCTCAAAGGGGCTGGTTTCTTCCCCCTAGCCTTTGAAAACAGCTCACAGCAAATTATGGTAAATAAGTGTACAAAAGCCTCTGCCTATGCATATGCAGGTCAGCTTCCTTCAAAAACACTGGCCTACAATGTGGCAAACAATACAGTCCTGTGATGCATGTGGGCGCAACCCATAGCACTGATCTCCGTCTGTGCTCCGTCTCTGTGCCTTTCATTTCCCATTGCCTCGTTTCCTCCCTTTGCCAGAACATCAATCAGTTGCAGATGGAGAAAATAATAATTTCCGACAACTATTGATAGATGGCTAATCTCTGAGGAGAGCGGACCTCTTGCGGGCGGCGTCAACGATACCAGCTTTTTCATGTTGCAAATTAATTCCTGAGCGTAGTAACTAGAGGCAGTTTGGAGAAAAAAAGGGATTTGATTTATAATTAAACAACATTCCTTCAGATGATGCCTAAACGACTCAAAGCTTTCGACCGATGAAGTTCTAACCTCTGTACAATCACAGATGGGCTGTTCATGGGGAAAGCGTGGCCAAAATGTGCGCCATTGTTTTTGGTCATGGAAAATCAGGCCACTCCCTGCTTTGCTTTCGAGTGCTTTGTCTACCTCCATTATTTCATTCTATTCTCAGAACTGTTCTGAAAAGTAAAAAAAAAAGTGCTCCCTCTTTCCTTGTCCTGGTTCTGATCACAAGTTCATGTTATCATTCCATTTCTCATCTGTCGAGGCAATTTATATGGTGTCACACGATTGCACCCCAATTTCAGCTCATTGAAATGTTGGTCTTACGACACGGACTCTTGCAAAAGGAGCCACGGAGGAGTGCTCTCCTAATGGAATTTAAATCAAGCCACGGTTCCCGAGCCTAATCCTGATTATCAGGGGGATCACTTTGAGTTAATGACAGCCAGCGGTTTCTTGTCCACAGAATTTGTAGTCCCTCCATTCAAATACCTGCTTTCTTCAGGCCCCCATACAGTTGCTGGGGTTTGGCATCGCATTGCATTCAGTTGCATCATGTTGAACCTCTTTGATGTTCCACTGGCACTTCTTCGTACCCCCTTATTCAAACTCCGCTCCCCCTCTTTTGACCCGAAAAGCAAAGACAATTGCAGAGGAGACAGAAAGCGACGCAAGTACGCAATGATGTTGCATTGAGATCGTTACAGTGTCACCCACAAGAAAGGGCACAATGCCACTCTCCATTAGGCACCAGTTTGAAGCAGAGTTTGGTTTACAGTCATGTTCTTAAAAGGGCTGGACTGGGATCTGAGACATAGACCTTCTCTTATCTGCCAGTTATTAACTCCCCACCCATCAGTTTCCATTGGGATATACTTTAGAGGCTTCTCTTTATGTCTCTTTCTGTGTTGTTCTCTTTAGTTATTCCTACATCACAATCCATAAATATTCCCTTCTTCTTTTCTATCTCCATCACTATGTAGCCTACTAAATCTGAGACAATGCATGTAAACCCATAGTTTTTGTAAGCACTGGGTAATTTTGAGATGTTTTACCTATTTCAACTTTTTAACAGTTATAACATAATTGTTTTAAGGTAAGTCATCAACTGGGGAAGTTTCATGATGGTATGCTCCCCTTAATTGATCAACTTTTCCCTACAACCCCCATCCCCTTCATGAAAGTTATTTTCACTCCTTATCCTTCCTCTGTCCCTCCCTCCCTCCCTATCACTAGCTCCGCTCACGTCCTGGTGCTGTCTCACTCTGCAGAGCGACACATTGTGTGCAGACGCTGCGAGTCTCCGAAGAGTGAAGCTGGCTAATGCATAGCAAACACTAACCAGCCAAGTCAGGCATGCATAACACGAAAGGATGGTCCCCCTCGTTTTTTGTGCCGGGGCCATTATACTCAGTACTTAACGCTCTCCTTCTCAGCCATACATTCCAATAAGCCCCCAGTAGTTTGTACAGCTCAGGCTGCTGACATGCGCATTCAGTCAGGACCCAAATTATCGGCTTTCTCGCCAGGCACCTTAATCACCCAGAGGGACCTATATAAGCCTGAATGAACGATAGCGCGAAAAGAGCCCACGACTCTCTCTCTCTCTCTCTCTCTCTCTCTCTCAATATTGCTCACTCCTTCACACTCTTATCTTCAGTTTGCCTTCCAGTCATTTCATATTCAATCAGAGGAAAGTGAAGAGACATTTCGCGTTGTTGACCATGCAGGTCATTTGTAAAAGCTAATAGACAGTAAGTGAAAAGGAAGCATGCACGGCGCCAGGATTTTTTCTCCACCGGGGCAAAGGAGGGGCTTGACCAATATGTGGGGGTGCTGCACTATAACGTAGCCAGAGAAGAGATTCTGCGTGTGTTTCATTAAAACTCGGTGTGGCACGTTTATTTAGGATATGCACAACAGTGGGGTTCCTGGGGGTCCTCCCCCAGGAAAATTTGAGCCTCAAATACTTGTTTCTTGCGTTCTGGCGACTTTAAAGCACAAACAAGTTGTTCACATCATCATCAACTTTTGCCTTTTTTAGTTGTTCCAAAGAATCTGCCTTATCATCTTTCCATCTAATCTAAATGATAACTGACCATTATGTTTGTTTATCGTCTCTCTTGCGTGACATTGTATAATAACAATAGTAGCCTAAATATATATCTCTTTGCTGTGCGCTGGGGAGAAACAGACACGCTGGCAACTTTTCTGGTATCAAATTGGTGATTGCAGGATGATTTGGACGGCGGAGCTGCTTGCCGGGTGCGAGGCAAAAAATAAATAAATAAAATGACTCGGCGCATCACTACGCTACATAATAGGCTGGCCTGATGTGAAAATATAGGATACTTACTAATTTGCTACAGTGATAAATACAAACTGCACCAATGTAATAGTGTTACATGCAGCGGTGATGGTTTTAGTATAAGACTTAGGGTTTCCCCTACAAGTAGGTCGTAAAAAGTCGGGTCGTCTTATATTTTGGGGTCTAATATTCGGCGTGCAGTAAGGGAATGCCCGTTACCAGAGCGATCATTCAGTTTAAGCGCCTGTGTCCACCTTGTTTGTTTTCTTTTTTTCTGGTGCAACACTGGTTGTGCACTCTGAAGCGGCTGGGGCATGTGTTTTTGCGCTGGGAGAGAGAACGCGGTGGGCTGAGACTAGTAGCCTACCTAGGCTATACAAAGTTAACGTGCAGGAATCCCCGTTGATAATTAGTCTTGGACCATATAGTTTTTCTGCACAGCGGCTTTCACAGGCGAGATCTCACTGTGAACTCAATGCCACAGGTTTCACCGGGTGATGCGCTGCTTTGCTCGGCCGGGATCAGACAAGTGAGCGACGAGCATTCAGGTGCTCTTCAAAAATCCAGAATCTGAATTTAGGATTCCGACTTTGATAGCCTATTCATTAACTTTTAAGATGTAGACTAACCCTAGAATAAGAATAGCAGTAGGCTAAAAGGAATATTTAATTGTTAGCAGCGTTTAAAGAAAATGCAATACAGTAGGCCTATATGGGACTAGAATCCTAGGGGGGCTGAACCGGGGCTAACCAGATTTCTAACGGGGCTTTAGCCCCGGTCAGCCCCGGTGTAGCGCCGTCACTGAAAGGAAGCCAGAGCGTTGTGTGAATACGCCAACATTTGGTAAGTCCCAGAGCTTACAAATGTGCCCCTGGAGTTGCAAATTAACTAGTCACTTAGAATATGGGGTAGAAAATACGTCAGGCTGTTAGGCCAAAATTGCTAATACCCTTTCGCGACTTCAATATTAAGTCCCAGCCTAATGCCGAATATATCAAAATGGCACGGTCAGGCACACTCAATCTCGAAGTTTCTCCCAACTGAAGTCATTAAAAGAATGACTGTGGTTTTACGAACAATCATTATACAGCGCAGAGGTTCAGAGTTAGATCATAAAAGACCCTGGTGACCTATCAATAAGAGCACTGAGAATAGGAAATGGAGAATAACAGGATGATTTTAAAAATAAAAAAGGTTTAACTACAACATCAATAATTCAACATGAAGTAAAAAGGAGAGGAAAGGTGAAAAGCTCCTTGCTTTTACACTTGATGGTCTTATCTGTCATGCCTTAGTGCAAGGAGTGCCATTTGTTTCACGTGTGGCACACAACTGCTTGATCTACTTGAGCTTGCATCCATCACAGCAAGCTGCCAGTCTTAAACAGGCTTTTGCATTATGACAAGGGCAATGCTTGTGTCGGGCGAGGGATGTGCAACCTAAGACAGGGGCACCTTTAATGCAATGCATGACGTGTTCGCATATGGAGGGATAAAGCATGGGCTGGTCTAAAGGAGTCAAACAAAGGCTGCCTTTGGCGATATAGGTGAACTATATGCCAGCGATCCAGCAAATGTGTCCATTTCAAATATATATATATATATATATATATATATATATATATATATATATATATATATATATATATATATATATATATATATATATATATATATATATATATATATATATATATATATATATATATATATATAGAGAGAGAGAGAGAGAGAGAGAGAGAGAGAGAGAGAGAGAGAGAGAGAGAGAGAGAGAGAGAGAGAGAGAGAGAGAGAGAGAGAGAGCCAAAGGCTGCTAAATTGCCCATTTCATTATTGATAAGCATCTCAGGCAGAAGTCAGTCATCTGTTATGATTGACAGCTGACTCTCAGCCACTGATTTTCCACATGAGAGAGAGTGAGGCAAGTCAAGCAATGCGGGATGTGACGGTCCAATTTCACTTCAAATGGAACCCTAGGTGCAGGAAGACAGGCAAAGTGAAAACAAATCACTGTACCAGGCAAAGTGAAAACAAATCACTGTACCTTTCAAAATGTAAGTAATATAAGCTAAATAACAGATCATGTTTTGCAAAACACTCGGGGGGTTGGCATTTATATTGGAGGCAGTGGAACGAAGGAACACGTACAATGCAATCTTAATTAAACTATTCTGTTAAGGAGCAATCAGATGTAAACCGAGGCGTATTAATACATAATATGATAAATATTTACGCCCCGTGATTCCACAGAATACTTTTATTCTACCACACATCCAATTATTAACAGTGGCAGAATAAGTGGATTTCCTCAAACGAAAAAGGACCAGTTTTCTAACCCATATGGCGTGAGAATTAATATTAAGTCATTCAAACTCGCACACAAAGATGAACATATAGTGGCCCTAGAGAAGTGGTTCTCAAACTTTTTTTGTAATTCCCCACTTTGGAGGTGGGGATAAAATCATGGAATAAAATTCAAACATAGAGAAAATATGAGCATGTTTTGCACTGCACATATTTTCAAAATAGGGCTGCAGGCTCAATACTGCCACTTTCAAGTAGGGATGGAGATCGCTACTTTTTATTGATATCGATACCGTCATCGAGTCTCCTTAACAATTTGAGTCTTTACCGTGACCACTATCGATACTTTTCTATTATTGTGTTGAAAGAGTACTGGTATTATTGCTTTAATTGCATATAAGATGATCAGAGCTCAAGATAGGAAATTCAACAGGTCATAGTTCCATTTTTACTATCTATTTTATATTGCTGTTGGGAAAACAAGTTCTTCACAAAAACCATACTATTCAAGTTTCTCGCAGAAAACTAAAATTATTTTTTTT
>OX442360.1:30958929-30978929 GCA_949357725.1 Hyperoplus immaculatus
AATATCAGATGAAAATATTTTATTGTACTTTCAATCTTTTGATATGAATAAAAAGGATGATTATCACCAAGTGAAAAGAGTCACTTTTTTTTTTTTTTTTACACTTTATAGATTATTTTTGGGCCATTTTTCAGTTTATTAGACGGACATATTTGGAGAGAACTTCATTTTCTGTAACAGTGCTTGTCAAAAATCAGTGAATATCTCCTCATGATCCGCTATCCGTCTGTACTGGGCGGCAGTGGCGAAGTGGGTAGAGTGTTCGCCTCTGGTGTGCAGGGTCGGAGGTTCGATCCCCCGTCTCCCCGCCACATGTCGAAGTGTCCCTGAGCAAGACACTGAACCCCAAATTGCTCCCGATAGTTAGCTTAGTTAGCTTAGCACCGTAGTGCTAAACCTACCCTGCGTGGTAGCTGCTGCTATCGGTGTATGAATGTGTGTGTGACTGGGTGAATGTGTACAAAAACAATGTAAAGCGCTTTGAGTCTGTGATAAACGGAGATATAGCGCTATACAAGTCCATTTACCATTGTACTGTGTGTGTGTGTGAAGAAAAAATATAGATATGTATTAGCTTACATTGCATACATTTTTTCTTCTTTCTTAGAACTACTACATAGATACTACTTGTAACTCGTAGTAGTTACTTAAGAAAAATAAATTAAAAAAAGATGGTTAACATCAAATATATTTTTCAGCGCACACACAGTACAGACATGAGGTAACAGAACATGAGGAGATATTCACTGATTTTGACAACAAGCGTTCTCCAGAATCACTGACTCCACCTTTAAACTTGATTTTAAAGGCTTCTGTGTATTACTAGTTCTGTATGACACAAATGAGAGAAATCCAGTGAGTTAAGATGGCACCCTTTATTAAACTCACTTCAACTGGTTCTGAATCAACAGACAATAGAAAAACACACCCTGCGTTCCAATCCCCATACTTCCCTACTATTTAGTACGCCAGAAAAAGATTTAGGATGTCCCAATGCATGCACGTCAATTGCAGTATGCTGAACATACATAAATGCCCCACTAACTCCAATAGCATTTTGGAGTATTCGTCTTTATTCTTGACATTTCTCGACATATAAAAGAAAAGATCTTCCTTGTCGGATTTTTTTTCTCTCCTGTCTGTGGCCCTAAAACTCTTCTGTACTTTAGTATGTAGTGTAGTAAAAAGAAAGAGTATGTGATTTGGAACGCAGGGAACATGTACAGGTGAAAACATGGCTGCCGTCCGCCTGCCTTTTAACAACGACCAAAAATATAAAAAAAACTGTTCGATAATGTCACAAAATTCAGAGTACAAAACCTAATAAAAATGTAGCAACTTCTGACATTTTCGGTCGGTTATTACATTTTGAATGCTGTTACATTATATATATATATATATATTTTTTTTTTGGTGGGAAAACTTTATAACATGCATTTTTTCACGACTACCTATCAACCTTGATGAGCAAAAAGTGTTTTACTATTTGGGCTAATTTTTTTGTTACATTGTGGAGCAGTTATTACATTTTGGGGTCGTTGTTTCATTTTGGGCAAGCCTTCATTTAAAGCTTTACAAAAACACACATGAGAACATCAGAAAAATCATCATTCTGAAAATTTGACAAAAACGTGAACACACAAACTCTTGACAATTGATCAACGACTTAAAAAAGTTGCTCCGAGGAACTTTCAGTGTGTGTTAATTCTAGCGTCCCCCTTTGGTTCAAAAGCGGTAGTGTTTTTACCACGCCAGCTGTTGTTCCTGGGTGAGCGTATACCCATGACAAAGGCATTAAGAAAAAAACATAAAAAATAGCATTCTTTGCACTGATGGTCTCGTTTGCTGTTACATGTAATTTATGATCATCAGAGGAAAAATTAGACCGTTTCAGAAATATTTCAAAGTTCCTCGTAGCACCTTTAACTAACTAATAAAGACAGTCAGATTGGTTGGAGAGCTAGTGGCATACTTTTGATTTTATCGCGTCAAAAAATTTAATTAAGACAAACGGCTGTGACATAAAATATTATTCAAAAAAATCATACACGGAAAATTTCAGACACATTTTGTATCTTCACTGTTGGACTGCTTTGTTATAATAATATAATATAATATAATATAATATAATATAATATAATATAATATAATTTATAATTTTTTTTTTACTATTTTATATAATTTTTAAAAAGGCACTGCATAGTTTTACACACTTAGAATTTTAGAGGCAAGAGTGTGAATATTAAAGTGGCCAATATCATTATTTCAAAAGATTCTAATTTTTAGAATCTGTGTGTGTGTTCTAGAATTCCTCTCGAGTTCTATAGAACCCTTCCTCCTCCTTCACCAACGTTCCACACAGTCCTAGGCTGTGTTGTAAAAGCCCCACTAACGTCCTCCCTCTCCTACATACTCAACATGTATATACTACATACTGTCTACTTAACCAGCCATTGTGTATGCGAGGTTCGTCGGACCGTTTCCACTGAAGTATACAGAAGCAATAAAGAATGAAAAAAAAAATAAAAATCTTCCATGCCGTTTGAAAAAGACGCAATGCATTGTGGGGCAGGTTGAGTAGGAAAAGTAACCTGTCGATCCATACACAAAATCTTCCCGGAAGTTAGTACTCATCCGGGCATTTCTCGCCTACACAAACTCGTACACAACCGTTTCATACTCAAATTGACGTCAAGATGAGTATGAGTAGGACGTTTTTAGGGCTTTTAGTATGAGTAGGATGTTAGTAGGGCTTTTAGTATGAGTAGGACGTTAGTATGGCTTTTAGTATGAGTAGGACGTTAGTATGGCTTTAAGTATGAGTAGGACGTTAGTAGGGCTTTCCGAACACAGCCCTAGTCCTTATTATTATTGTTGGTTCTCCGTTGTTAGAATTAGAACCCTTCTCGGAGAGTTCTAGAAGGTTCCGTCCTCAGGGTTCTAGAACATGGTGGACTTGATGTCCTGGCTGAACAGGGTTCCAAAGTTCAGGTCTCGGCACATGAGATCGTCCTCGACGTTCTCCAGCGCCCACTTGTGTTCCACGATCTCTAGGGCCTCCCACTCACTCTGAGACACACAGACAGGCAGGCAGGCAGACAGACAGGCAGGCAGACAGACAGACAGACAGACAGACAGGCATGCAGACAGACAGACAGACACAGACAGACAGGCATGCAGACAGACACATTTTAAGTTTAGAATCATTTTCATTGTAACTTAAATTTTTTTCTCAATAGCTTCCATATCATATGACCAAGTTTCTCCAAATGAATCAAGAAAAAATATATAACAAACGAAGACACACACAGGACACAACTCTTTATCAAATGTAAAAAGTTAAAGCTCTACATTATCCCTAACGCATCGTAAGCAATTCTATTTTACTTTCTCCAAAGTGTGTTCTATATTGGTCTGCCAATTCATTGCTGAGATGCTTTCTGTACTCTCTTTGTAAAATATAATAAAAAAATAAAAAAAGGAAAAACGGTAAAATTAAAGGCCTACTTCACCGGTTTGAATATGAAGGTGTATTGAATTCTGAGATCCTATGTAGTAGAAATGTGCGAAAAAAATTAAATTAAAAAATTAAAAAAACGTACTTTGTAAATATTACTGTGATGTCACAGTAAAAGACATCACAGTAATATTTACAAAGTAAGTTTTTTTTTAAACCCTATATTTCTCTTTCTGTGATGTCACGAGAAAGAGAAATATAGGGTTAAAAAAACACTCTTTCTGCCTTTTCTCAGGCTAGGATGAACCGATTTCAATTTTTTTCGCACATTTCTACTACATAGGATCTCAGAATTCAATACACCTTCATATTCAAACCGGTGAAGTAGGCCTTTAAGCTTTAATATATGTTCTGACTACCGACAAAAAAAACTTTGTCACAATACATTTCAACTTTCTGTACTGTCTTTGCAAAATATAATAATAAAAAAAAAAAAAAATTCATTAAACAAAAAAAAAAAAAAAACTGTAAAAAAATTAAAACACTGTAAAAAAAGGTTAAAATAAATAACCTTTAATATCTGTCCTTAGTCACAATACATTTCAAAATAAAATAGATAATATGATGTATAACAATATGTCCAATCGCCCATCTCACCTTGAAAGCCTTGTTGGGGTCGGGGGGCATCGCCATGGCAGCGCCCGTCATCTGGTCCTGCATGATGCGAGACTGATCCGCAGCTACATGGCAACACAAGGGTCAAGATTCAAAATGGTTTTATTGATATGTGTGCACATTAACAATCACAGAGCAGATCAGAGTCCGTTTGATAAAAAAAATCAAATTATTAATATTACGAAACAGGTGGAAAGACATTAGAAGGTTAAAGGTGCAGTGTGTAATATGACATCATCAAGAAAGTTCTACAGAGTTCTAGAATGCAATGCTCCCTGGGTAACCCCAACCCTTTAGAATAATAACGGAAGCTACAGTGGCCTTCAAGGACAAGAACAATTCTAAATTTTAAACAATGCACCTGATGACATTCCAACTATGACACTTTCAAGATGGCGGCACTAGGCCTTGGTCCAAAATATGCAGAAATATGGACATATATGAGACCCTTTCTAAGGGAAAAAATTATAATAAAAAAAAAAGATTCAGCTATTATGCACTAAATTAAATGTACTTATGGATATTATAATTACTTTCTATTAAATCTGCTAGGAAATAAAACCCAAAATTCTACACACTGCAGCTTTAAATGATTAAATTAATCTGTCCAACAGTTGGGTTACAAGTTCGAAAATGGTCTGAGATTTGATTTAATCTATGCTTTTGTTAGGTTCTTTTAAGATTCTTTTGGGGGCATTCTTCTGCTTTATTAGACAGTTTTGGAGAGACAGAGATGAAATGTGTCAGACAGAGAGGGGAATGACATGCAGAGAACGACCCGGGCTGGATTCTAACCCGGGTCTGCTGTGAAGAGAATAAAAGCAAAAAAAAAAAAAAAAAAAAAAAAAAAATCTTAAAAAAATAAAAAAAAATTAAATAAGTGATAATCTAATACCAACTAAAACATCTTTAAAATAAAATAAAATAAAATAAAATAAAATAAAATAGAATAAAATAAAATAGAATAAAATAAAATAAAATAAAATAGAATAAAATAAAATAAAATAAAATAAAATAAAATTAAAAATTGAAGCTCTAGTAGTTGTGACTGACCGTTGTCCTGTCCGAGGATCAGGCTGTACATGCTCCTCAGTCCAAACACGTTGAGGAAATACCAGGAAGCTGAACTCACCCTGAAACAAAACACACAGCCAGCGTTTAAACTAATACACAATAAAGAGATTCAATCAAAGTCAATGTATTGTCAATTGCAAAATATGTGCCACACACACACACACACACACACACACACACACACACACACACACACACACACACACACACACACACACACACACACACACACACACACACACACACACACACACACACACCGAAATAACGTTTGTCTCCGACCCACACTGCAATAAGAAGAAAAGGATAACATTTGGTAAAATAAGATCCGTAATAATATTATTATAATTCATGATCTGCTGGTGTTGTTTGCCTTCTCATTTGTTATGTATTGTTTTCTGTTTAGTTAAAGGTGGAGTCAGTGATTCTGGAGAACGCTTGTTGTCAGAAAAAACCTATGTAGAAGGGAATACATAACTATTTAGTAGTTACTAAAAAAAAAAAAAAGTCAAGTCAACTTTATTTATATAGCACATTTATAACAGACGAGGCGGACCAAAGCGCTGTACAGTAAAATAAGCAAAATACATTACATCACTAAGACTCGTACAAGCAAGAATTTAAATTTAAATTAAAACACAAAACAATAGTAAAAAATAAATAAATAAAAATATCTAGTAGTTACTATAATAAATAAAAACCTATCTAGTAGTTACTATAAAAAATAAAAACATATCTAGTAGTTACTATAATAAATAAAAACATATCTAGTAGTTACTATAAAAAATAAAAACATATCTAGTAGTTACTATAAAAAATAAAAACATATCTAGTAGTTACTATAAAAAATAAAAACATATCTAGTAGTTACTATAAAAAATAAAAACCTATCTAGTAGTTACTATAAAAAATAAAAACATATCTAGTAGTTACTATAAAAAATAAAAACCTATCTAGTAGTTACTATAAAAAATAAAAACCTATCTAGTAGTTACTATAAAAAATAAAAACCTATCTAGTAGTTACTATAAAAAATTAAATAAATAAAAACCTATCTAGTAGTTACTATAATAAATAAAAACCTATCTAGTAGTTACTATAAAAAATTAAATAAATAAAAACCTATCTAGTAGTTACTATAAAAAATAAAAACCTATCTAGTAGTTACTATAATAAATAAAAACCTATCTAGTAGTTACTATAAAAAATTAAATAAATAAAAACCTATCTAGTAGTTACTATAAAAAATAAAAAACATATCTAGTAGTTACTATAAAAAATAAAAAACATATCTAGTAGTTACTATAAAAAATAAAAAACCTATCTAGTAGTTACTAAAACAACATCTATATTGCAGCAGTGTCTCACCATGAGGCGTCTAGAGACAGCAGGTCGATGCCTCTCTGTAACATCGGCTTGAACCTCAGCGTCAGAGGGAACGGAACCTTGGCTGGGAAAACAACAACAACAAGTTTTAAAGCCCTACTTCACCGGTGGGAATATGAAGGTGTATTGAACTCTGAGATCCTATGTAGTATAAATGTGCAAACGTTTTTGAAATCGGTTCATCCTAGCCTGAGAAAAGGCAGAAAGAGTGTTTTATGGTCTCACTGTCTAACCCTACATTTTACCATGTGAGACATCACTTCAGTAAAAATGTAGGGTTAGGATTAACAGGACAGCTGGGCCAAGAGAAGACTGAGGAAAGACTGAGGGAAGAAAAACCTCACTCATTATATTATAATAGTGATTTTATAATGAAAGAATGCCGGTTCTGTATGGGTGAAGTATTCCTTTAAGTTAAGTTACTTTATTAGTCAATGGCTACATTGAAATTCATCTTTTCTCATCTCCCCTCTCAAGTCCCCACACTCCAGAGGGAGTCCTCACACAGGGTCAGCCATAGTACAGACACACAGACAGACAGACAGACAGACAGGCAGGCAGGCAGACAGACACACTCCAGAGGGGGTCCTCACACAGGGTCAGCCATAGTACAGACAGACAGACAGACAGACAGACAGACAGACACACTCCAGAGGGGGTCCTCACACAGGGTCAGCCATAGTACAGCGCCCCTGGAGTAGTTTGGGGTTAAGTGTCTTGCTCAAGGACACAATGGTAGAGATGGTGGGCACCGTAGATATAATAGCAGCCACCAGTAGTTTTGGTGCCGGGGATCGAACCAGCTTTTATTTTTTGTTAAATGTTTGACAGAATAATTTTTGTATTCCTTTGTTCAGTGTGTATGTTAAAGGGGCAGTGTGTAATTTGACATCATCAAGAAAGTTCTACAAAGTTCTAGAATGCAGCGCTCCCTGGGTAACCCCACCCCTTTAGAATAATAACAGAAGCTACAGTGGCCTTCAAGGACAAGAACAATTCTAAATTCTAAACAATGCACCTGATGACCTTCCAAAAACATGGATGCCTCCATAAGACTTGCCCGCTCAATGTACAAAATGTAATATTAATATTTGTAATTCTCCGCTCAGAAGGATAATTCAGATTATTGGCAGAGGTGATTTTACACCAATGAGGACATATTTATGAATGAGGATATTGATTTTAGCTAATAAATTACTTAAAATGTTACACAGTGTCCCTTTAAATAAAATAAAATAAATCTATAAAGTATTTAAATTGAAATTAAAAAACAAGCAACTACACACTAATTAAAACATAGTTATTATGACTACATTTTATTTCTAACAAAGTCTGTTATGAAAAATGCTAATAAAATCCACACACTTCCTTTAAAAAGGTGCAGTGTGTAATATGACATCATCAAGAAAGTTCTACAAAGTTCTAGAATGCAACGCTCCCTGGGTAACCCCAACCCTTTAGAATAATAACAGAAGCTACAGTGGCCTTCAAGGACAAGAACCATTCTACATTTTAAACAATGCACCTGATGACATTCCAACTATGACACTTTCAAGATGGCGGCACTAGGCCTTGGTCCAAGATATGCAGAAATATGGACATATATGAGACCCTTTCTAAGGGGGAAAAACATTTTTTAAAACATTTTTTTCAGCTATTATGCACTAAATTAAATGTACTTCTGGATATTATAATTACTTTCTACAAAATCTGCTAGGAAATAAAACCCAACATTCTACACACTGCAGCTTTAAATGAATACAAAATGTAAATGACTCACTGATGACGAAGCCGGAGAAAGCCCAGTTGATCCATCCACCAATCACGATCATGGGCAGAACGTTGGTCAGGTTCCCTTTCATCATGTCAGTCAACATGCTGGTGTCTATGGCAACAGACAGACAGGGAGAGACAGACAGGGAGGCAGAGAGACAGACAGACAGACAGGCAGGGAGGATGGCAGACAGACAGGGAGGGAAGGAGGGAGGCAGGCACACCACACAAACAGACAGACACACACACATAGACACAGACAACACAGATAGATAGACAGACAGACAGACAGACAGACACACAGAGACACACAGAGACACACACACACACACACACACACACACACACACACACACACACACACACACACACACACACACACACACACACACACACACACACACACACACACACACACACACACAAAGAAAGAAACACACACAAAAAAATACAAATAACGATTACGGTTTACAGCTCATTGATAAAAAAATCCACTATATTTCAAATTATTAGAATATAACAAAATGATTTATGATAAAGAGTTTGTTATTATCTAGATCAGGGGTGGACAACATCTATCTATCTATAGATCTATCTATAAAGCAAGAAACGTCTGTCTGTCTGTCTGTCTGTGACTCACATATCTCTCTCACTGAGAGATTGCGCACGGCATCCTTGATTGATTATGAAGTTTTTTGGACCAAATATGTAGAAGTTATCATATTTATATCATGCTGGCGGAGAATACATGCACACACTGAAGGCCACAGTAACGACGTGTATGAAGTAGTCTCCGGCTAAACCCCGCCTCCCTCTGGTTTGATTGGCAGCTGCGACCAAAGCTTGAAATGAGTGACGAGCGACACACACAGCAGACCTGCTTCCTACGGGCAAGGCACTAGTCATATAAATAATGCCTGTGTTCCAAATCTCCTCCTCTTTCTTTTTTCTATTCTACATACTACATCCGACGATAAAAATAATCTAGTTAGGATGCAGTAGGCATACTATTGGGACATACTTTTACTCTCTTATTTCATCATAACATTGCGCCTTGATCTTGTCTCTTGCTTTTATATCCGTCGCATCCCTGTTTGTTTTCATATGGAGGCTTCGTCGATGTGACGTCACTTCACGTGCGCACTGGATTGTGGGTCAGAATCGCCCAAATAGGATGCAGTTTTTCAACACTAACAATCTTGGCCGCATGAAGTAGGACATCCGGGTACTTCTAACCATCCTAAATCTGGCAACAAGAATCGGGACATCCTAAAAAAAATTGTCTTCCATACTAAATAGTAGAAAGTATGCGATTGGGAACGCAGGGCATGTGTAACCTCTAACCTGTCATTGGGTTCTTGGGGATGACCTTCCTCTTCACAACCTTGAAGAATCCCGTTTCTGTGTCGTTGAAGTAATGTTTCCTCATCGCAAAAGACTGGAAGAGGGAAAACATGTTCACACACCACACAGACAAACAGACACACACACAGACAGACAGACAGACAGACAGACAGGCACACACACACACACACCACACAGACAGACAGGCACACAGACAGACAGACAGACAGACACACAGACAGACAGACAGACACACACACACACACCACACAGACAGACAGACACACACCACACAGACAGACAGACAGACAGACAGACACACACACACACACACACACACCACACAGACAGACAGACACACACACACACACCAGACAGACAGACAGGCAGACAGACACACAAGTTTGTGCGTCTATACTTGTGAGGACATTCATTGACATAGATTGCACATATAGTCCAGTGGATATGTGAATGCATTGTGCTTTTGATGATCCAAACATGAGCTTTGGCACACTGTTAGAGCATGCCCTAATATAAGGAAGATTTTTGGCTATAGGGCCATCGCCAATTTTTTACTATGGCACCAGTGGCGGCCAGTTTAAAAATGACAAACAAACACACACACACACACAGGCACACACACACACACAAGTTTGTACGTCTATACTTGTGAGGACATTTATTGCACATACAATCTTTCTAAGCAACATGGACAGAGTGTGTGTTCTCACCTGTCGTGGGATGTACTTTCCATTCTCCCTGAGGATGCGGCTTCTCAGGAGAACCTGGCTACACACACAGACAGACGGACAGACAGACAGACAGACAGAAAGACAGATAGACAGAGACAGACAGACAGACAGACAGACAGACAGACACACACACAGGCCGGGATCAGAAAACAACGCTCTACAAACATGGGACTTTCACTTCAAGAAAAAAGACAAGATGTCAAGTAACCTCACTTAGTTTCCAGATCACATTAATTGTACGAAGGGAGGAATACTGAAGCCTCGTAGGATACTGTTTCAACAGACAATGTTTTTAAGAAACTTTACAAAAAAAAAAAACAGCCCTAAAGTTGCTAATAAAGAGCGGACTTGAGGGGGCGCTATTTTTTTTTTAAATAGGTGATACAAGGAACTTTTAAATATTTCTGAAACAGTCTCATTTTTCCTCTGATGATCATACATTACATGTAACAGCAAACGAGACCATCAATGCAAAGAATGCTATTTTTATATAGTTTTTTCTTAATGCCTTTGTCATGGGTATATACGCTCACCCAGGAACAACAGCTGGCGTGGTAAAAACACTACCGCTTTTGTCCAAAGGGGGGCGCTAGAATGAACACACACTGAAAGTTCCTCGGAGCAGCTTTAAACAGACCCTTACCTGTCAGAGACCTGCTCGATGTCGACCTTCTTGTCGCTATGCAACAGCCGAGTGACGTAGTGACGGATAATACCAACGAAGAACGTGATGAAGACGATAGGCAGCACGACCCACAGTCTGATGCTGGAGTCTAACAGCAGCTCCGGGCCCGACATCGCACTCTAGTGGACAACACGCGCACACACACTCTGCAAGGAAAGAGCAATACTTATTATGTGTGTGTGTGTGTGGGGGTGGGTGGGTGTGTGTGTGTGTGTGTCCTTGAGTAGCATACACGAAAGTTAACAAAGGCCTCTTTTTAAGGCTGTGTAAAATAAAGTGGATCGGATTTATTTATATAGCGCTTTTATTCACTCTCAAAGCGCTTTACAGGGTTCCAGGTTCCATTCATTCACACACAGTCATACCGGTGGTGGAAGCGTGGCTGCCATTCAGCGCCTACGGCCCCTCAGACCACCACCTCAAACATACAGCAGTCATACACATTCACACAAGGCAAGGTGGGTGAAGTGTCTTGCCCAAGGACACAACAAACAAACACAACAACATACTGGCTCTTCTGCATATTTCACAGAATAGATAATAAAGATAATATCAGATGTGTTCAGCCAATCACTGTCGCCCCTGTTATTCTTCCACACTTGTTTATTTATTTAAATTTATGGCAGACACAACAATGTAGAAAACAGCTGTAAACGTTGTATTCTAATGTCTAAAAAAAATATTTTAAATTGTTTTGAAAAATGAACTTTAGAAATAAAATTTGCATAAGCACACCTGACAGTCTGTCCACTTCAACAAGTATTAACTGCTCTGACAGTCCGAATCGTTAACTTCTTTTTGACTGACTGATTAGTAACACACACACACACACACACACACACACACACACACACACACACAAGAGTATACACATACTGTATTTACACACCTACACAAACACTCACTCGCACAAACTGTCACATAAACAGACACAAACACTCACTCACTCAAATACAGTACACACACACACACACACACACACACACACACACACACACACACACACACACACACACACACACAGCGGAAGCTCCTGTTAGCACCGTAGTCTAAAAAACAGAAACATCTGAAGCTGAAATACTTGAAAAATCCTAAAATAACATAGCGTTAGCATTATCATTAGCCCCCATTGAAGTTGAATGGAGACTCGGCTAACAGAGCTAACCGGTCAACTGTGCTAAGTTACTATTTCTGCTTTAACAAACGCGTCGCTTCAATGACAGTCTACTGTGTCCGTCTCCCTGTGATGTAACCGACATTTGGTGAATATATTGGGCGTTGAATGTGTTTAAAGAGAACGTAACTCACCACATTTATCAACTTTCTCGGCTAGCAACACGACAGACAGACACGCTCGTCTGTACAAACCGGAAGACGTTATTGTTCTTCCGTTACTGTCTGGCGGTTGGCCCGTTGCCGCCACCGCCACCAACTGGTGTGGATGTTTTACTGTGTGTGTGTGTGTGTGTGTGTGTGTGTGTGTGTGTGTGTGTGTGTGTGTGTGTGTGTGTGTGTGTGATATATTTTTTTAAACATATACACACAAACAACAAACAATTAACACAAAAATAAAAGACAAAATTAAATAAACAACTAACGTGGCGTACACTCTACTTTACAGGATTCTAAGGACATTAGAAAAGATGTATGCTATTAATAATATAAAACAATATATAGGCCTATAAAAAAAAAAAAAAAACCCTACACGTCATTTCATAGTCCAGATTTGATTGGCTGTAGTGTGCCCGGCGCGAAAAGTGTATCTTGGAAGAGGACAGGACAGGGGATATTAAAATAGGTCCATCCATGTAGATATTAAGCTAACACATCGCCAGTGAACGGGAGTATTAATGAATAAAGTGTCTTGTATGTATTGGAGAACAAGTTTGAGAGCCTGGATGAACGGTAACGGCCTTGGTTCACCGGCCACGGGATTTCATAATCTCCCAAACTGCGGGCAGAAGTAACCCGGATTTAATGTGGCGTAGCGCAGAAAAGCGGCTAAAGCGGCTAAAGGTTATGATGATTTGCCAAAGTAATTAAAATGTTTTCCAAGTGAGTCTTCAGCTTTGGTGAGTGAACTTATATGTTATAGCCTTTTATATTGTGTGTTAAGCTACTCGGCTGTGCTTTATTTTGTTCCGATGGATCGGTTAATATAATATTGGATAAATGGTGACAGTAGGCTACAGTAGGCTACAGTAAGCTACGAGACTACGGTCAACTCGCGTAGAACATCTGAGGCCATACAGCTAAAAACAGTTTTAAAGAAGCCTGTGGGCAGAATGTCAAGACAACAGGATGAGGAGTTCAGGTGTTGTATAATGTCTTCCAGGTTTTTGTGGTTTATAAGATAAATTTCTGTCATTGCATTTGAATTGATTTTAAGAGGGAATACATATGTTGAACTTGGTATTGATGCAGTGACAGCTTGTCTAATTTTGTGAATTTTCTCAGTAAAGAAGGAGGCAAATTCATTGCAGGCCCTCGTGGAAAGATGCTCAGACGCTACTGGCACAGGAGGGTTTGTTAATCTGTCGACAGTAGCAAACAGGGCACGTGCATTGTTGTTGTTTTTGGTGATGATGTCAGAAAAGAAAGACTGCCTTGCATTTCTCAGTTCCGAGTTAAACGTGCACAGTTTCTCCTTGAAGATGTCATAATGAACCTGGAGATTTGTTTTTCGCCACCTGCGTTCTGCTTTACGGCACTCTCTTCTTTCTATTCGGACCTGCGGGGCATTTCTCCAAGGAGATCTTTTCTTACCAGAGACAACCTTCATCTTAGTGGGCGCAATAGCATCTATAACACTTGTAAGTTTGCCGTTAAAGTTGTCTAAGAGCTCCTTAACTGAGTTACAGGGGAGGGGTGGTATCGAAGAAAATGCTTGAATGAATGTTTCACTGGTATTTTCTGTAATATACCGCTTTTTGATTACTTTTGACTGATCAATTGTGTGCATAGACATTTTACTCTCAAAAAATAAACAGGAATGGTCCGTGAGGGGACCCATATCTGCCACTGTTATGTCTGAAATGTTCATTCCTCTGGAAATGATAAGGTCCAGCGTGTGCCCTTTGTTATGAGTTGGTTTGTCAACATGCTGATTTAGTCCAAAGTTGTCAAGGACACAGAACAGTTCTTTCGCACATCTGTCCTCTGGTTTGTCAGTATGAATATTGAAATCTCCGACGATTAATACACAGTCAAACTCAGTACAGATTACAGACAGCAGTTCAGTAAGTTCATCAAAAAAGCTTGCATTGTATTGTGGTGGCCGGTAGATATTGATGAAAATAGCTCTAGAGGCTGAATTTAACTGCAGAGCCAAATACTCAAATGAATCAAAATTTCCACAAGACATCTTTTTGCATTGTAGAGATTCTTTAAACAGAATAGCAACCCCCCCTCCTTTTTTATGCACTCTGGATTCACTCACAAAATTGTAATTTGCGGGGGCGGACTCTATGAGAACAGCTGAGCTGTTATCTTGGTCTAACCAAGTTTCAGTTAAAAACATAAAATTAAGATTGTGCCTAGTAATAAGATCATTAATTAAAAATGTTTTACCTGCCAAGGATCTGATGTTTAATAAAGCTAAATTTAGTGTGTTCGAAGCATTGTCAGCCCGATTTATTTCAGCACACTGTGGCTGAAGAGGAATGCTTATCAGATTTGATACATTTACAGGATTTAAGAGTTTCCTGTTACTTGAGATACACTTTGAGAAACAGGGCCCCAGCTTATACTGTGAGTCGTAGGCGTTAACTAAGTAGCCGCGGCCCGGCACATATCAACAAGTGCTGACATCATCAGTCTCCCAAGCCTGATGATGATAATGTCGCAGTGGGACCAGAGGGATTGTGCGTGGAGGGGTGAAGAGCCGGGCGCTGTGGCTTAGATTGGCGAGTTGAGGGGGACGTTGACTGTTGGGGGTACATATAATTTCCTTAAATCCCAGATCAGGAGAGGATGGAGAAAGGGTGGTTGAAGGAGAGAAAGGAGGAGAGAGAGGTCGGCTTGGTGATGACCTAATGGTAAATGGTAATGGTAAATGGACTTGTATAGCGCTATATCTCCGTTTATCACAGACTCAAAGCGCTTTACATTGTTTTTTGTACACATTCACCCAGTCACACACACATTCATACACCGATAGCAGCAGCTACCACGCAGGGTAGGTTTAGCACTAGGGTGCTAAGCTAACTAAGCTAACTATCGGGAGCAATTCGGGGTTCAGTGTCTTGCCCAGGGACACTTCGACATGTGGCGGGGAGACGGGGGATCGAACCTCCGACCCTGCACACCAGAGGCGAACGCCCTACCCACTTCGCCACTGCCGCCCCACCTGCGGGGTCCAGGGGAGACGGGGATGGGTGGAGCCCCCTCCTCTCTGCCCTGATATCTCTCCTGGTCTGAGCTGTCATCTGGGGCCGGCAGTTGTCCTTCGGCGCTGCTGCTACGCTGTGTTATCTTCTCCTCCTGGGCCTTGTCCTTGGCACGAACAGATTGGTGACGTAGGACGTACATCACGTTGGATGTGAATAGTTTGACTCCAGCCTTATTTAGACAAAGTCCATCTGTCTTAAAAAGCTGCTTGCGGTTCCAGAAAATGTTAAAATTGTCAATAAAATGCACTGAGTGGTCATGGCACGCAGTTGAAAGCCATGTGTTCAGTGCTAACAGTCTAGTGAATCGCTCAGGTCCTCTTCTGATTGGTGGCAGAGGACCACTGATAAACACCTCAGCATTCAGTGAGCTGACCGTGTTCAGGAGATTCTTAAAGTCCTGTTTCAACATTTCAGACTCTTGTCTTACAACATCATTTGAACCGATGTGCAGAATGATGTTCTTTACAGTTGTGTGTGCAGCTGCAATTTCCAGGATTCTCTCTTCTAGGTCCGACACCATATCATTGGGAAAGCAGAGTACTTTGGTATCAACACTAAACATGCTTTTCATATCTCTAACAGAAAAGTCTCCAACGATCAGGGTTTCAGGCCCGGTCGTTAGCTTGGTTAGCCCGGTTGTTAGCTCTCTCTGTGGCTCTTGGCTTTCGGGCCTTACCTTGTTGTGTGAAGGCGCTATGCTATCTTGGTCATCAGAGGGAAATCCAGGGACTTGCATCAGTGGAGTAAACCGGTTCGACACTTGCACACTTGTTTGCTGTGGAAGTTTGTTGTTGTTACCTCTCTCCCTTGCAGTAATCCATTGCTGCGGCCTCCGAGGCGCGGGGGTTGAGGAGGCACCGTGCCTGAGTGATAACGCAGGCCAGCCATCCAGATCAGTCATCTCATGGTGCTCGGCCCTGCCGGTTATCCGTCCTCCCTGTTCCAATCTCTTTGGCCTTCCACCAAGACGATTCCAGGGAGGGTTATCACTAACCTGGACACGGCCCTTTTGTTTCTTCATAGCCTTGTCAGTGCTAGTTAGCTGTGCGTTAGCTCGATCTTGTCCACTGTTTAAAGTCACTGGTAGAGTGTTGTCGTTCCCACATAGTCCATTCACATCAATGTTCATTTCTATTCGATTAATTTTTGTTTCCAGTGCTGTAATCCTCTGTAGGAGTGTTTGATAGTCCTCGTTAGATAAGGGAGGCATCTTGCTGCTAATTAGCTTTAGCTTAGCGCCTCGCTTCCAGTCACCACAGGCTTGTCCTGTTGTTAGGCCCCCCCTCACGTTCTATTGAGAAGGTCGTAAAAGTGTCCAAAAATGCCTGTAGTATCTATAAAAGTAAAAATATATTACAGTCCCTTTGATCTGTATGTATCCAGGACCTGCTGCTAAATTTATTATCGAGGAAAAATAACAATGTAAGCAAAAAGTGCAAGAGGAGGAGAGAGCAAGCAGAAAAGCGTCTGCACAGTAGGAAAGCAGCCAGAAAATTCTGAAAAATTTAAATTAGTCAAATATAAAGTTCAGTTTGATTCAAAAGCTTTCAAACGGTGGAAATAACTAAAGAATTCAAGAGATTCTGATTTGGTGTGTGTGTGTGCACGTGTGTGTGTGTGTGTGCGCGCGTGTGCGTGTGTGTGTGTGTGTGTGTGTGTGTGCATGTGTGTCTGTGTGTGTGTGTGTTTGTGTGTGTATATTTATTTGAATAACATAAAGGCTGTCAGGTCACCAATGAGCCTGTTTAAAAAAGTAAAAAAGACATTAGATTTGATGGTTGGGACACGATGGAGGTTCCTTATCTACCATTTAAAGCAACTCCACTTTTACCAGCTGCCACATTAATGCATCAATAGATATAATATATGTTATTCTGAAGTTGGTGATTCTGCACAGTTAGTATACGTGGGAGTCCACATTATGGGTTTATTAGGCCATGGGGAGGGGGAGAGGGGACCACATTCGAGGAGCCTCGATTTCCCTATATGAAATTCAGAGTATTTTCTTTTAGCACATGTAGCTGAATTTTCTCCAAGCGTGTTTTTGTGTGTTTTTTTTGTTTTTTTTTACTTATTTTTGATGTTTTTATATAGAAAAGTTAAATTTAAGCAAATAGAAAAGGTACCATAACAGTATTGATGCATTTGAGGGAGGGAAGGGTTTGTCCTTTGTATGTATATATTTTTGCTTCTCCATGGGTATGAGGGTCACACAAACGTTTTTCCATCCATCCATCAATCTTTTCTCTTGTCTTGCTCTCAACGAAGGCGGTCGCATTTCTCTTCCCTCCCGACCCTTATCCTTTCCTGCTCTGCTCTCTGTCTTGTGCTGTCTCTGTCTATCCCTGAGCCTTTGTGCATCTTCCTCCGTAAACCTAAATTATGGATCTGATCAACTGGGGTCTTTCTGCAACAGATCAAATTTTCTCAACGAGAAAAGGGGGCAAAGGAGGTCCTTGTCCTCATGGAATCTTTGCTGCTGGATACAGCTGGGACGCGTGGAAGAGGTGGAACCAGCTGTGTCTTGCAATACTCTCCACTGAGGATGCTGAATATATCTACACTATTGGGATTATGGTAACAGGGTTCCTGCTGTTTGGAGTTTGCGGGTTCCTGTTCTTCCGCAACGTTAGAATGGCGTTGGCAGCACATCAGGCCATAGCTAAGCTGCCCGTCTTTGAGGGCTTGTGCCGGGCTGTCAATACACAGACTCAAGTATTAAGCGAGGTGTATCACAAGCTGGAAGTGATTCCTGGACTTATTAGAAAAGTGATGGCATCTGGGTGAATATGAGCAGACCGTAGACACTTGAAAGGCCACTGGATTTCGGCTATTTGGATTATGACCCAGTGACTCTAAGACAGGCTACATTCCAGCGCCTAGTCTCATTCTCAAAACAAATTAACTATCTCTCGTTTCGGCTCCCTGCACCGACCTTGGAGGTGTTATCTCTTCTCTCTCCTGGATGTTTATGCATTTAGGCTCTACTCCCCACCCCCCCCCCCCTCCCGTGAACTCTCTCTGTGGCTGGGCCTCGAGGTTGACTCCTGTTGTGTCTGGACGGAGTTAGATAATCGGAACACACATACACACACACGTAGGCCCAATCTAGATCCACCCCCTACACCCTAACCCTATCCACTATCCCTCCGTTTGCGCGTTCGCGGGGAGGGCCCGCCATATTGAGTGTCGTCCCAAACCATCGAGCCTCGAGTGTAAGTGGGTGATAAAGCCCTCGATCATCGAGTCTGCATCGACGTTGACTCAGCCCTACGTTTGACACAGATGTCCGCCAATCAATTATGTCCGGAATGGAAGAGCCAACTTACAAATGAGAGTTCCAGGGAGTTTGTTTCCCGAATTATAAATGAAACGTAGCTACTCTTACCTCAAACAGACATTTGATTGATTATTTTTATGCATAGCCCTAAATGACGGAACCGGAGGGTAGCCTACAATATCGGAACGAACATGTTGTTTTACACTTGTTGATTTGATTATGCCACTTTTCGTCTACCGTTAGTGTATTTTCAAGGCGTGGAAAAAGATAAAACGAAGCAGATGAAGAAAATGCCCACAAGTTAATAAGGGACAGTGATTATTATTTCCTTAAATTGTTAGTAAGATTTGTGTTTCTGTTACAGCTGATGAGGGGTAGTAATAGCGGCGGTGACGTCAGCTGGAGCGCATGACTTTTCTTATTTATGACCACCCTTGCAGTGCATTATAATTTATGCACGCTAATTAACTGCCGCGATTCGCCGGTCGTAATGGCAAATCATGACAAGTGGAATACATGCTTTAGCAGACTATTGTTCTTTTCCCTGATTTTGTATGCTGTGCATGTAAACTAAAAGGATGATTAAACAGCGGATCAAACACCCACCCGTTTTCTCCACTGCAGACTGAGCTGGTAAAATTAAGAATATGCAGTTAGAAAATGTTTAACAACAAATAAATTATGCAGCCAAAAAAGCATGGGAGTGAGTTTGTTTTTATTCAATACTAGGCTACATTTTACTCTTACATGCGTAGCTGAATATGAATGTAAAGAGTGTTTCAGGTCAAATATAAATGTGGTGGAATTCTATTTTAGGGTGAGAAATAAAGACTTAACAAACTAGTGTCTTCTTCCTGTTTCCGTCTGGCAAAGGCGAGGGCTTGCCAAAGCCGCACCAGTTGTTGTACCCTCGCCCTTAATGATCGAGTGGCACTTCACAGCCGCGAGTGTGACTCCACAGCGAGTCACACTCGCTCACGGAGTGGGAGTGCCTAGGGAGTCATTTGGGATTGGGCCGTAGACACATAACACACATGACCCTGACCACTCAGGCCTTCTTGTCTCCGTCCCCCTCTCCCTCCCACGTTGCAGACCGGATGCTGCGGGCGGGGCGCCTGCCGGCCGCGTACGCCCCCTAGTGCCTGGGCTGTGACACCTACCGTCCCATGAACCCTTAACCCAT
>OX442360.1:30983929-30991429 GCA_949357725.1 Hyperoplus immaculatus
CGCTGAAAGCCGGGTACAATATGCAAAAGCCTTGGTATGGACCTTTAAAGTGGGGCACTTTAGTGTGGATGTGCCCCTGATTTAATTTGGGCACGCAGTGGGACAAGGTCAAAAGCTGTGTATTTCCTTTACGAGAACTTTGTTAGATTAATCCTAGTTTCTTAATTGTTGGTATTAGATGTGTTAAATTTAAAAGGTGCTACGAGGAACTTTTAAATATTTCTGAAACAGTCTCATTTTTCCTCTGATGATCATAAATGACATGTAACAGCAGAAACGAGACCATCAGTGCAAAGAATGCTGTTTTTATATAGTTTTTCTTCATGCCTTTGTCATGGGTGCACGCTCTCCCAGGAACAACAGCTGGCATAGTAAAACACTACCGCTTTAGTCCAAAGGGGGGCGCTAGAATGAACACAAACTGAAACTTCCTCGGAGCATCTTTAATTTGCGGCCACTGCAGAGATACATAACGGACCAAAACGTGCTCCTTATTTGAAGAGTTTTGAAACAGGTTTTTTTTTGGTCGTTGAAGTGTTGCTTGTTTATTATTAAAAAGTTATTTAAAAGTTGCGAGGATCCATTTACTTGGATTTACGTGTGCGTGTGTTTTCCCCATGCATGCGCGGGTGGCTGAAGGTAGTCATAACAGTTGGTATTCAAAATATTAGAACATATTAGTTGTATGTTAATCACCGAAAAAAAAAAATCTTGATTTTGTTGTAAACATATTAAAAGTTCTATTTTTTTCTTTTTTTTTTTTTTTCGCTTTTTTGTAATTCCATAAGTGCTCAAATCAAGAAAAATAATGAAAAATAAATCTCACAGTCGTAAGCACATGACAAAATTAAAAACTGCTAAAAAAATACAAAACAGCCCAAGGAGTACGTTATGTTAGTAGAAGCTTGCCACACAACAATATTGATAGTTATATCAGTAGCACACTCTAAAAAGTCAAATGGGTTCTTCAGATTTACAACAAAAAAAATGGACCCATTGCATCTTCACGATTGTTTCTCACCCACAGATTAGTCTGGCCAATCAGGGCCCTGCATTCTGACCTAATGCACTTCCCTTATGGTGGAAGGCAGCTTCTGATTGGTTCATTTGGTTGTCAATCTAGCCTCCAGTCAGACCATCGATGTCTTACAAGCTTATTCGTCGATACCATGTTGACCTCAACGACTACATGAACCAATCAGGGGCTGCCTTCCACTAACAGACAGAAAGTGGGGAGGGTCCGGTCTGACTGGAGGCTAGATTGATGTCTACATGACCCAATCAGGGGCTGCCTTCCACTAACAGACAGACAGTGGGGAGGGTCCGGTCTGACTGGAGGCTAGATTGATGTCTACATGACCCAATCAGGGGCTGCCTTCCACTAACAGACAGAAAGTGGGGAGGGTCCGGTCTGACTGGAGGCTAGATTGATGTCTACATGACCCAATCAGGGGCTGCCTTCCACTAACAGACAGAAAGTGGGGAGGGTCCGGTCTGACTGGAGGCTAGATTGATGTCTACATGAACCAATCAGGGGCTGCCTTCCACTAACAGACAGACAGTGGGGAGGGTCCGGTCTGACAAAAAGAATTCAACAAACAAAAAAACATCTAATGATTTTTTTTTTATTATTTTTTTTATATTATTCTAAAATATACTGAAGAACCCTGATACACTTTTTGGTTTTTAGAGCATGTACACGTTTTGTTAATTCAAGCAATTTTAGAACCTTTTAGTTTACAAATCGATGCTAATGGCCACGACGAAAAATAGAACAGAACACACTGTACAGTTGATATCTACAGTCAGTCGGCGCATTCACGTTATCACAGAAAAAAAATAAAATTAAATATGTGTTTGCATTCAAGCGATTTTCCCATCATCATACCAGCACTGAGAGGTTAGTTTTCTAGTCGAATAAGAAATACAAATGGCTGGTACAGTGTTTTAAATGGTGAGCGTAACTTTCTAACACTTGATCCAGTGAGCTCTATCAAAATGGACGGAAAAAAATAACAATACTTTTTTTTTTAAATAAAGTGTTTTTTTTTTTGTGTTGTTGAGAAATTTAAAACGATCTGCTATAGACAGTGTGTGTGACTGACATATAAGCTGAATAATGCAGACGTTCACAAATCTAGCATTTTGTCCTAAAAAAAATGTCAGCCAACAGATATAGCGCTAATAAAAAAAAAAAAAAAAAAAAAAAAGTCCATAAGCCAAAAAAAAATTATCAAAAAAAAATTAAATAAAAAGTGTAAAAATTAGATTGTTCCAAGATGAATTCGCATGAAACAAAAAATTCTGCAATCCTGTGTCCTCCTTTGAGATGTCAGCAGAGTCCTTTAATATGTCCATTAGGTCCAGTTTTCAGGTTCCTTATAAGTCTTTAAGTTTGAACAAGGAGAATGGCTTAATATTGTCATTTTGAATGCATACAGTCAATATATTACTGATTCGAAGGTAGTCTTTTTTTACACAGGTTCTATTGAAGCATATATCTCCATCTGAAGGCACCGTATTCTCATTTTCTTTTTTACTTTTTGGAAACTCAAGTAGTGAAAGAAAGTGGGATATTAGCTTGTGGACTGGGTGGGAAATTAACATAACATTGTTTTTTAATAAGCTGTCTGTCTGTCTGTCTGTCTGTCTGTCTGTCTGTCTGTCTGTCTGTCTGTCTGTCTGTCTGTCTATAGGGGCGACTGTGGCTCAGGTGGTTAAGCTGGTTGGCCAATGATCCTAGGGTTGGCGGTTCGATCCCAGCCCGGCCACTTGTGTCATGGTCGTTGTGTCCCTGGGCAAGACACTTCACCCACCTTGCCTCGTGTGAATGTGTATGACTGCTGTATGTTTGAGGTGGTGGTCGGAGGGGCCGATGGCGCTGAATGGCAGCCTCGCTTCTGTCAGTCTGCCCCAGGGCAGCTGTGGCTACTATGGTAGTTTACCACCACCGGTATGACTGTGTGTGAACGAATTGTCTGGAACCCTGTAAAGCGCTTTGAGTATCATGAAAGGCGCTATATAAATCCAAGCAATTATTATTTATTATTATTATCTATCTATCTATCTATCTGTCCGTCCGTCCGTCCGTCCATCCATCCATCCATCCATCCATCTATCTATCTATCTATCTATCTATCTATCTATCTATCTATCTATCTATCTATCTATCTATCTATCTATCTAACCAATGTTTGTTTGGAAACAATATTTATTCTCCAAATTGAATTCTTAATGTTAATTTTCCACCCGGTTCAGTTAGCATCACCAGTCATTTTCCATGTTGAGAAATTTCACTTCATGAGAAGATCTCGTTTATTTAGGGACTTTAACTCCTTGGCTTCATCTAAGGCAGGGAAACAAAAGACTCAATTTCCCATACTGCACCCTGTTTGGCACCTTTCAACAGACCCTGCGTTCCAAATCTCATACATCTTTCTTTAATCTATTCTACATACTACATCTGACCATAAACATAATCTAGTTAGAATGCAGTATGCTATAATTGGGACATACTTTAACTTATTTATTTCATCATAACATTGCGCCTTTAGCTTGCCTCTTGCTTTTATATCCGGCGCATCCCCGTTTGTTTTCATATGGAGGCTCCGTCAAAGTGATGTCACTTTCGGTGCGCACTGGATTGTGGGTCAGAATCGCCCACATAGCATGCTGATTTAAACACTAAAAATCTCGTCCGTATGTAGTAGGACTTCCGGGTATTCCTAAGCATACTAAATCTCACCACAATAATCGGGACATCCTAAATCTTTTTTTCTACCATACTAAATAGCAGAAAGTATGGGGGATTGGAACGCAGGGCTAATCTCCTTCCTTGGCAACATTTAAGAGGTTTCACATTAGGCATGGGCCGACAACCGGTTTCAAGTTATACCGCGACATGAAAAAGTCAATGTCTCAATCCCGCGCCATTATCTCTGTCACACTGTTCTAAGGTTCTAGAACACACAGGATGTTAACAGACACGTTTATTAATGTTCAGAATATTTCTTCATCTTAATGTTTACTAGAAGAGAAATGTGTAGGAAGTGAGCATGTCTCTAAAAACCTTGTTGAGCTGCTCACTTACAATAAACTACTGCTTTTATTTAAAAACATTTTTTAGAATAATTCAATTATTGTTATCATTCAATTTAATGAATGTTCGGAACATTCTATATGTTGTTTAAAAAATAGAAAAGGACAGTTGTCTTCGGCCGATTTCTTTTTTCTTTTCGTTTTTTTTAACGGAGACATTTTCAAAGAACACATTTGAGAGCAGTACCTTGAAACCGCTGTATTTTTTGGCCCATGCCGTTTTTCACACACAACACAGAGCATGGAATACAGTTTACACATATTATCATTTCCGACAAATTCAGGCTAATACCTTCAAAATATGCTGTGACACTAGCAAGGGAAGCATTCATTAGTTACGTCCGCCTTTACAAGAATAAATTATTGGGTATTTTACATATGTCAAACGTCAACAAACCCTCTATATTTAAAGTCCCAATCTGAATAAACAGCAGTGTAGCGCCCCCTTGCTGTGCTGAAACCCTGTTATCCACAAACACTCAAGGCTTTAAAGGAGCAGTAAGTGATATTTGGTCTGCCTGTCAGTGACTAGCAGTTAGCGGTCCCCTCCCTCGTCCCTATACGTCACCACCACATGGACACACAGCCGTCTTCATCAGATAGTGCCGCGATGGAAAGCAGCGAGTCATCGTTCACGGGCACAGAGACCCCGCCTCTTTATAGCGCTCTGTCTCCTGATTGGATAAAAACGAGCGGGATAATTTAAATTTTTATCTGGCAATAACTGCAAAGCTGAATGACTGGGAGACCTTTGTTATGAACTGTGCATATTGTTTTAGTGATTGCTGTATGAATAGCGAGTGTATTAACCAAAAAATATCACTTACTTCTCCTTTTTAAGTTATTTTTGCAAAACACAAAAGGTTAAAAAGACACCTGTAGTTTTTGTTATTATATAATGATGGCTTATTTTTAAGTTTAAAAAAAACGTTTATTGTCCATGTCGAAAGTGAAGTATTCAGTTACCTTCACTAATGCACTTTGTATATTGAAAAACTGGAATAAATGCTGGATTGGGCCGTCAAAAATTCAAACTACACCAAATCCATCCCCCTGCATATAAGATTTTTTTTCAAACACATTTTTGACACTCATTAGATATTGCACAGGTCATGCATGCCTGTCTAAGACTCAGAAACTGCACCGTATATAATGCTCAACACTTCTGCATCTCACTAACATCTCATGGCTTGGTAACATGTAAAAAAAAAAAAAAAAAAAAAAAAAGTACAAGTGCTTTTTGTGCGGAAAAAACAAAGTGGTGCATGACTAACGAGATATTTTTTTAAATTATTTTTTTGTTGATATGGTAAAATTATTCGTCGCATTTTTTTCAACAGGCACTGTTCCCTTCATTTCACGGCTGGTCCCCGAACCTTTCTGGAAACTCACAAACATTTTGTCTATCGCAAGCCGTCGTAACATTTAAGTTAAGTTGTCTTTATAAGTCAATTTACACGAGGCACATTGAAATTCGCCTTTTCTCATCTCCCCTCACAAGTTCCCACACTCCAGAGGGGGTCCTCACACAGGGTCAGCCATAGTACAGACAGACAGACAGACATACAGACAGACAGACAGACACACTCCAGAGGGGGTCCTCACACAGGGTCAGCCATAGCACAGCGCCCCTGGAGCAGTTTGGGGTTAAGTGTCTTGCTCAAGGACACAATGGTAGAGATGGTGGGCACCGTAGATGTATTACCATATTATTAGTGGGATGCCCGGACACTCTATAAGGGTAAGGGGTCAGAGATATTTTTAAACCTTTTTGACTTGTCCAAACTTAATCACAGATATTCACAAACACAGTCGTCTTAAGCCAAATGATGTCACTTTTTCCATTCATGTATATGGGGTTTCTTGTAATTTGTTTAGTAAAATTTAAACATGAAATGTTACAACGGCTTTGGTTAGAGCCCCTCCAACCCCCCACCCCACTCCATAGAGTCTCAGTCCTCTTCACAGCAGACCCGGGTTAGAATCCAGCCCGGGTCGTTCTCTGCATGTCATTCCCCTCTCTGACACATTTCATCTCTGTCTCTCCAAAACTGTCTAATAAAGCATGGAAAATGCCCCAAAAAATGTTCTTAAAAAAAAGATATGTTACAACCGCTGGCCATAATAACATGTGAAGAACCACACACACACACACATACACAGTCATACACACGCGCGTCCTCTTGAAGTCCCCATTTCGAAGGGTAGGATCTATGAAGAGATATACAGTTTATTCACCAAGACGGCTGGACTATAAGGGAGTTTTTTTAGCTTCATGTGACAAAAAAACGCCATTTATTTACGTCCTTGTCTAAAGTTGCTCCTGGAGTCTTTCTTTCTCACTTCACGCGAGGGAATTGAATATGAAAATAACACAAACTGAGTAGCTTCCTCTTGCCTGCTCTCAGGGCGCGTCTCCTCAACCGATGGCGTCCGCTTCGTTGACACAACTGCTTCTGTCCACTGCTCTTGTCTCCTCTCGCTACTACCCTGTTGCGACGATGGCTAACCCCTGCTGGCTTATCAAACCTCCTGGTCGTCCTCCGCGTCAAACGACCGTGCTTATCCGACTGACGGGCTTGCTTTTGGGGCCTTGTTGCTGCTGCTGCGTGTTGGTGTTGGATGGAGGTGGTAAAGGGGAGTGTGGAGGTGGAGGGGGGATTGGCGAAAGCGCTATGGGGAATTGAGGTCCCGAAACCAGGCGTGCGGAAGGAGTTTGCGGCGGGGGTGTGGAGAAAATGAAATGAGTGGCCTGGGAAGGGCTGAGCGGAGAGTGTGCGTGTGTGAGCGCCGATTGGTTGTGTGTGTGAGAGTGTGAGTGCACGGCAACATTGTGCGTGTGTGAGTGTGTGTGCGCTGCTTGGTTGTGTGTGTGAGAGAGTGTGTGCCCGGCTGGGATGTGTGTGTGAGAGTGTGTGTTGTGCGCGGATTGGTTGTGAGAGTGTGTGTGCGCGGCTTGGTTGTGTGGGTGTGAGTGTGTGTGTGTGTGTGTGTTGTGCACGGCGTGGTTGTGTGAGTGTGTGTGTGCGTGTGGATGAGGCTGCGAGTGTGAGAGGGTGAGAGGGAGTTTGCCAGAGTGGTAGAGTGTGTGTGGAGTGGTAGGGGTTAGCGGGGAGTGAGGGGACAGGGGAGGCGGGGTGATAAAGCCGGCGGGGAGGTTGTAACGCGGGTGTGTCGGTCCGTGTTGTGAGACCCTCGCGTGGGGCGGAGCGATGCTGGATGGGCCCTGACGTCTTGGGGGCACCGAAAACCTGGGTGAGACAGAGAGTTACAGAAAGAAACAAACAGGTTAAGATTTAATAACAGAATTTTGTCCGTCCGCTCGTCTATCTGTCTGTCTGTCTGTCTGTCTGTCTGTCTATCTATCTATCTATCTATCTATCTATCTATGGTACAGCAGAA
>OX442360.1:31006429-31008929 GCA_949357725.1 Hyperoplus immaculatus
GATAGATAGATAGATAGATAGATAGATAGATAGATAGATAGATAGATAGATAGATAGATAGATAGATAGATAGATAGATAGATAGATAGATAGATAGATAGATAGATAGATAGATAGATAGATAGATAGACGGACGGACGGACGCCAAATAGAACCTCGCTCAGACCTGAACACATTTCAAAAAATGTATTTAAATATTAATTTACTGGATTATTCTGTCTCGTTGACTACATTAAAAGACGCTCTATGGGTGTGTCAGAGAAGTGACATTTTTTTTAAGGAAAAATGTGATCCCTGGAACACTGTTTGAAGTTAGAAAGCTTCCTGAACTGTTTCACTGTTGTTGTTTACAGCAGCAGGGCCCACAGTCTGGTTTACAAACATATTCTTGTCTTACGTTTGGTTCCAGGTTCCTCAAAATAATTTAGCCACTACACCATGAGGGCCCCTTAAAGTAAATAGCTTTTGACTACAGAGTAAATTGTTATTCCTATTCCTGTGGTGGATTTTGAATGGTTAATACCAGAGTTTGCTGAGAAAAGGCCTTTAAATGTTAGAGGTCACTGTGAGAGACGAAAACAACCTTTTAATAGATAAACGTCATCCGTTGCTGGGACCTGTGATATGAAACCATATGCCTATTTTAGGGAGTACCATCATGCCAAGGTTTTGATGTAAGACTGCTCACAGGCGTGTACAGCTAGCTTTGGGGGGACAGCCCTCCCTGCTCATGCTACCACCAAGTCCTCTGTATTGTCTAATGGAAACTCCTGCAATAAACTTGGGACACTGAATTGTCCAGCCTCGCCTTTGTCTTTGTCAGCATGGGGAAGATTCGGTCACCACACGACACTATGAAAAATCAATAAATAAGACTTTTGTATGAAGGAATAGATAGTAAGACAGACAGACAGACAGAACCACAGACAGACAGACAGACAGACAGACAGACAGATACCTGTCGCTCATGTCCACAGAGCTGTCACTGGGTGGTTCTATGGTGAGCACCGGTAGATGTCCAGAAGCTGCTGTCCTTCCCCTGTACTCCCCGCGACATTCAGTGCAGGGCGTACTGCTCCTAAAAACAGATAGATAGATAGATAGATAGATAGATAGATAGATAGATAGATAGATAGATAGATAGATAGATAGATGGATGGATGGATGGATGGATGGATGGATGGATGGATGGATGGATGGATGGATGGATGGATGGATGGATAGATAGATAGATAGATAGATAGATAGATAGATAGATAGATAGATAGATAGATAGATAGATAGATAGATAGATAGATAATGGTATGCATTATAACAATGCATCCATTCACTCATACTCACATACTACACTCATAGCCAACAACGTATACACTCAAAGTGTTTACAAGGAACTTTCAGAATGGGTTCATTCTAGCTTACAGACAGACAGACGGACAGACAGACAGACAGACGGACAGACAGACAGACAGACAGACAGACAGGTACCTGGAGGCTGGACGTGACAGGGGTGAACAGGGCAAACCGCCATCTTCCATGTAGAGAGTGACATCGCTGAATGAGGTCGCCGTGCTGTCTCCGTGGATACGCCGCGATGATGATGATGTGTTAGCGCCGCGCCACGAACACTCTCTGTAATCCTCTTCCTCCTCCTCTTCCTCGTCCTGTTAGGAATATATAAGAAAGCGTTTTTATTATTTTATTTTATTTTATTTTTGTAAGAAAGTGTTATTAAGAAGTTGACATGGGGCAGACCCGGGTTAGAATCCAGCCCGGGTCGTTCTCTGCATGTCATTCCCCTGTCTGTCTGTCTGTCTGTCTGTCTGTCTGTCCTCTTCACAGCAGACCCGGGTTAGAATACAGCCCGGGTCGTTCTCTGCATGTCATTCCCCTCTCTGACACATTTCATCTCTGTCTCTAAAAGCTAATAAAGTAAAAATGCCCAAAAATGTATGTGTTATTATTATTTAATGTAATACGTATATATATACATCCTCCTCCTTTTGCTCCACACACACACACACACACACACACACACACACACACACACACACACACACACACACACACAGACACACACCTCTTCCTCCTCCTCTTCCTCGCCGGCTGCCTCATGTGAGTCATCTCGTCCAGATCGACACGTCAGAGAATCGTCCATGGAGTCAGCCAGAGATGTCACCTGCAAAACAACACACACACGGAAAATATTAACACATTAGCACAACCACAAGGAATTAATTAACACATACTTTTAGGCTACATAAATCAGACATGAGGGTTTTATTTTATTTTGAGTCACACATTTTGCACAGGTCCATACTAGGTATAGGAAGTGTACGGTCATAAATAGGAAATTGTACTCAGAAGGTATTTATACACCGGCCCTTTGTGTGTGTGTGTGTGTGTGTGTGTGTGTGTGTGTGTGTGTGTGTGTGTGTGTGTGTGTGTGTGTGTGTGTGTGTGTGTGTGTGTGTGAGCGTGCTGCACCCTCGCTCGAGGAGGC
>OX442360.1:31026429-31028929 GCA_949357725.1 Hyperoplus immaculatus
GCCCCATTTCATCTCTGTCTCTACCTGTCTGTCTGTCTACCTGTCTGTCTGTCTGTCTGTCTGTCTGTCTGTCTGTCTGTCTGTCTGTCTGTCTGTCTGTCTGTCCTCTTCACAGCAGACCCGGGTTAGAATCCAGCCCGGGTCGTTCTCTGCATGTCATTCCCCTCTCTGACACATTTCATCTCTGTCTCTACACACTGTCTAATAAAAGCAAAAAATGCCCCAAATATCCTATAAAAGTTAAAACTAAAGAGACTGCAAGCAATGCAAGGGAAAAACCACTGCAGGGAAAGTTAAATTAAACTGCACACACACACACACCTACACACACACACACACACACACACACACACACACACACACACACACTATCACATGCATTGGGACGTCAGTGTCAAGCTGTACTCTGAACGTGTGATTCTCAGGTTTATTTCTGAGCTGCGAAAGTCGAGCTGTCTATAAACTGTGAAGGAAAAAGGGAAAAAGTATTCTGCCACCAACCTCGCATTAAAGACATTTTTCATTAAAGACCTACTTCACCGGTGGAAATATGAAGCTGTATTGAACTCTGAGATCCTATGTAGTATAAATGTGCAAACACAGAAAGAGTGTTTTATGGTCTCACTGTCTAACCCTACATTTTCCTTACTGTGACATCACACATGGTAAAATGTAGGGGTTAGGATTAACAGGACAGCTGGGCCAAGGGAAGACTGAGGGAAGACTGAGGGAAGAAAAACCTCATTCATTATATTATAATAGGTTTTTAATAACATTGTCACCAAGAGACCAAAGTTCTAAACACACACACACACACACACACACACACACACACACACACACACACACACACACACACACACACACACACAGCTACACACACACACACTTACAGAGCAACTTCTCTAACTAAACTAAGATAAAACTGAAACATTTTATTCTGTGCCAAATACAAACGATCAGAAGTCAATGCTCAAATCAAATCCCTAACGTTGAAAAAACAAACGCGAATTGGGCCAGAATCATTACACACACACACACACACACACACACACACACACACACACACACACACACACACAGACACACACACACACACACACGTCAAGTTTAGTTGAAGGGAATATGTTTTAAACACAAGAGTAAACACAGTAGTTAATGGTCTGTCTCCTGTGTCTGGGTTTGACCTGTTTTTTTTATTGGAATGGTTTTCTGTCCGTGTTTGAAGGTTCGGTGTGTGTGTGTGTGTGTGTGTGTGTGTGTGTTTGTGTGTGTGTGTGTGTGTGTGTGTGTATGTAGCTGTGTGTTTGTGTGTGTGTGTGTGTAGCTGTGTGTGTGTGTGTGTGTGTGTGTGTGTGTGTGTAGCTGTGTGTGTGTGTTTGTGTGTGTGTGTGTTTTCTGTGTGTGTGTTTTCTGTCTGTGTTTGAAAGTTCGAGCCAAAATGTTTCTCCCAGTTCACTTTGTTTATAGATGAAAACCAAAACTGAAAAACTAGGTCAGACCATGAAAACATGAGCTGTAGTTAACATACGGTTAAAACTTAAAGCTGCAGTGTGTAGAATTTTGGGTTTTATTTCCTAGCAGATTTTGTAGAAAGTAATTATAATATCCATAAGTACATTTAATTTAGTGCATAATAGCTGAATTTTTTTTTAGAATTATTATTTTTTCCCTTAGAAAGGGTCTCATGTATGTCCATATTTCGGCATATTTTGGACCATGGCCTAGTGCCGCCATCTTGAAAGTGTCATCAGGTGCATTGTTTAAAATTTAGAATTGTTCTTGTCCTTGAAGGCCACTGTAGCTTCTGTTATTATTCTAAAGGGTTGGGGTTACCCAGGGAGCGTTGCATTCTAGAACTTTGTAGAACTTTCTTGATGATGTCATATTACACACTGCACCTTTAAGAAAACTTGGTAGAAAATGTAACCATGGTCTGCAACTGCTAATTTAGATGTGCATTGTTCTGCATGTTATGTGTGTTTGTATCACGCCCCAACCTCAGCGATGTTTACCAGCATCCAATAAGGAAGTGACCACAACTGTAGTAACTGTAGCCACTAAGGAGGGTGGAAGCAGAAGAAAGCCATCTCTCATTGACTCACTTGTTTTCAAAGTCTTATCAAACCTATTTACAGCCTGGTCCACAAAACCATTTTAGTCTGTATGTTTAGGTCATATCTCCATGACAACACTGAGGGGGGTGAATTTTTTCGGACCACGCTAGTTTTTATTCTTTTGGAGGTTAAAATGTATTGGCGCGATCTCTTGAGTGACAGCTCTCCGCCCGTTGTCCCTCACTTTGCCTCGGAGGTATACGTCAGCTATCTCCCTCCCCCCCTCACAAAATGGCGACGGGCACAAACCAGGATTATTGGATGCCGTGTGAATAACTGAGGTCAGCCCGGATGCTACATCCATATTATTTACTGTCTATGGGTCTGTATGCATGTCTGTTCTTTAAAAAGAAAACTACAATAAACATATTTAAAATGAAACG
>OX442360.1:31033929-31041429 GCA_949357725.1 Hyperoplus immaculatus
ACCCTAACCACCTACGCCAGGGCGTTTGTCTCCGGGGCTGCAGCTGGATAGTATCCTCCGTTCATTTAGACGGGCGGGGTGCGGCGTGTAACTCACACGCCCTGGTCAGGCAAGGCGTGTAATAGACACGCCGGTCCATGCGTGTCTATTACACGCCTCGGCGTGATACCGGGTTGCCTGATGACATTCCAACTATGACACTTTCAAGATGGCGGGCACTAGGCCTTGGTCCAAAATATGCAGAAATATGGACATATATGAGACCCTTTCTAAGGGGAAAAATAATAATTCAAAACATTTTTTTCAGCTATTATGCACTAAATTAAACGTACTTATGGATATTATAATTACTTTCTACAAAATCTGCTAGGAAATAAAACCCAAAATTCTACACACTGCAGGTTTAACCCTCTGAGGTCTAAGGGTATTTTCTCCGATTTGACATGCTTCTATAAATACCTATTTTAAATGTACAAGAAGATAAATTATACCAAAGTGTTTTATATGGAAATGTTCAGAACACATTAGGCCTTTGTTTTCTGAGGTCTACTTATGTCCTAGATCATTGTGTATATAAATAATTGGCTTAAATGCTGAGAAATTAATTGCGATTTTTGAAAAACCTGGACATTTTTGTGAAAGAAGAACCTTTAGTCATCCTGTTGAGTTGTTTTGGCTCTTGAAATTGCTTCTCCTAAGCCTTAGCCTAGAAAATGTAGTGGACATTTTCCAAAACACAGTAGGGAAGTGCACAAAACATGACTAATATAAAATTTGGTCCAGACGCTTTTTGGTAGAAATGCTGTCTCTACTTTCAAAAAACATAAGGAAATTAGACTGAATGAAGACTTTGAACCACATATGATGATTCATGGGATGTACACTAATGAAAGAGGAAGCATCACAAAACATTTTCCAAACAAACCATTAAGTAAATATAAAAACAATAATAACAAACTACTTTCACACTAGTATCTCTGCCTTAGAGTCTCAGTCCTCTTCACAGCAGACCCGGGTTAGAATCCAGCCCGGGTCGTTCTCTGCATGTCATTCCCCTGTCTGTCTGTCTGTCTGTCTGTCTGTCTGTCTGTCTGTCTGTCTGTCTGTCTGTCTGTCTGTCTGTCTCTGTCCTCTTCACAGCAGACCCGGGTTAGAATCCAGCCCGGGTCGTTCTCTGCATGTCATTCCCCTGTCTGTCTGTCTGTCTGTCTGTCTGTCTCTGTCCTCTTCACAGCAGACCCGGGTTAGAATCCAGCCCGGGTCGTTCTCTGCATGTCATTCCCCTGTCTGTCTGTCTGTCTGTCTGTCTGTCTGTCTGTCTGTCTGTCAGTCAGCCCGGGTCGTTCTCTGCATGTCATTCCCCTGTCTGTCTGTCTGTCTGTCTGTCTGTCTGTCTGTCTGTCTGTCTGTCCTCTTCACAGCAGACCCGGGTTAGAATCCAGCCCGGGTCGTTCTCTGAATGTCATTCCCCTGTCTATCTGTCTGTCTGTCTGTCTGTCTGTCTGTCTGTCCTCTTCACAGCAGACCCGGGTTAGAATCTTTTTCTACACACTGTCTAAAAAAAATCATGGAAAATGCCCTAAAATTATCTTTATGTTTTTAAAATAAATGACACTATGAAGATAAGTCGCCTATGTGATGTTAGTTTTACTTGTGTGAATGTTTGTGCCTGTGTGTGTGTGTGTGTGTGTGTGTGTGCGCGAGTGCGTGGTGTGTGTGTGTGTGTGTGTGTACGTGTGCGTGTGTGTGTTTGTGTGTTACAAAAGTCAAAATGCTCCAGACTTCTTTCCCTGCCCTGAAGTGTGAAAAAAAAAAATCAGAAAAATGAAAAATGCTGCCTCACTCAATCAAGAAACTGCAGAGGTGAAAAACTGAATACTAGTGGTGTATACAAAAGCTGTTGAGATGATAAATGAGCAGAAAATATGTTTGGCTATGAGAAAGAGAGAGAGAGAAAAGAGAGAGAGACAGACAGAATGTGAGAGAGAGAGAAAGATAGAGAGTGAGAGAGAGAGAGAAAGATAGAGAGTGAGAGAGAGAGAGAAAGAGAGAGTGAGAGAGAGAGAGAGAAAGATAGAGAGAGAGAGAATAATGACGAGAGATTAGATGCATTAGCTGACAAGTTTAAAAAAAAAGACTGGACATTAAAGCTGCAGTGTGTAATATGACATCATCAAGAAAGTTCTACAAAGTTCTAGAATGCAACGCTCCCTGGGTAACCCCACCCCTTTAGAATAATAACAGAAGCTACAGTGGCCTTCAAGGACAAGAACAATTCTAAATTCTAAACAATGCACCTGATGACATTCCAAAAACATGGATGCCTCCATAAGACTTGCCTGCTCAATGTACAACATGTAATATTAATATTTGTAATTCTCCGCCCAGGAGGATAATTCAGATTATTGGCAGAGGTGATTTTACACCAACGAGGACATATTTATGAATGAGGATATTGATTTTAGCTAATAAATTACTTAAAATGTTACACAGTGTCCCTTTAAAGTATATATTATCTTACCTTTGGTTTCAACACTAAAAAAAATCACCACCGGATGTAGTAGGGACATCTGGGTATTTTTCAGCATGCTGCATCTGACATCATGTATTGGGACAAACTAAATCTGTTTCTAGCAGACTAAATAGCAGGGAAGGATGGGGACTGGAACACAGACACACACACTCAGAAAAATACCCAGATGTCCTACTACATCCGGTGGTGATTTTTTTTTAAGTGTTGAAACCAGCAGCTTTATGGAGGTTCTGACCCACAATCCACTGCAGCAGAAGTTACATCACATGGGAAAAAAAGTAATAGAGTATATACATAAATTTAGTCTAAATAAGGCAAAAAGTTATTTTCCAAAAAGTAAGTAAATTGAAATGTGCTATATTAGGGACAATACACAGCCACACACACACACGCACACGCACACACACACACACACACACGCACGCACACACACACACACACACACACACACACACACACACACACACACACTCACACACACACACACACACACACACACTGACTCAGCAGCTGCATTGTTTCTTTGATCTCAGAGGACGAGGCTGTTGCCCTGGAAACCTCTCAGCTGATTCATCCAGGTTTGATGAGGGGGATTCTATCTATCTATCTATCTATCTATCTATCTATCTATCTATCTATCTATCTATCTATCTATCTATCTATCTATCTATCTATCTATCTATCTATCTATCTATCTATCTATCTATCTATCTATAGTATCTATCTATCCATCCATCTGTCTGTCTGTCTGTCTGTCTATCTATCCATCCGTCTATCCATCTATCTATCTATCTATCTATCTATCTATCTATCTATCTATCTATCTATCTATCTATCTATCTATCTATCTATCTATCTATCTATCTATCTATCTATCTATCTACCCGTCCATCCATCCGTCCGTCCGTCTGTCTATATATCTTTGTAATTCTGGAGAACGCTTGTTGTCAAAATCACTTTTTGTCTAAATCAGTGAATATCTCCTCATGATCCACTACCTGTCTGTACTGAGTGAATATCTCCTCATGATCCACTACCTGTCTGTACTGAGTGAAGATCTCCTCATGATCCACTACCTGTCTGTACTGAGTGAATATCTCCTCATGATCCACTACCTGTCTGTACTGAGTGAATATCTCCTCATGATCCACTACCTGTCTGTACTGAGTGAATATCTCCTCATGATCCACTACCTGTCTGTACTGAGTGAATATCTCCTCATGATCCGCTACCTGTCTGTACTGCGTGTGGGCTGGATACAACAATTTAATGTTAATACACAGCCTAGGCTCTGTAAACTGGTATGCCCTATGTAAAGAAAGACGCCCACTGTAGCTAGCAGCATGCCCATTTATAGAGCCTACTGTATGGCCTTCTGCTACCGGAAACACAGTAGTCTAGCCGTGAACACTGCAGGTGTGTGTGTGTGTGTGTGTGTGTGTGTGTGTGTGTGTGTGTGTGTGTGTGTGTGTGTGTTTGTGTGTGTGTGTGTTAGGACGTTGCCGTGGAGAAAGGTTGTGTGTATACAATCAGCTGATGAACCGGAACAGTCTGTGACACCTGAGCCTCACACACACACACACACACACACACACACACACACACACACACACACACACACACACACACACACACACACACACACACACACACAATATGACTCCGCTCTGTTACTGGTATTGTATTACTGCATGTCAGCAGCACACGCAGTCACAAATACTTATAAAGGTGTAGTCAGTGATTCTGGAGAACGCTTGTTGTCAAAATCACTTTTTGTCAAAATCAGTGAATATCTCCTCATGATCCACTACCTGTCTGTACTGTGTGTGTGTTAATACACAGCCTAGGCTCTGTAAACGGGCATGTTGCTAGCTACGGTGGGCCCCCCTTTGTTTACATACCAGTTTACAGAGCCTAGGCTGTGTATTAACAATGGATATTTTTTCGGTGCACACACACAGTGCAGACAGGTAGCGGATCATGAGGAGATATTCACTGATTTTGAAAAACAAGCGTTCTCCAGAATAGCTGACTCCACCTTTAAAGTTTGAGAGAGAGGGAGAGAGAGATACACAGAGAGAGAGAGAGATACAGATACAGAGAGAGAGAGAGAGGGACAGAAAAAGCGAGAGAGAGAGAGAGAGAGAGGGACACACACATACACACACACACACACAGGTGGAGGCAGGACACAGGCACGCTCACATGAGGAATGCACGCGCACAAACAAACGCCAGGGCAACAGCTTTAGCGCCATCGCCTCTGCGCAAATTAAGGAAAAAAATACCAGCCGAAATTATAGGCTAAAATCCTTCTCTGATAACTATACGAATGACAACTAACACGAGCACACAGTCGCATTTCATTAGCGTTAACTAAAGCCTACATACATCAGCTGCTCGCCAATAACACACACACACACACACACACACACACACACACACACACACACACACACACACACACACACACACACACACTCACAAGACGGGGGCAGCAGTGCGGCACCACGATCACGAAACAAGCACTCAGATATTATGCTACATACAGACAGACAGACAGACAGACAGACAGTTAGACAGACAGACAGTTAGACAGACAGACAGACAGACAGACAGACAGGTATGCAGCGAGACAGCGTTTCTCCTACCAGTACAGCAGCTTGTTGTGTAGGATCGCGGGCGTTTTGTCCGACGCGCAGTTGATGCACCACATTGTTGCTGCCTGAGAAGCGAACGCGAGCGAACGAACCAACGAGCGATACGAAAAGAGAGAGAGAGAGAGAGAGAGGGAGAGAGAGAGGGAGGGAGAGGGAGAGTGTGTGTGTGTGTTTGAGAAAGAGGGAAAGAGAGAGAGAGCGAGGAAGAGAGAGGGAGGGAGGGAGGGAGGTGTGTGTTTGAGTGAGGGAGAGATAGAGAGGGAGAGGGAGTGTGTGTGTGAGAGAGAGGGAGAGAGAGGGAGGGAGAGAGGGGGAGAGAGGGACTGTGTGTGTGTGTGTGTGTGAGAGAGAGAGGGAGGGAGAAAAAGAGAGAGAGGGGAGGGAGAGAGAGAGACTGTTGCCTCCACCCATCTCTCACTCCCTCGCTATTCGTCAGCAAAGCATCATCCTCCTCTCTCTCTCTCCCCTTCTCTCTCTGTGTGTGTGTGCGTGTGCGTGTGTGTGTGTGTGTGTGTCTGTGTGTCTCTCTCTCTCTCCCCTTCTCTCTCTGTGTGTGTGTGTGTGTGTCTCTCTCTCTCTCTCTCTCTCTCTCTCTCTCTCTCTCTCTCTCTCTCTCTCTCTCTCTCTCTGTTTACAGTTTTTCTGGTTTTGCTTCGACACCGTTTAAAGGTTAAGTCAGTTTATTCTTAAAAATAAAAACATGCTGAAAATGCGTCGTTAAGACCTGTTCATAGTATTTTATTTTTTTAAGTTTAACTAACATGTTGTAAAAATGAAATCATAAACATTTTTTAACTCCTGTATCTAACGACTACGTACTTATTTGGTTTTTTGAAGAAAAGCGAAAATGTAGCTTGACCCTGAAGAATCAACGAGCGATACGAAAAGAGAGAGAGAGAGAGAGAGAGAGAGAGAGAGAGAGGGGGGGGGAGCGTGTGTGTTTGAGGGAGGGAGAGGGAGGGAGAGAGAGAGAGAGAGAGAGGGAGTGTGTGTGTGTGTGTGTTTGAGAAAGAGGGAGAGAGAGAGGGAGTGTGTGTGTGTGTTTTAGGGAGAGAGAGAGAGAGAGAGAGAAAATGTAGCCTCAGCCTGTAGAACCAATTTGATATAGCCAAATGTACATCTTTATTCAACCATTTATGAAAAAAAAAATATATTTTTAATGTCAGTAATCAGCTGGTAAAATTTTATTATGTCTATAAGTTAAAAAAGTAGGTGTGTGTGTGTGTGTGTGTGTGTGTGTGTGTGTGTGTGTGTGTGTGTGTGTGTGTGTGTGTGTGTGTGTGTGTGTGTGTGGGTGTGTGTGTGCGTTAATCCTAGCGTCCCCCTTTGGACAAAAGCGGTAGTGTTTTTACCACGCCAGCTGTTGTTCCTGGGTGAGCGTATACCCATGACAAAGGCATTAAGAAAAACTATGGTTGCGTTCCGAATCGCACACTTTCTACTATATAGTATGTAGAAAAAAGATTTAGGATGTCCCGATTCTTGTGGCCAGATTTAGGATGGTTAGAAGTGCCCGGATGTCCTACTTCATGCGGCCAAGATTGTTAGGGTTGAAAAGTGCATCCTATTTGGGCGATTCTGACCCACAATCCAGTGCGCACGTGAAGTGACGTCACATCGACGAAGCTTCCATATGAAAACAAACGGGGATGAGACGGATATAAAAGCAAGAGGCAAGATCAAGGAGCAATGTTATGATGAAATAAGAGAGTAAAAGTACACTCAACAAAAATATAAACGCAACACTTTTGTTTTTGCTCCCATTTTTCATGAGATGGACTTAAAGATCTAAAAATCATTCCAGATACACAATATTACCATTTCTCTCAAACATTGTTCACAAATCTGTCTAAATGTGTGATAGTGAGCACTTCTGCTTTGCTGAGATAATCCATCCCACCTCACAGGTGTGCCACATCAAGATGCTGATCTGACATCATGATTAGTGCACAGGTGTGCCTTAGACTGTCCACAATAAAAGGCCACTCTGAAATGTGCATTTTTTTGCTTTATTGGGGGTCTGGGGACTCAGAACCAGTCAGTATCTGATGTGACCACCATTTGCCTCATGCAGTGCAACACATCTTCTTCGCATAGAGTTTATCAGATTGTCAATTGTGGCCTGTGGAATGTTGGTCCACTCCTCTTCGATGGCTGTGGGAAGTTGCTGGATATGGGGAAGTGGTGCACGCTGTCGTATACGCCGGTCAAGCACATCCCAAACATGCTCAATGGGTGATATGTCCGGTGAGTATGCTGGCCATGCAAGAACTGGGACATTTTCAGCTTCCAAGAATTGTGTACAGAT
>OX442360.1:31046429-31048929 GCA_949357725.1 Hyperoplus immaculatus
ACAACAGAGTTCTTCTGCTATGTTCCTCTCACTGCATTTAAATGCATTCATTAAATTACAGAGAAATATGTCCCATAAAAGAAAAAAAAGCACCAAGCCCATCCCAGAGGACACTGAATTATATTTTTTCTATATTAATATTTTTATGGAAAATCCATGTGTCTTTCTTCAATAGCTTTTAATTCTACTTCATTTGAGCCAGTATCTCCAAATTATTTGTTCACAAAAAATTCCTCAGATTTAGCCTCTTAATTTCCCTCTCAAAGTGCACCAGATTCATGCATTTCACTTTAAAAAGGTACAAAAAATCTCCCGGGGGGGCATACCCCCGGACCCCCCTTGGAGAGTCAGGATCTCGGCTAGCTTCTATTTTCACTAAGCTGGACATTGGAGGCACTAGCAATGAACTGGGTGTGTGAATGACATTTAACAATAGTCAATCATTTGGCCACGATAACATTGGAGAGGGGGGCCCTAATCAAATTCGGCTTTATGAAGGCTTGGGCCGGCTCTGCTCCCCGGTTATTATTTTAGCCGTCAAACCAGAGTGTTTCTGTGCGGCGGCTCACACCGGCGATGTCTCATCAGTGTGAATTTCGCCGTTACCCACCACAGAGTTCCACGCCAGTTTTCACCAGGTGAATCGCTTTATAATGTCTATGGGGGCAAGGGTGGGCGAAAAAGCAGGCGCAGAGATCTTACAAAGGCAAAAAGAATCTGTTCGCGCGCTTAGAGCGCGCTCGCATCGTCGGTGTCTCTGCCCTAATCTAACTGTCTAGTAGGCTCCGGCGCAAAGACTCTCTTTCTCTTGCGCAGCACCAGAGAGACTTTATAGAATTGTATTTCGCTCTATCTCTCTCTTTCTCTCTCTAGGCTGTGCGCTGCATTATAATGTGTGTGATTGTGGATTGCACGGTGTGCTAGTGCGTGTATTTGCGTGTTGGTAGGGGTCCATGGATGGTTTGTGTCCAGGGCCCGTGGTCATGTTAATCCGTCCTTGCACACTGGACTCTGCACGCACTTTACAGAAGTGCTCCTGCAGTGCGCTCACAAACAGACGTGAAGTCGCACACGGTTACGTTTGTCTTTAACCCCGTTTACAAACGCGCAAGTCTTAAACAAATGAATGAGCATAATACTCTTGTGGCAGTTCAAATGTATGTAGTTTTGTCACTAAATCGTGAAGTATCCGTTTGGAGGGGGCCCGAAAAAATGCGGTATGCCTAGTGTAATCTTTCCTCTTAATCCGGGCCTGGCCCTACCATAGCTAGCAACATGCCCGTTTACAGAGCCTAGGCTGTGTATTAACACACACACAGTACAGACAGGTAGCGGATCATGAGGAGATATTCACTGATTTTGACAACAAGCGTTCTCCAGAATCACTGACTACACCTTTAAGGGAAAACTGAGACCACGGTTGCGTTCCGAATCGCATACTCTTTCTTTTTTCTATTCTACATACTACATCTGACGATAAAAAGAATCTAGTTAGGATGCAGTAGGCATACTATTGGGACATACTTTACTCTCTTATTTCATCATAACATTGCGCCTTGATCTTGCCTCTTGCTTTTATATCCGTCGCATCCCCGTTTGTTTTCATAACATGGACCTATAGGCTTCGTCGATGTTATGTCACTTCACGTGCGCACTGGATTGTGGGTCAGAATCGCCCAAATAGGATGCACTTTTCAACACTAACAATCTTGGCCGCATGAAGTAGACCATCCGGGTATTCTAACCATCCTAAATCTGGCCACAAGAATCGGGACATCCTAAATCTTTTTTCTACATACTATATAGTAGAAAGTATGCGATTCGGAACGCAACCCACATGTCTTTCACAGACAGGAATTAGGTTTGGGCAATAATACAGTTATATCGTTTACGGGGGCTATTCATTGGGGACTGTTTAATTTTTTTATAACCTTTATTTCTACAGGTAAATCCCATTGAGACCAGAGACTCTTTTAAGGGAGACCTGTTCCCATTCCCATAGAGACAGTGCATGAAATAGGCCACGCCCATCGTGGGGGAAAACATTGAACAGCGCTCCATCCACTTTGTATTGAAGGAGACCTGTCTTCTGCAAACACACTTAATTAAAACGTAATCAAACATCCATTTAACAAAAAAACTTTACTTTCTTGAAAGCCACGACTCTTGTCTGTCCATACGAGCTGTTTCTGTGAAAAATAATTGAGTAATTTTCAATATTGAGGTGTTTTTTCCCGTCCGTGAGGGTTAGCCTATGGTTAGCCTACAGCAGAAGGCTAACATTAGCCTAGCATACAGCATACATTAGTTAAGCGTTTTGTCTCGATATTGAAAATTTCTCAATAATTTTTCACAAAAACAGCTCGTATAGACAGACAAGAGTCGTGGCTTTAAAGAAAGTAACGTGTATGTGTGAAAGGCATGTCGTATTACGTTTTCATTAAAGAGGACCTATTATGCTACTTTTCTGGTCTTAATTTCTTGTTTTACACTGCTATAG
>OX442360.1:31061429-31070719 GCA_949357725.1 Hyperoplus immaculatus
AGTCTTTTTACTACACTACATACTAAAGTACAGAAGAGTTTTAGTCTTTTTACTACACTACATACTAAAGTACAGAAGAGTTTTAGTCTTTTTACTACACTACATACTAAAGTACAGAAGAGTTTTAGTCTTTTTACTACACTACATACTAAAGTACAGAAGAGTTTTAGTCTTTTCACTACACTACATACTAAAGTACAGAAGAGTTTTAGGGCCACAGACAGGAGAGAAAAAAAAATCAGATAAGGAAGATTTATTTTCATTATGTCGAGAAATGTCAAGAATAAAGACGAATACTCCAAAATGCTATTGGAGTCAGTGGGGCATTTATGTATTTTCAGCATACTACAATTGACCTGCATGTATTGGGACATCCTAAATCTTTTTCTGGCGTACTAAATAGTAGGGAAGTATGGGTATTGGAACGCAGCCCATGTTTTCTCTCCAGTTTTCTCCCTGCGTTCCAAATCACACACTTTTTCTTTTCTACTACGCAACGTGATAAAGCCTGCTGGTTTGCACATACTGTACTGCAGAGTGCAATTGAAATTATTCTACGATTGCTTATGAAAATAAATTTGAAGTAGCAAAAAAAAATATACAGCCCTGGAAAAAATAAAGAGACCAGTCTGGATTTTTCTTCAATCTTCATCTCTACATTACTTTATTTTTTTTCAAGATATTTTTTTGGCATTTTTTTTTATGCTTTATTGATAGTGTAGAGACAGAGTTGAAATGGGGCAGAGAGGGGAGTGACATGCAGAGAACGACCGCGGGCTGGAATCGAACCCGGGTCCGCTGCTGGCCGAGGCCCATGGGGGGGGTGACGCGCCCTACCAACTGAGCTAAGGGCGCCCCATCTCTACATTACTTAATGGAAATTACAATATTCTCATTGTGAATTTGGTAGAAATGTTGTCAGTAGTTCATAAGATAAAACCAAAATGTTCATTCTACTCAAACATATGCCTCTACATAGTAAAACGAGAGACACTGAACATTTGGAGTGGACTCTTCATTTTTCAAACACATATTTCTACATACCCAATGTTCCAAATAGCTCAGTGCAACATAAGTAACTTGCCTCTTGCTTATATATCCGTCTCATCGCTGGTTGTTTTCACTGGGAGGCTCAGTCCATGTGATGTAACTTCTGCTGCAGTGGATTGTGGGTCAGAACCTCCATAAAGCTGCTGGTTTCAACACTAAAAAAAAAATCACCACCGGATGTAGTAGGACATCTGGGTATTTTTCAGCATGCTGCATCTGACATCATGTATTGGGACAAACTAAATCTGTTTCTAGCAGACTAAATAGCAGGGAAGGATGGGGACTGGAACACAGACAGACAGACAGGGTATATAGTGTATTTGGATTAAAATTCGACCTTGGGTGGTACTGGGCATTTGGATTTAAAAAGCTCGATAGAAAAAGTGTTTTGAATTCTAGTCAGGTCTGTCAAAGGAAAAAAATCCAATTTTGTCCAGAGGCTCAGAGCTCAGAGAGAAAGAGAGAGAGAGAGAGAGAGAGAGAGAGAGAGAGAGAGAGAGAGAGAGAGAGAGATAATGTGTGAGTGTGTGTGTGAGTGAGTGTGCTTGTGAGAAAGTGTGTGTGTGTGTGTGTGTGTGAGAGAGAAAGAGAGTGTGTGTGTGAGTGAGTGTGCTTGTGAGAAAGTGTGTGTGTGTGTGTGTGTGAGAGAGGCTGTGTGTGTGTGTGTGTGTGTGTGAGAGAGAAAGAGAGTGTGTGTGTGAGTGAGTGTGCTTGTGAGAAAGTGTGTGTGTGTGTGTGTGTGTGTGAGAGAGGCTGTGTGTGTGTGTGTGTGTGTGTGTGTGAGAAAGAGAGTGTGTGAGAGGGAGAGAAAGAGCTGACGTTGTGTGAATAAGTTCGATCTGCAGACCTCCTACTTTTCACACTCATTGAACCTTTGACACACACACACACACGTACACACACGCACACACGTACACACACACGTACACACACAAACACGTACACACACACGTACACACACTCTCTCTCACTTTGTCTTCACCGTGACCTTGAGGTTACGAGACAATACATGACGTGACAATTTTAAATACTTTTAAAGCTACAGTGCGTACCTTTCTAATATAAATTAATGTCTGTTACATTCAAGCCATCGCCAAACGAGTTGACACAAAGTTGATTAAGCCTATTATCAGCTCCACAAAACTCTCTCTGTATTTCTCAGTATGGCAGCGTTTACAAACTGGTGTCAACCCCCCCTCCTCACCCCCCCACCCTGACACTGGTGCAGGAGCTCAGAAAAATCCCCAAGAAGAGCCCAAGAAATGTTTCAGTTGTTGATTCTACTGCTAAGAAAAAAAACCTGGACGTACAGCAGAAGATATAAAATCCATGTGCCATCACTGAAGGCTTTACCTCATGTAGATGGCATATCACATTCATATGCAAGAAAAACTATCTGAAAACAGACAGACACACACACACACAAGGGTCAGACAGACAGACAGACAGACACTCTCTCACATGTACAAGAGATATACTCTATATATAAAACAACGCCCCTTACCTGTGATATGAGCATAGACTACACACACACACACACAGGGACATAGACACACACACACAGGGACATAGACACACACACACACACACACACACACACACACACACACACACACACACACACACACACACACACACACAATTATTTCTTACCATCAGTGAACAAAAAACACAATTCAACTTCACAAATAATTTCTTTAGAATCTCACCCACACACACACACACAAACACACACACACACAAACAGTCACCCCCCCCCACACACACACACACACACGCGCACACACACACGCACAAACAGTCACCCCCCCCCCACACACACACACGCACACACACACACCCACACACACAGAAATACACAGAGAAACACATTTAGAATCATAGGAGTTTTTTTTTATTATTAATCTTCATCATTCACCATCATCATCATCATCATTGTTTACTTTTCGTCACAGCCTTCGTCATGACAACATCGCCATTACATCATCGTAATAGTGACATCACCGTAATAGTGACATCATCAAAGTGACGTCATCAACGCACACAGATACATTCCCGATCGCACTCAGCAGCGGATAGTGTATTTAATTTATTCTATATATCGTACTTTTTTTTAAAATTATTTTTAATAATATATTGTCTGTTTGCTTGTTTATTTATCATCCAGTTTGTTCAATCTCTTTTTTTACTTTAAATCATTTACATAATAAGAATAAATTCGTAGCGGATTGAAGGATGACTTTCTGTATATTTACATCATGAGGGAAAGAGGAGAGAAGAGAGAGGGAGAGAGGGGGAGGGAGAGGGAGAGAGGGAGAGGGAGGGGGAGGGAGAGGGAGGGGAAGAGAGTGAGGGGAGGGAAAGAGAGAGAGAGGGAGAGGGAGGGAGAGAGGGAGGGAGAAAGAGAGAGAGGGAAAGAGAGAGAGGGACAAAGAGAGGGAAAGAGGGAAAGAGAGAGAGAGAGAATTCAGAACTAAAACAGCGAATGACTGGAAATTAACAAGAATTAGGGGAGGAAGCAGCACAAGTACAGATGTGTGTGTGTGTGTGTGTGTGTGTGTGTGTGTAGGACGTAGGTGTGTGTGTGTGTGTGTGTGTGTGTGTGTGTGTGTGTGTGTGTGTGTAGGACGTAGGTGTGTGTGTGTGTACATGTGACCCTTGTGTTCGTTCATAACCTGCCATATAAATCAGACCATAACCCTTGTAGTCTTAGAGGGATTGATGTCTATTCTGAACTTAAACCTGCAGTGTGTAGAATTTTGGGTTTTATTTCCTAGCAGATTTTGTAGAAAGTAATTATAATATCCATAAGTACATTTAATTTAGTGCATAATAGCTGAACATTTTTTTTTTTAATAATTATTTTTCCCTTAGAAAGGGTCTCATATATGTCCATATTTCTGCATATTTTGGACCAAGGCCTAGTGCCGACATCTTGAAAGTGTCATAGTTGGAATGACATCAGGTGCATTGTTTAAAATGTAGAATTGTTCTTGTACTTGAAGGCCACTGTAGCTTCTGTTATTATTCAAAAGGGTTGGGGTTACCCAGGGAGCGTTGCATTCTAGAACTTTGTAGAACTTTCTTGATGATGTCATATTACACACTGCACCTTTAATAAAAATAAAAATAAAAAGGTTGAATTTAACAAAGTATATTTTCGGTAAGTTTGAGATGCATTATGATGATTTTTAGCCTAGTTTTAACTGAGTAGCACAGTTCCGTACGGTAACCCTATCTGGCTTGCGTTTACACTGCAAACAGCACCCTTACTCTGTAGGCTTTAGGTTAATGCCAGATAGCTTAAAGGTGCTCCGAGGAACTTTCATTTTGTGTTAATTCTAGCGCCCCCCTTTGGACAAAAGCGGTAGTGTTTTTACCACGCCAGCTGTTGTTCCTGGGTGAGCGTATATACCCATGACAAAGGCATTAAGAAAAACCATATAAAAATAGCATTCTTTACACTGATGGTCTCGTTTGCTGTTACATGTAATTCATGATCATCAGAGGAAAAATGAGACTGTTTCAGAAATATTTAAAAAGTTCCTCGTAGAGACTTTAAGCAAGCCGAGAATTGTCCTTATAGCACACTGATTTCAATTATATTTAAAAATTCCTTATTAAAATGTTGATTGTCAGCACGTTATTCTACGTCATATTTAAAGTGCTTGGTGTGACTTATTTGCCTTTAAATAAATAAGGATTTTTATAGATTTTATAACATAGAATTTCTACACAATCCAACATATTAAAAATCATTGAATTTCCTGGCTAACCTAACAAAGCTAAACTAACACTGATTATTTGCAGCATGTCTGTCGGCCGTAGTGCAGAGTGGTGGAGAATATATCATAAAAAGCCCTAAAAAAAAAATGTATTTAATTATTTTCCTCTGTCTTATCTATTTCTATATCTATATTATTTTATTTGGGTATAAGGAGAGAGAGATGCAAACAGAAAAAATCATCAAATGAATCCATGGAACCAGGTTAGAACTAAATTACCTCAAACCAGCACTATAATATTGCTGTGTGTGTGTACATGCCTGTGTGTGTGTGTGTGTGTGTGTACATGTCGGTGTGTGTGTGTGTGTGTGTGTGTATGTGTGTGTATTGTACACACCAGGCAGCAGGGTTCTCCTTAAAACTGTGAATGGGGGGGAAGCACTTGTTAGGTTTTTCTTTCTCCAATTTCTTGAGCTGAATTATTACAAGTACATTTTCCAGGGTCTGTGTGTGGTATATATGTGTGTGTGTATGTGTGTGTGTGAGTGTGTGTGTGTGTGTATGTGTGTGTGTGTGTGTGTCTGTGTGTGTGTGTGTTAGTTAATTCTCTAGCTGCTTTCAGTTTAAATCAGTTGAAAGTGTCCAAAGTTGAACCTCTAATACTCACTGACTCAACTTAGCACCAAGCTAGCTAGCATGATAGTTCTCCTTAAAAAGGTGCTACGAGTAACTTTTAAATATTTCTGAAACAGTCTCATGTTTCCTCTGATGATCATAAATTACATGTAACAGCAAATGAGACCATCAGTGCAAAGAATGCTTTTTTTATATAGTTTTTCTTAATGCCTTTGACATGGGTATACGCTCACCCAGAAACAACAGCTGGCGTGGTAAAAACACTACCGCTTTTGTCCAAAGGGGGGCGCTAGAATTAACACCAACTGAAAGTTCCTCGGAGCACTCGGAGTTTAAACAATGTCCTTAGAAACCTGTAAAGTAGAGTACGCCATGTTAGGCGTTTGTTTTATTTTGTCTTTTGTTTGTGCGTTCACTTGGTCCGAAAAAGAAAGTAGCGCCTACTGTTTGTTTCCACAATAAAAATATAATAATAATAATAATAATAATAATAATAATAATAATAATAATAATAATAAAGTATTTAAAAAATATATAGTATTTTTAAGGAGAACCCTGTTTGCGTGTTACAGGGAATGATATTAATGACTCTACAAAAAGACAGACAGAGCAATAGACCAACCTCAAATTACGATTGAAAACCACTCGCAAACATTTCACACAATATTGCGACCGAATCGAAACGTCCGAAAAAGATCTCTGGTTAACTCCCATTGAAGCAAAACTCTTTCAGTGTTATCTTGAATGTCCCAACAGCAAACTTAACGGAATTCTTCGGTCGTTTGGTTCCATAGGAAAGTTTGTTGTGATGTGTTTAAGACATGCTGTACACACACACACACACACACACACACATATAATTCTTGTCCACGAGCGTTGCCTGGCGATGGGTTTGTTTTCCAGTGTTGCCATGGTGATGTTGTTGTGGTCAGGTAAACACAAAGGCTAGCGGTGCAACGGATCACACAATTTCAAGTTTTTCGAGTACCTTTTTTCCCAAGTAATTTTGCTAAGAATTTATCTAGTTTTTTTGTTTTTAACATAGATAGGAAAAAAATTATTGAAATTGTCCATTCAATGTTTAAATTAAATTTCAAAGCTATAGTGCGTAACTTTTTCATATATATGAATGTAGGTTAGATTCAAAAGTTACAGCCAAACCAGTTGAGAGAAAGTCGATTAAGCCTATTATCAGCTCCACAAAACTCTCTCTGTATTTCTCAGTATGGCAGCGTTTACAAACTGGTGTCCCCCCCCCCCCCCCCCCGACACTGGTGCAGGAGCTGAGAAAAATCCCAGGAAAAGCCCAAGAAATGTTTCAGTTGTTGATTCTCCTGCTAAGAAAAAAAAAACCTGGACGTACAGCAGAAGGTATAAAATCCATGTGCCATCACTGAAGGCTTTGACAAAAAAAGTGATTTTGACAAGAAGCATTCTCCAGAGTCACTGACTACACCTTTACGGCCAATTCAGCTGTTGGGTAAACCGTATGAATCACGGTTAAACTATGTTATCTGTTGCACCACTAACTTCATGCTCAGACTGAGAGAATTAAATGTTAAAAATCCTCGATGGATGAAAAAATTAAAAATAAAATATGAGGAAAAAAGTGAATAGAAATGGTTTGAATTTGTCCTTAAAGACAGACAGTCGATCCGTCTGTCTGTCTGTCTGTCCATCCGTCTGTCTGTCTGTCTGTCTGTCTGTCTGTCTGTCTGTCTGTCTGTCTGTCTGTCTCTCCATCCGTCCGTCTGTCTGTCCAGTTCATGTGGTTTTCGCATTATGGACAAAAAACTGCAGAATCCACATTAAAACTCGACTCAGTCACTGCTGAAACAAGTGTCTCTGTGGCAACGGTCCAAAAAATCCTGTGTTTTAAAGATGTGTGTGTGTGTGTGTGTGTGTGTGTGTGTGTGTGTGTGTGTGTGTGTTTGATTTTAAAAGGAAAAAATACAAGAAGTTGGATAAGCAGTAGAAGTCTTTGCAAAGTCAAGTTTCAATAGTTTTTAGGGACGGGCTCGAGCAGTCAATTCCAAAATCCATTTTTAAAGGCCCCCTGAGTACTTTAAAAATATATCTAGATCTACTTTAAGATCGCTATCTATCCACCTACCCATTGCTTAAAGGAGAAGTTTGCCCCCTCACACATGCAGAGACCTCATGGTTACTGGGAGGAACCAGAGACCTCATGGTTACTGGGAGGAACCAGAGACCTCGTGGTTACTGGGAGGAGGAACCAGAGACCTCATGGTTACTGGGAGGAGGAACCAGAGACCTCATGGTTACTGGGAGGAACCAGAGACCTCATGGTTACTGGGAGGAACCAGAGATCTCATGGTTACTGGGAGGAGGAACCAGAGACCTCATGGTTACAGGGAGGAGGAACCAGAGACCTCATGGTTACTGGGAGGAACCAGAGACCTCATGGTTACTGGGAGGAGGAACCAGAGACCTCATAGTTACTGGGAGGAACCAGAGATCTCATGGTTACTGGGAGGAGGAACCAGAGACCTCATGGTTACTGGGAGGAGGAACCAGAGACCTCATGGTTACTGGGAGGAGGAACCAGAGACCTCATGGTTACAGGGAGGAGGAACAAGAGACCTCATGGTTACTGGGAGGACCCACAGACCTCATGGTTACTGGGAGGAGGAACCAGAGACCTCATGGTTACTGGGAGGAGGAACCAGAGACCTCATGGTTACTGGGAGGAGGAACCAGAGACCTCATAGTTACTGGGAGGAAGCAGAGACCTCATGGTTACTGGGAGGAGGAACCAGAGACCTCATGGTTACTGGGAGGAGGAACCAGAGACCTCATGGTTACTGGGAGGAACCAGAGACCTCATGGTTACTGGGAGGAACCAGAGACCTCATGGTTACTGGAAGGAACCAGAGACCTCATGGTTACTGGGAGGAGGAACCAGAGACCTCATGGTTACTGGAGGAACCAGAGACCTCATGGTTACTGGGAGGAACCAGAGATCTCATGGTTACTGGGAGGAGGAACCAGAGACCTCATGGTTACTGGGAGGAGGAACCAGAGACCTCATGGTTACTGGGAGGAACCAGAGACCTCATGGTTACTGGGAGGAGGAACTAGAGACCTCATAGTTACTGGGAGGAACCAGAGATCTCATGGTTACTGGGAGGAGGAACCAGAGACCTCATGGTTACTGGGAGGAGGAACCAGAGACCTCATGGTTACTGGGAGGAGGAACCAGAGACCTCATAGTTACTGGGAGGAACCAGAGATCTCATGGTTACTGGGAGGAGGAACCAGAGACCTCATGGTTACTGGGAGGAACCAGAGACCTCATGGTTACTGGGAGGAGGAACCAGAGACCTCATGGTTACTGGGAGGAGGAACCAGAGACCTCATGGTTACTGGGAGGAGGAACCAGAGACCTCATGGTTACTGGGAGGAGGACCCGGAGACCTCATGGTTACTGGGAGGAGGAACCAGAGACCTCATGGTTACTGGGAGGACACTCTTGCCTCTAGGCCATCCTACCACCCCTATATATATGTTAAACGTAGGCCGACATATGAGAAAAAAAATAAAAATAAAAATTGAGAATTTTTTTTGCCAATCTAGTCAAACCTAGTACTCAAAGGAATCGACCACTCGCACCCATCCCTAAGAACTTTATTTTGAAAGTTTTCTCAATGTTACACAGGAGGAAAAATTATCTCCTCAGCAACTTCCCTCTCCAAGCTTCAAACACACGCTCTTATTTTGAAATTTGTCTTGTGTTCCGAAGAAGAAAAAAAAAAGAAATCCCGGTCCGTTTGTTTTATTTTTACTTTGAAATTTTTATCCTCGTTGCTGTTCTTTCAAAATTTGACACATCGGACGTTAGGATAGTTCATGGATGGA
>OX442360.1:31070919-31080919 GCA_949357725.1 Hyperoplus immaculatus
GATAGATAGATTATAAAAGGATGGTGGGAGTAGAGTAGGTGCAGTGTGTTAAAGGGGATTTTAAGTTGAGACACTGCAGGTAAAAATATCAGGGTTTTTTTCCTGAGATTTTTGTCTATGTATCTTCCATAACATGTCTTCTATCTATCTATCTATCTATCTATCTATCTATCTATCTATCTATCTATCTATCTATCTATCTATCTATCTATCTATCTATCTATCTATCTATCTATCTATCTATCTATCTATCTTCCATAACATGTCTTCTTTCATACTAGTATAAATCAAAGGTCCAACATGTACATTCAGGTGTTTATTTGACTAAACCTTGTCTGTTTGCGTCTGTATATTTCTCCTATACAACCATCTTTAACGGACATTATCTCAATTTTTTTTTTCAATACTCTGAAACAAAAATCTCAACTTCTAAAGCACTTACATCAACTAAACTTTCCATAATCATTCTCAGCACTATTCTGAAGGTTATTACAGAAGGATATGTCCATATGTTGTTCACTGTCTGATTTATGAGACATTTTCTTCTTAAAAACATGCCAAAAATGCATTTCCAAGACCCATACATAGTATTTGTTTGGTTTTATGAATTCAAAAAAAGCTGCATCCAAAATCTATACACTGATATGTTGTAAAAATTTTATAAAGATTTTAACTCTGGCTTTCTCCAACCTCTAGATTTTTCTTTATAGATGCAGATTTACTCATAATTAGTTATATATTGCCAAATTTGCATAATTATTGAAACATTTCTGAAAAGATTATAATACAAAAAATACTAGTTTTAAAGTCAGGAATAAACTGGCAAAGTTTCATGATGATATCTATAAGTTAAACATGTTAAAAACCCTTTTCACCTGCAGTGTCTCAGCCTATTAAGGTTTAGAGTTGTAGTTGCTGCTTTTGGCCACTAGATGCCACTGTTTACATATGGGAGGGATATTCTCAGGACATAATTTAAGTCTGGTTATTTTCCTTAAAGATAGAGGTAGGGATGGAGGGAGGGAGGGATGGATGGATGGATGGATGGATGGATGGAGGGAGGGATGGATGGATGGATGGATGGATGGATGGATGGACGGCTGGATGGATAAGTAGAAAGGTTGAGGTAATGGGGAAGCCAAGCCTTTGGTAATTTTTTACATAATGGTCGGTGTCTATAAGAATTAATACAAATGTAACGCCGGTAGCCCTCATGTAAAGCATTTTTGTGTGAAAGTCACCTTTGCGTATGGTACTGTGCTTTTTTGCTTTTTAGTTTTTTTGCCCACTCCTAATTTCTGAAATAATACATCTATAATCTATAATATTTATAAATACAGTTTAAAATTAGAGTGAAGGGTAAAATCAGAGTTGATCTAACAGCTTGTAAGTTAGTCATCCTTCTGCTCTGTGTATTTATGCAAAACACTGTTTAAAATATCACCACCCTCTATGGTGACTCATATTCCCTCAGCCCTCACACACACACAAACACACACACACACACACACACACACAAGTCACACACCCTATTAAGACGTATTTCACAACCACGCTCCCAAATTTTTTTTTAAGTATTTACACACACTAAGGGCGGTGCGTGGACATAAAACTCACGTACATCACTAATAACATTATCTCATCTGTATGTGTCAAGATAATTTTCGAAAATAAAGTTTAAAAAAAGCAAAAAAAAAAAGACCAATTTTTATTTTTATTTTATAAATCTAAATAAATAAAAATAATAAAAATAATAATTTCATGATGGTTATTTTACTGTTATTAGCTGTGAAACAGGTGTTTATATAATGCTTGGCTTCCTGATGGGTTGTTATAGAGGAGAATGGAGGAGGATGAGATGGTGTGTTTTAGGGAGAAAGGAGTGTGTGTGTGTGTGTGTGTGTGGGGGAGAGGGGGGTTATCGGAGCACTATGGGCAAGGCAAACTTGTGGTGGAATAGAGGGGGCAGTTTATGATGTGACGCCGAAAATGCTTTTAGAGCGAATTTGAACAACCCTGGTGAAACAAGCCTAAACTGTCAGTCTGGACTTCCTCCAATTAGTGAAGGTCTTATTTTGGTCAGAACCTTTCAGTTGACGATACAAGCGTGAACATTGGCCTGAGCATGAGTCTCCATGGGAACACTGGACAAGACAATAGTCCGAGACATTTAAAATTGTGAATTTGAAAATTTCTCATAGAACTGTATTGGGGTTTTTTCATAAATTTTTCATTGAAAGGTTAGTGGAAGGCAGCCCCTGATTGGTTCATGTAGTCATCAATCTAGCCTCCAGTCAGACCGGACCCTCCCCCACTTTCTGTCTGTTAGTGGAAGGCAGCCCCTGATTGGTTCATGTAGTCATCAATCTAGCCTCCAGTCAGACCGGACCCTCCCCACTGTCTGTCTGTTAGTGGAAGGCAGCCCCTGATTGGTTCATGTAGTCATCAATCTAGCCTCCAGTCAGACCGGACCCTCCCCACTTTCTGTCTGTTAGTGGAAGGCAGCCCCTGATTGGTTCATGTAGTCATCAATCTAGCCTCCAGTCAGACCGGACCCTCCCCACTCTCTGTCTGTTAGTGGAAGGCAGCCCCTGATTGGTTCATGTAGTCAATGACATCAACATGGAATCGACCAATAAACTTGCGAGCAATTTGGCCGGAAAGTTCAGAGACAGAGTGCGGGACCAACTGTTACAGTCTAGAACAGGTGTAAAAATAAACCAAAACTTTCTTTATAACGGCCTCTCACTCTCACAAATTAAACCCTACATGGATAATTCTGACATCAAAATGTAGGACATATTCTGCCGGTCGCATAGATGTGACTACTGAAGCAATCGGACCTACACAATGGGATGTTTGGGCTTCCAAGCTAAATGGTGCCGGACCAACTGCAGCATAGACTCCCATGTTAACTGAGACCTTAAAGTTCTGGAGAAAGGCAGACTGTACCACACATTTAAAATGCTCTGGTTCTCACATTCTTCACATTACAGACACGATCTTCACACTGTGTCTTCATCAGATTCTTCCGGTAGTAACGGTATATTCATTTTGTTGGTTAGACTCACGGTTTTGGAGTAAGAGGCAGCAGTTTGAGGGGGAAGTTTTGAATGAAATTACCTAAATGCCCCAATAGCTAATATGGCTTGTTTCACGAGGCTAAAATGACGACTACATGAACCAATCAGAAGCTGCCTTCCACAATAAAAGACGAACGATAGGTTTGATCGCGGGCTCTGATTGTCCGGGTATTTTTTGACCGAATTCCTCCCCATGGAGATTGGAGAAGGTCCAGACTGATCTACGGAAGTGTGAAATGAATGTGAAGCTCACGCGATAAGGCAAGTTAGTGAGGCTGTTCTGAAAAACTTCAATTCCTTTCTTACAAGAAATGCTTTTCTTAAAAAGTGCCACGAGGAACTTTTTAGATATTTCTGAAACAGTCTAATTTTTCCTCTGATGATCATAAATTACATGTAACAGCAAACGAGACCATCAGTGCAAAGAATGCTTTTTTTATATAGTTTTTGCATAATGCCTTTGTCATGGGTATACGCTCACCCAGGAACAACAGCTGGCGTGGTAAAAACACTACCACTTTCGTCCAAAGGGGGGCGCAAGAATTAACACACACTGAAAGTTCCTCGGAGCAGCTTTAATTCGTGAGCCAGCTCCTTTAAACTGACAACTTTAAAAATGGAAAATTACTCGCGCTTAAATTCGCTCTCAATGCATTTGGATTTGGGGGGAAACTGCTCTTCCCTGTTGGGGGATGTGGTTTGGTTTGCTAGATGGTGTTTTGTGCCCCGAACAGAGCCCTAACCCTAACCTTAACCTTAACCAGGCAGCGCTGCCTTGAAGGCTCCGTTGGGTGGCACAAAACACTGTTTGGTTTAGGGGCTACGAAAGGGGTGGATATGGAGTGAGGTGGATAAGGGGTTATGGGTTAGGGGTTCAGATATATGGAGGGTTAGGGGGGTATCTCTGGCCCTTACCTTGCCTGCTTGTGATGCTTGCTTGGGGGCAGAGCGCAGGGTGGATATGGAGGGGTGGGTTAAGGTTTGGGATAAGGGGTTATGGATTAAGGGTTCAGATATATGGAGGTTAGTGGTTAGGGGGTAAGATATGGGGGTTGGGGTTAGGGGGGGTGTCCCTTGGCCCTTACCTTGCCTGTTCGTGGTGCTTGCTTGGGGGCAGAGCGCAGGGTGGATATGGAGGGGTGGGTTAAGGTTCGGGATAAGGGGCAATGGGTTAGGGGGTAATCTATGGAGGTTAGGGGGTAAGATATGGGGGTTAGGGTGGGGAGGGGGGTGTCTCTTGGCCCTTACCTTGCCTGCTCGTGGTGCTTGCTTGGGGGCAGAGCGCAGGGCGGCTTGGGCAGGCGTAGGCGCGCGGGGCAGCAGTACTGATGGTACGTGGCGTGGCTGTGAGGCGGGAGGCTGGCGGAGGAAGAGGAGGGAGGAGTGGAGGAGAGGCTAGTAGGGTTGGTTGAGTTGAAGTTGGAAGAACGACAAGAAGAAGTGGTTGTGGTGGTAGTACAGGTGGATGGGGAATAAGACCTGACAGAGAGAGAGAGAGAGGGAGAGGGAGAGGGAGGGATAGAAAGAGAGAAAGAGAGGGAGGGATAGAGGGATAGAAAGAGAGAGAGGGAGGGAGAAATAAAGTCAAGAGAGAAAAACAGAAAAGATAGACAACATACATACATACATAGAACAGGAACGAACAGCCACACACATAAACAAACAGCGTTAGCACACATTAGCTTAGCGATTAGCTTAGCATGTATTAATAGCAGCATGAAGCAGTTAGCAAACACATATGAGTCCGAACATGAGGTGAGAATTCATCTGCAGTTGTTCACATTGTATGATTAAAAAATGCCAGTTTGGGGCGCTACGGTGGCGTAGTGGATAGAGTGCGTACCATATTGGCTCCTGCCTTCGTTGCAGTGGTCGCGGGTTCAAATCTGACCCCTGGACCTTTACTGCAGGTCACCCCCCCCTCTCTCTCTGTCTCTCTCTCTCTCTCTCTCTCTCTCTCTCTCTCTCTCCATTTCAACTCTGTACTGTCAAATAAAGCTTGAAAATGACAAAAAATTATCTTAAAAAAATTAAAAACAAAAAATGCCAGTTTAAAGCTGCAGTGTGTAGACTTTTGGGTTTTATTTCCTAGCAGATTTTGTAGAAAGTAATTATAATATCCATAAATACATTTAATCTAGTGCATAATAGCTGAACATTTTTTTTTTAATTATTATTTTTTCCCTTAGAAAGGGTCTCATATGTGTCCATATTTCTCCATACTTTGGACCAAGGCCTAGTGCCGCCATCTTGAAAGTGTCATAGTTGGAATGTCATCAGGTGCATTGTTTAAAATTTAGAATTGTTCTTGTCCTTGAAGGCCACTGTAGCTTCTGTTATTATTCTAAAGGGTTGGGGTTACCCAGGGAGCGTTGCATTCTAGAACTTTCTAGAACTTTCTTGATGATGTCATATTACACACTGCACCTTTAACGGGGTTTATGTCAACAACAGGCATCTCTTGCACTGCCAGCTCCTTTCTGCAATTAATTTTCCATGGTAGGGCGTTCTAGCATCTCTCGTTTTAACACTCTTGAAAACTTAGCGTTTTTCGGCGTAGTGCTTCAAGTAGAAGAGCGCCACTCGTCAAAACCACTGTCTTTTTCGAGCGACCAATCAAAATCGAGTAGGAGGCAGGATTAGAAGCCGTCTCCGAATATTTCTCTTTTTCTTTAATTTCTTTTTTATAACCTTTATTTCTACAGGTAAATCCCATTGAGACCGGAGACTCTTTTGCCAGGGGAGACCTGTTCCCATTCCCACGTTACCATTCACACACACATTCATACACCGATAGCAGCAGGCTAACTACGACATTCACACGAGGCAAGGTGGGTGAAGTGTCTTGCACAAGGACACAACAACCATGAAAAAAGTGGCAGGATGGCGGAGCAGGTAAAAATCCTTCCCAATGTCTGTTTGGATGGTTTTTATCATGTTTTATCACACTTATGGATCTGAGATGATGCTAGATAACTCGCTGCTTGAAGACCGCAGTGCATTAATGTGGTGACGTAGGGACGAGGGAGGGGACTGCTAACTGCAGTAACTGACAGGAAGTTAGCTAAAAGAACCACTCCGCTTACAGCACCTTTAACTGGCATAATAATTCATACTTGAACAACTGCAGATGAAATAAAACTCACATATGGACCACGTATGGATAGTTAGTGTTAAAGTATAAAAAGCACATTCAAATATATTATAGCATTAGCTTAGCACACAATAAATGACAGTAGCATAGCAGTTAGCACACAGTCACCAAACTTACACTCTTAAGTTAGCATCACATTATAAACGGTAGCATATGGCAGTTAGTTACTCATACCAGCAAAACAACATTTACATTCAATCACAAGGGTTTGGCTTAGCAGTTAAAACACACTATACACACTCACCGGCCACTGTATTAGGTACAGCGGTTCAATTTCTTGTTAACACATATAACTCAATTAGCCAATCACATGGCATTTGGGCATGTAGACAACTTATTGAAGTTAAAACCGAGCAGAAACACACACACACACACACACAAACACACACACACACACACACACACACACACACACACACACACACACACACACACACACACACACACACACACACACACACACACACACACACACACACACACACACACACCTTTCTTCCCCATTCTGATGCTCGGTTTGACTTCAGTACATTGTCTTGACCACGTCTACATGCCTAAATGCATTGAATTGCTGCCATGTGATTGGCTGATTAGCTATTCGTTTACAAGCAATTGAAGCTGTGTACCTAATAAAGTGGCCGGTGAGAGTATACAGGCCTATATGTATTAGCTTATGGTTAGCACATGGTCAGTCTTAGCAGTTAGCATCACAGCAGTAGCTACATGTAAAGTACACAGTGAGTTAAGAGAAGGAGAAATGATGCACACATAAAGATAGTTTGTTGTGTGTACAAGAGGGACAGAGAGGAAGAAGCTAGTTTGCTGTGTTTTTAAATGTTTAAATCTATTCCGGAAAAATATTGTCATTAAAGAGCATTTCCATTAAAGCTGCAGTGTGTAGAATTTTGGGTTTTATTTCCTAGCAGATTTTGTAGAAAGTAATTATAATATCCATAAGTACATTTAATTTAGTGCATAATAGCTGGAAAAAAAGTTTTGAATTATTATTTTTTCCCTTAGAAAGGGTCTCATATATGTCCATATTTCTGCATATTTTGGACCAAGGCCTAGTGCCGCCATCTTGAAAGTGTCATAGTTGGAATGTCATCAGGTGCATTGTTTAAAATTTTTAATTGTTCTTGTCCTTGAAGGCCACTGTAGCTTCTGTTATTATTGGAAAGGGTTGGGGTTACCCAGGGAGCGTTGCATTCTAGAACTTTCTAGAACTTTCTTGATGATGTCATATTACACACTGCACCTTTAAGTGATGTGGAGATAATAGATTGAAGAAAGATCCAGACTGGTCTCTTCATTTCCTGAATGCTGCCTGACAATTCCTTTTACACACTGAATCATTTAAAAGGTACAAAATGTGTTTTTGTTAGTTCATGAGCTAGCACCTTTAAACGGATTACTTTAGAATAGAAAATTACCTGTGCTAGGATTCGCTCTCAATGTATTTTGGATTCGGGGCCAAGAATCAGCCCTAATTTGCTATGCCACCATTGGCGTAGTGGTCAAGATTGGTACTGCAAGGGAATGTCTATCTTTTTCATTTCCTGGACCCAGACATTGACTCTTACGTAAACGATCCTGTGGATCCTCTGGCAGCATCTGAAGTCTTCCTGCATCCACACTATTCGCACTTTACTTTAGTATTACCATGTAATCACCTGGTCAATGATCAAATTCCTTCGTGATTTTTCTCTACTTATGACATCTATTGCAGCATGTCCGTCCTGGGAGAGGGATCCCTTACTCTGTCCACTCTCCCTGAGATTTCTTCAATTTTTTTTTAATCCCGGTAAAGGGTTTTTACTGGGAGTTTTTTTCTCAGCCGAGCTAAGGGTGTAAGGGCAGATAGATAGATAGATAGATAGATAGATAGATAGATAGATAGATAGATAGATAGATAGATAGATAGATAGATAGATAGATAGATAGATAGATAAGGGCAGGGTGTCATATTGTATCATACTGTATAGAATGTAAAGCCCACTGAGACCAATGTATTTGTGATTTTGGGCTATACAAATAAAACTGATTTGATTTGATTCGATAGGTTGTTGTGTTTACAAGAGGGACACAATATTAGGCTCATGGTGTTGTGGTTAGAGACACATTTTTAGCATGTCAGTTTTACATACACTAATAAAGCTAAAGGTTTATGCTGTTTATGCTCTCTCTCTCACGCACACACACTAATAAAGCTAAAGGTTTATGCTGAGATGATCGAGACAGGAGAGCCGGTGGTTAAAAATGATGATGGTGATTTTGACAAGGGAGGGAAAGAGTCCGTGAAAGAATTAGATTTCTGAAAAGAATGAAAAAAATAACCATAAAAAAAGAGAAAATATCTACACGATATGAGAAGCGTAAATAACTAACTGCAATGCTGCAAAAATCTCCGGTGGTGTAGTGGATAGAGCGTGTACCATATTGGCTCCGGCGTTCGTTGCAGTGGTCGCGGGTTCAAATCCGACCCGTGGACCTTTACTGCAGGTCACCCCTCCCCAACCTCCCCCCCTCTCTATCTCTCTCTCTGTCTCCCCATTTCAACTCTGTACTGTCTAATAAAGCTTGAAAATGCCCCAAAAAATAACCTAAAAAAAAAGAAGAAGTTGCCATATGACTCAGTTGGTGCATGTGACGGTTTCACACACACACACACACACACACACACACACAAATCGGGGTGAAAATTACGACTGAGTTGGTGCATGTGACGGTTTCTACACTGCAGAGATCAGCTTGAAGTGCTACGTCCACGCTCCACCAAACACACACACACACACACACAGAGTCTCACACACACACACACACACACACACATACTTCATCCCGCGGGCTGAGATGTGACAGTTAGCTGGTCGGCTGCTCGTTCGCTGTCTGTGTGTGTAACGTCAGAAGTGATGACCGGACACACGCAATGATACAGTGGAGAGAATTACTATGTAAATCTAGGCTGATACACACACACACACACACACACACACACACAGACACACGCAAAAACACTCTCTCTCTCTCTCTCTCTCTCTCTCTCTCTCTCTCTCTCTCTCTCACACACACACACAAACACACAAAAACTCCTTGATGCTATGAGCTTATATAACATCAGCTGTCAGTGTCTCTGCACTCAAAACACACACACACACACACACACACACACACACACACACACACACACACACACACACACGCTCTCCTCTACAGATACTCAACATGTTGATTTTCTGATACGACTTACATTTTTGGACCGAAGTGAACCTAAGAGGCCAGAAATGATATAACCCACCAAAAACAATCTCTCTCGCTATTTTAAAAGGTGCTACGAGGAACTTTTAAATATTTCTGAAACAGTCTCATTTTTCCTCTGATGATCATAAATTACATGTAACAGCAAACGAGACCATCAGTGCAAAGAATGCTATTTTTATATAGTTTTTCTTAATGCCTTTGTCATGGGTATATGCTCACCCAGGAACAACAGCTGGCGTGGTAAAAACACTACCGCTTTAGTCCAAAGGGGGGCGCTAGAATTAACACACACTGAAAGTTCCTCGGAGCATCTTTAAACCCAAGAAAGTGAGTGTAGCAGTTGTATTAGTATGGAGTATGTGAGATGTACTGCAGTGCCATTCATTACCATACTGCAGAGGGAGAGAGACACCAACACATACAGGGGAGAAAGAAAGAGAGAGAGAGAGGGAGAGCGAGAGGGAGGGAAGGAGGTAGGGAGAGGGAGGGAGGGAGGGAGAGA
>OX442360.1:31085919-31090919 GCA_949357725.1 Hyperoplus immaculatus
TTTTTTTCTTTAACCTTTATTTCTACCAGTGGCGTTTTCTCCCGGAGGCCAACGGAAGCCAGGCTTCCTGTTTGTTAGGCTGTAGTTGTCATCCAATAAAAACATTTTTATTAACAGTTTCGGTAATTCTTTGGTGCTGTGCTGCTGTCATTTCTTCCCCATTTCTCTCCTCTCATTGAGCATTTCAGCGCCCCTTTAAAGTTCCATACTGAAGACGCGGCGAAACACGACACTGCACACTGTATGTCCGCGAGGAAGCCAGGCCGAGCTGACATCCCTTAGTGAAAAAAAGAAAGAAGGATTGACCAATCAGGTGAGGCTGTTGTCTTGACACTGCCCTCCTGTGATTGGTCAGGAGGGTGTCATGAGGGTGCCGAGGGAAGCCACTCGGCCCTTGGCTTCACACCAGGGTGGAGATTTTGATTATTTAGTAAAACAATATTTTACCAAACTGCCAATTGAGGAGCCATTAAAAATCAGATCTGACGGCAGGCCAATGCGTGTGGAGAGAAAGAAAGTTTATCGCACTTTCAATGAGGAGAACAGTCCGCACCGAGTGGCTAGCTGGTAGCGGCAATCTTCAGCTAATGGCCTTCCTCTACAAATAGTGAGTAAAATACACACCTTCTCCCGGCGCGGGTTAACTGTTCCCTTAACTGTCCGTGTAGCTATGTGTGTTATGTTTTGTGTTATTTTATTGCTAATTGTGCCTTGATTGCCTGGATTAAGTTGCATTGGTAGGCCTACTGTGTATCCACTGAAGTTATTCTGGGTTGTCTTAACCTCCTAGGACCCGAGCTCTTGCATGGCATGGATTTTTAATTTCTCTTTGCTATTTAGGCTGATTGGGACCTAATGAGTGTACAAACCAAGAATTATCTTTTTACATGATGTAGTTTCTGAGAAAAATGATGTCCACATACGAGGACCGCAGTTTTAAATCGAGATAAAACACAATAAAGTCAGAATTGAGTAATCATGAACAAAACTCTTTTTTTGGTGCCTGAACACAGTAGCATTTTTCCTGAGTGCAAAAACAAAATGAGAAACAACAATTGTGCCCCTTTGAGCAATATGGCTCATTAGAAAGGCTGCTAACAGTTGCAGGAAGACGTATATCCTGAATTGTAGCCAGAGTCTTGGCCTTGGCCCTGGGGATGGTAGTCAAAGACCTGGCTTTGGCCCTTGGTTTGGTAGTTGGCAATCTGGCCTTGGCCCTTGGGTTTGTAGCCAGAATCCTGGACTTGGCTCTTGGATTGGCAGCCAGAAACCTGACCCTGGAAGCCAGAATTCTGGCCTTGGCCCTAAGGATGGTAGCCGGAAAACTGGCCCGGGTAGCCAGAATCCATGGCTTTGGCCCTTGGGTTGATAGCTGGCTATCTGGCCTTGGCCCTTAGGTTTGTAGCCAGAATCCATGGTCTTGGCCCTTAGGTTGGTAGCCCGAACCTGGCCCGGATAGCCAGAATCCTGTCCTTGGCCCCTAAGGATGGTAGCCGGAAAACTGGCCTTAGCCCTGGCCCTTGGGTTGGTAATCAGAGACCTGGCCTTGGCCCTTGGGTTTGTAGCCAGAATCCTGGCCTTGGCCCTTGGGTTGGTAGCCAAAATCCTGGCTTTGGTAGCTGAAAAGATGGCCCTGGTAGCCGGAAACCCGGCCTTGGCCCTTGGGTTGGTAGCCGGAAACCTGGCCTTGGCCCTTGGGTTGGTAGCTGGAAACCTGACCTTGGCCCTGGCCCTTGGGTTGGTAGCTGGAAACCTGGCCCTGGTAGCCAGCATCCTGGCCTTGGCCCTGGGATTAGTAGCCAGAAAACTGGCCTTAGCCCAGGCACTTGGGTTTGTGGCCAGAATCCTGGCCTTGGTCCTTGGGTTGTTAGCTGGAAACATAGCCCTGTTAGCAAGAGTCCTGGCCTTGACATTAGGGATGGTAGCCAGAAAACTGGCCTTGGCCCTGGGCCTTCGGTTGGTAGTCGGAGACCAGGCCTTGGCCCTTGGGTTAGTATCCGGAAACATGGCCCTGGTAGCCAGAATCCTGGCCTTGGCCCTGGGGATCATAGCTGGAAAACTGGCCTTGGCCCAGGACCTTGGGTTGGTAGTCAGAGACTTGGCCTTGGGCCTTGGGTTGGTAGCCGGAAACCTGGCCCTGATAGCCGGAAACCTGGCCTTAGCCCTGGGCCCGGCCCTTGGGAAAGGAGCCGGAAACCTGGCCCTGGGGTTGAAATTTACTGAAATGTACTCATTGTAACTGTAAATGAGGGTAACCTAAGTGTCTCTTGAGTGAAAAGTGAAAGGTTATTGATTGATTGATTGATTGAAAACATATAAAAATGTTCAACAGAACTAAGTCCCGCTGTCCACATACAAGGATTTTTCAATAAAACTAACAGAATGAAGTCCTCCCGTCCACATATGTGTACATCATGTTTAGCAGCATGGTAAATCGTTACAGTTACTAGCTTTTGTAAATTGTTTACTTCCATAACAAACATTGAACACTTTTATACATAATCTGAACAAGAATCAGCCATGAAATTTGATTAGATTTTTTTCCTGGTCGAAGTTTGGATCGGGAGTTTCCATTTTGGGTGTGATGAACTTTTGGGTGTGTTGTCGGCCATCTTGAATCTAAAGTATAATGTATTATACTCTTCTGCCACCACTAAGTGGCAGTATAATGTCCTTGTATGTGGACCCCAGGCCCTTTTTAGAGCAACATTTTACATTGCGGTCTAGACAGCCCAAAAAGTTGATGTCCACAGAGGTGGACGCCAGGTCCTAGGAGGGTAGTGTTGTATAATGAACATTTGGCCTAGTTCTTAAACCAAAAGGATGTATAGAAAGTATGTGTGTATGTCAAGCACCTACAACTGATTGTGTGAGTCGTGTCTCACGTGAATGTGAAACTTAAAATAGCCTAAAAAATCCCCTAATTATATTGTGAATGAATTCGAATCTGCATTGGGCATTAAGCGGCTAGCTGTGCATTCCGGTCGGGGTGGGGGGTGCATTTATAATAAAATGTATAATTTAAAGCCACTACGAGTAACATGGCACGTTGGCGTCCCCTTTGGACAAAAGCGGTAGTATTTTTACGACGCCCGCTGTCGCAAAGCTGTTTTCTAGCTCGTGCCAGGCGCGAGAGTGTGAACTGAGAAGGGAGCAATATAGTGCATGTCCGTGTGTTGAAAGTGTGAGGACTCTTTTTGGCTCCGTGAGAGTGGTTTTGACACTGCATGAACTAATGCCAGTCACTGCCACACGCACCTGATTGCAATGAGTTGATGCAGTGTCAACTAACTACTCTCTCTCACGGAGCTGAAAGATTGAACGAGAGACGGCAGTTAGTATGGATATGGAGGTAATGTGTTTGTGTTGTTGATGTAAATAATGACTATTTCAGATAATGGTTATCTGATGATGGTGAAGCAAAGCAAACTTTGTGTTAGTACCAACCGCTCATTCATTTAGGAGTAAACACTGCAGTCTAGTTTCGCTCTCGTGAAATTGTGTACACGTTGCTTGGCAACGCCCTCGTCCCCCGTAGCCTATATCACTCTCCCTTTTAGCTTTTCTTCATTGCATTTTCTTTTTTTTCTTTGATGGTTCAGCCCCGTTATCAGTCATTATGACGACAAATAACTGTCTCAAACAAAGCTCCCGCTCCCCTTCCCTCACCTGGAGGGATAGGCTTCTCAATTCACGTTGCTGCGCCACACTGAAATCTGCGACCAATATGGATATGTGACCATAGAGCATGCACGAGCGAACCGAAAATCGGACTGGGTGTGCGACCAGACCAAAAGCAGTAATAAAAACTATTTAAAAACGTCTTTCTTTGCACTGATGGTCTGGTTTGCTGTTAAAGGTAATTTATGATTATCAGAGGAAACATGAGGCTGTTTAAAAGATATTTAAATGTTACTCGTAGCCGCTTTAATAAAACGATTAGGAGGTGTGTGAGTGAGTGAGTGAGTGAGTGAGTGAGTGAGTGAGTGAGTGAGTGTGTGAGTGAGAGAGTGAGTGAGTGATTGAGTGTGTGAGTGAGAGAGTGAGTGAGTGAGTGAGTGAGTGAGTGAGTGAGTGTGTGAGTGAGAGAGTGAGTGAGTGAGTGAGTGTGTGTGTGAGTGAGAGAGTGAGTGAGTGAGTGAGTGAGTGAGTGAGAGAGTGAGTGAGTGAGTGAGAGAGTGAGAGAGTGAGTGAGTGAGTGAGTGAGTGAGTGAGTGAGTGAGTGAGTGAGTGAGAGAGAGAGCGAGCGAGCGGTGTCGGACAGATTACAGGCGTGTGTAAATCCTGGTAAAGTGACCAGGCGCTGTAATAGCTCTTGTAGTTCCATTAAATACAAGCTGCGACGTAGCCTACCCTTTTCTGTCCCCCACCTTCCAATACACATGTAGATTAAAGGTGTTGTCTCACTTTGCTTCCTCAAAAAAAATCCCCACGCCACGCCACTGTTTCTACAGGTAAATCCCATTGAGACCGAAGACTCTTTTTCAAGGGAGACCTGTTTTCCTTTCCCACGTTACCATTCACACACACATTCATACACCGATAGCAGCAGGCTAACTATTGACATTCACACGAGGCAAGGTGGGTGAAGTGTCTTGCCCATGGACACAACAACTATGACACAGGTGGCAGGGCGGGGATCGCACCTCCAACCCTTTGATCATCGGCCGACCCGCTCTACCAACTGAGCCACAGTCGCCCCCGATCAGTATTACATGATCATTGGAATCTTGCCTATTCAGTTTACTTTAGATAAAACTATAAAGCTTTGAAAATATAAGCTTGAAATCGATCATTTTCTCTTGTTTGTTTTTCATTCATCAACTTTGAATTAAAGTTGATTGTGGGCGACTGTGGCTCAGTTGGTAGAGCGGGTCGGCCGATGATCAAAGGGTTGGAGGTTCGATCCCCGCCCTGCCACCTGTGTCATGGTTGTTGTGTCCTTGGGCAAGACACTTCACCCACCTTGCCTCGTGTGAATGTCGATAGTTAGCTTGCTG
>OX442360.1:31098419-31103419 GCA_949357725.1 Hyperoplus immaculatus
TTGATCCCTGGGTTGATGTGGTGTCATCGAAGGGGGTGGCGGCGGCGGCGGTTGCGGTTGTGGAGCCACTTGGGTTTGAGGAGGAGGAGTGGATAATATCGGGGATGGGATTTGTGTCGGAATAGGAAAAGAGACAGAAGTTTGCGTTGTGGACGAGCTAGCTGCGGGTATCGGGATAGCCGCGGAACTAGCGCTATTGTAGCTGTGGTAATGGTGGCTGTGTTGTAGAGGAATCGAAGTTGGCGGGTGATTTGTGAGTGAATCCTGTCTGCTGCTGCTGCTGCTGCTGTTGTGATGTTGATAGTGATGGCTGTTGTAGTGGTGGGAATTCTTTGCGTTCTGATTGGTCGATACGGGTTGAATAGGAGGGGGAGGCGGTGGAAGGGGGGGTTGAGGGGGTTCCGGGGGGGCCGCCATAGCAACAACAGGCTGCCTATCCAAACGCAAATCCCGGTTTTCTTGACTCAGCCGATCCAGTTGGACTTCCAGCTCTTCGATTCGGCGCCGTTGAGTTTCGAGAAGCTTCTGTTGGCTTTCTATAATGTTGTTGAGTTCGAGGAGATATTCCACAGCTCGGTTTGGGCTCTCCGGGCTGCTTCCGCTCCCCCCCCCCGGGCCCGGGCCTGGTTGGTTAGAATCCATGGTGGTGTGTGTGTGTGTAGGATTTAGACACACACACACCAAACACACACAGGAGGCGTATGTAGGCTTATTTCCCTTCCCTTTCCTTATGTAGGCTAGGTGGTAGCGTTGAGATAAACACAGTAAGTTTTACCACCACTTATTTTCGTGCCAGAAAAACAAGGGTTCGATTCCAGCACAGTCCAGTTAAGGTCCTTAGGCAAGATCCTTAATGTTAACTGCCTAGTGTAGTTGCTTTGGATAAAAGCGTTCGCTAAATGACATGTAACCTAAGCCTAATAATACTCTAAATGCTAACGGCTAGGTAGCTTCGGGCTAAACAAAACGCTAACTGCTAGAACTAAATATATCTCAACATTTCCTTGTTTTATTGACAATGTAGAAGTATTTTAGTAATCTTGAATGTCTTGTCTTGTTTGGTCTTTTGTGTGGGAGAATAGTTGTTACTATGACAATAACTAAAAGGATCTCGAATAAAATTTTAATAAATAGCTAGGTAACCTCAAGCTATAAACAAACGAGCTAATTCCTAAACTAGAAAAGCTTAAATTAGTGTTAGCTGTTACAACTAGTAAGGGTTGGGGTAAGGTTGCACTGACGCTATATGCTGAAATTATTCACTCAATATTAATAATAATTTAGATCTTTCTAGAGCCTTTATTGTAACCCAAGGATACTTTTAAAAAAAAGTACAGAATGGGCGAAATAGGGCGATGAAAAATAAATAGTAGGCGCTTTTACATATACGGGCCGAAAAATAAATAAAAACCTGGCTCTTAAACGCGAATTATTTGCTAAAAGTAATCTACTAGTCTAGTCTACAACCGAAAGGCTAACAAACTACAAAACTACACTCTGTGGCCCTACGCCCTACACCCTAAAAACTACAATTCCCTTCACCCTCCCCCCCACTAGAGGTGAGTGGGGGGGAGAGGGGACTCTTTCTTTCTTCAAGTTTTTCTGAAATTGAAAATCAAGATGGGTCCCGTGCTTGCTGGCCCCAATCGGAGAAATGTATCGAAGAGTCGACCACCATTCCACGAGTTTTGTCAGGTATTATTTTTTTTGGGAGGCTCTCAAACCCATGATAAGTTGAAATAAAAACAAAAAAATTAATAAAAAATAAATAAAAATTCTTGTCCAATTTTTTTTTTGCTTCTCTGCTCGTCAGTAAGTCAATTGTATCCACTCTTTGCACTCCATGCAGAATATCAGACGAATGCTTTCCAAGAAGTGTGTGTGAAGATGGTTGATTTCTGAGGCTGTATTTCTCCCTCTGTGCTAAAGGTATTGCACGTAAGCATTGCTAAGATTGTCCAGCAAGAAAAGTTTTTTGTTTCTCCAAATGCAGCAGGAGAAATGCCGTCTGTACGTCCATGTGTTGACTCCACTAACGAAATGTACTAATCAGCAGAAGCCATGTTTGATTCCCTCATCTGAATCCTGAAGTCATTCGACTTGTGGAGTGTTCTAAAGGAACAAGAGACGAGAATTCAGTTAGACAATACAGTCGCAACTCAAATCTACATACAAATACAAACTTATTGTCTATGGAGGTTGTCTGTCTATCTATCTATCTATCTATCTATCTATCTATCTATCTATCTATCTATCTATCTATCTATCTATCTATCTATCTATCTATCTATCTATCTATCTATCTATCTATCTATCTATCTATCCATCCATCCATCCATCCATCCATCCATCCATCCATCCATCCATCCATCCATCCATCCATCCATCCATCCATCCATCCATCCATCCATCCATCCATCCGATTTTAATACTAAAATTTGGCATTTGGTCCATTGAATTGGAGCAACTTATATATTGAACTTTTTAGAAGTTTCATTTTTGAAAATAAATGAATTAAAGAGGAAAATTATTGTTTGTTGAAAATTCAGATTAAACTTTCAATGAAAAAAAAAACAGTGTGTTCCGAATCTCCTCCTCTTTCTTCTCTCTATTCTACACACTACATCCGACGATAAAAAGAATCTAGTTAGGATGCAGTAGGCATACTATTGGGACATACTTTACTCTCTTATTTCATCATAACATTGCTCCTTGATCTTGCCTCTTGCTTTTATATCCGTCGCATCCCCGTTTGTTTTCACATGGAGGTTTCGTCGATGTGACGTCACTTCACGTGCGCAATGGATTGTGGGTCAGAATCGTCCAAATAGGATGCAGTAAATCTGGCCACAAGAATCGGGACATCCTAAATCTTTTTTCTACATACTATATAGTAGAAAGTATGCGATTCGGAACGCAACCATGATCACCTCTTTGCGTGGTGTCACGTGGATTCGCGTCCCCCTGCTGTCTGTCTGTGTGTGTGTGTGTCTGTCTATATACCCATTTATCCATCCATCTATCTGATTTTGCAATTAGAGATTATTCACCTCTTCATGTGGTGTCACGTTGATTGGCGTCCCCCTGCCATCGGTGGGAAACAGGAAGTGATGCGTTAAGGTGTGAGGTCATTTCAGATCGTCTGTATTTCACGGTGACACGGCGAGGCTTGAACACACAGCGTCACTATCGGGCGGCTGGTCTGAACATCCTCATTCTGCTCCACGGACCAAATCACCTGAAAGAAAGAAAGAAAGAAAGAAAGAAAGAAAGAAAGAAAGAAAGAAAGAAAGAAGAAAGAAAGAGAGAGAGAGAGAGAGAGAAAGAGAGAGAGAGAGAGAGAGAGAGAGAGAGAGAAAGAGAGAGAGAAAGAAAGAAAGAGAGAGAGAGAGAGAGAAAGAAAGAGAGAGAGAGAAAAAGAAAGAGAGAGAGAGAGAGAGAGAAAGAAAGAAAGAAAGAAAGAAAGAAAGAAAGAAAGAAAGAAAGAAAGAAAGAAAGAAAGGATGAATATTGCAGGTTGTAAAACAGGAAAATTAACAACTTATCAAGTAGCAGAGTCAAATTTATTGTGAATTTCCATCAAGCCCCGACCACAGCGAGTTCTACCGGCATCCAATGAGGAAGTGACAACATTTGCAGTTCACTGAGTGGCCACTAGGGGCTGGTTTCAAAACAGAGCAATTTCTCATTGACTGCCATGTTAAACTTGCCGTTTCCACAGCATTATTAAACCTATCTAAGGCCTGGTACAAAAACACATTCTTGTCTGTATGTTAAAGGTGCAGTGTGTAATATGACATCATCAAGAAAGTTATAGAAAGTTCTAGAATGCAACGCTCCCTGGGTAACCCCACCCCTTTAGAATAATAACAGAAGCTACAGTGGCCTTCTAGGACAAGAACAATTCTAAATTTCAAACAATGCACCTGATGACATTCCAACTATGACACTTTCAAGATGGCGGCACTAGGCCTTGGTCCAAAATATGCAGAAATATGGACATGTATGAGACCCTTTCTAAGGGTTGAAAATGTATGACTAATTAGGGGGGCGATCTCTTGAGTGACAGCTAGCCGCCCGTTGCCCCTCACTTTGCCTCGGAGGTATACGTCAGCTAGATGGGCGTATATCTCCCTCCCCCCCGACGTCAAGTCAAAAATCTGACAAGATGGCGACGCGCATTGGCCAGGACGATTGGATCTAGTTGGAATACCTGAGGTCAGCCCGGATGCTACATCAATTTTATATAATATCTATGGTTTTCATGCAATATGTGCCAGACACACACACACGAGTATATCGCTGATTTCATTCCTATTAAAGTAGGAAAAGAAACTGTAATGACCGCTTTCTACCAGAGGTGTCACAACATACACATCAAAAGCAAAGTACCAAAGTACAGCTTTCACCATTCCCTAAATATGATGGAGTATGAGGGGCATTGTAGGTAAACAAATGGTAATAACTTCAACCCCCTCCTTCTCCTCTGTAATGGTAAATGTTAAATGGACTCCACTTTAACAGCTCTTTTCCCTGGTTTTTCACAGACCCAAAGCGCTTTACATCGTTTTGTACACATTCACCCATTCACACACCGATAGCAGCAGCAGCTACCACGCAGGGTGCAAGCTAACTATCAGGAGACATTTAGGGTTCAGTGTCTCTTTGCCCAGGGACACTTGGACATGTGGCGGGGAGACGGGGGGATCGAACCAGCGACCCTGTAACCCAGTGGACGACCGCCCTACACACTTCACCACAGCCTCCTCTAATATAATATATAAATAAAATAAAATAAAAATTACAAAATTAAGATATGGATTTTTTGGAGGAGATACATTTTTTTTTTGATTTTACGAGAAATAGTTTGTGACTCAGATTAAAGTCTCAAATGTATGATCAGAAACTTTAAAGCTGCTCCGAGGAACTTTCAGTGTGTGTTAATTCTAGCGCCCCCCTTTGGGCTAAAAGCGGTAGTGTTTTTACCACGCCAGCTGTTG
>OX442360.1:31105919-31110919 GCA_949357725.1 Hyperoplus immaculatus
AATACCTCCTCATGATCCACTACCTGTCTGTACTGAGTGAATATCTCCTCATGATCCACTACCTGTCTGTACTGAGTGAATATCTCCTCATGATCCGCTACCTGTCTGTACTGTGTGTGAGCTGAAAAACAATCCAGTGTTAATACACAGCCTAGGCTCTGTAAACGGACATGTTGCTGTAGCTACGGTGGGCCCCCTTTTTGTTTACATACCAGTTTACAGAGCCTAGGCCGTGTATTAACACCAGATTTGTTTTTCTTTTAAGATATTTTTTTTTGGCATTTTTATGCTTTATTGATAGTGTAGAGACAGAGGTGAAATGGGGCAGAGAGGGGAGTGACATGCAGAGAACGACCGCGGGCTGGAATCGAACCCGGGTCCGCTGCTGGCCGAGGCCCATGGTGGGGGGGGGGCGCCCTACCAACTGAGCTACGGGCGCCCGCCATTAACACCAGATTTGTGTTCAGTTCACACACAGTACAGACAGGTAGTGGATCACGAGGAGATATTCACTGATTTTGACAAAAAGTGATTTTGACAACAAGCGTTCTCCAGAATCACTGACTACACCTTTAACTGTTACAAATATACAACTAAACCAATACACTGGGCCCAGACTAGCGGTGTTAATCGCCGGTTTCATGATGATACGATATTATACCTTTTCATTAGCCTGGAAATCCAGCCACACATCTAGAACGATAGAGGGTCTGGCCACGATCAATAGACCTTCCCAACTCAAGGGGCGGCTCCTACTCGTGCATTTCAAATGCCACTGCACGCAGTTGGATAGCACTACAACCAATCAGAGCGATGCACAAGGTGACGTAAGCCCCGTTCGTTTGGCAAACAGCGGGTTAACTGGTAAATTAAACGTTTGCCGTGGTCGGTCTGCAAAACAGAACATTCCACTTACTTGCTAATGAAAGATTTGAGTGCCGTCTTCCAAATCGTTAAGGGTCGAGGCCAAAGCAGTCTCAAACTCACACAACATATCCACAGCCATCTTTGATGTTTACTATCACACAAAACAAACAGCAACTGAAAGAGGCTGCGGTGAAAGCCTGGAAAAGCACCACAAAAGAAGAATGCAAAGGTTTGGTGATGTCAATGGGTCACAGGCTTGATGCGGTTATTGCAAGCGAAGGATTTGCGACTAAATATTAAGTCTTATTCACTTTAGTTTATTTAAAGTCTATCTGTTCCAATACTTCTGCTCACCTAAACATGTGGCGTTCCTTTACAAATAATGCTATCTTCTCAGTTGTGTATCAGATCCAGATGTGAATACCTGGAAATGAAAGCTGAAATGTTTATCTATCGTCTCATATTCATCTTTTGGTGTCAAACCCAAATGTTTCCAGTCTACAGCAAAAATAATGGAATTGGCCTCACCATTCCAATATTTTGGAGGGCACTGTATATACTACATACTGTCTACTTAACCATCCATTGTGTATGCGAGGTTCGTCGGACAATTTACACTGAAGTACACAAAAGCAAAAAATAAATTTTGAAAAAACTTCCGTGCCGTTTGAAAAGACGCAATGCATTGTGGGGCAGGTTGAGTAGGAAAAGTAACCTGTCGATCCATACACAAAATCTTCCCGGAAGTTAGTACTCATGCGGGCATTTCTCGCCTACACAAACTCGCACACAACCACAACATACTCAAATTGATGTCAAAATTAGTATCTGTAGGACGTTAGTAGGGCTTTTAGTATGAGTAGGACGTTAGTAGGGCTTTTAGTATGAGTAGGACGTTAGCAGGGCTTTTAGTATGAGTAGGACGTTAGTAGGGCTTTTAGTATGAGTAGGACGTTATAATGGATTTTAGTATGAGTAGGACGTTAGTAGGGCTTTTAGTATGAGTAGGATGTTAGTAGGGCTTTTAGTATGAGTAGGACGTCAATTGGGCTTTTAGTACGAGTAGTACGTTAGTAGGGCTTTTAGTACGAGTAGTACGTTAGTAGGGCTTTTAGTACGAGTAGGATGTTAGTAGGGCTTTTAGTACGAGTAGGATGTTAGTATGGCTTTTAGTATGAGTAGGACGTTAGTAGGGCTTTTAGTACGAGTAGTACGTTAGTAGGGCTTTTAGTATGAGTAGGACGTTAGTAGGGCTTTTAGTATGAGTAGGACGTTAGTAGGGCTTTTAGTATGAGTAGAACGTTAGTTAAACTTAAAAAGGTACAGTGTGTAATATCTGAATACTTGGTGCCAAGTGGTGATAATACTAGAATGCAACGCTCCCTCGCTAACCCCTCCCTTTGTGGGAGAATTTACAGAAGCTACGGTGGCCTTCAAGGACAAGAAGCTATAGTTACTAAAGATGGCATCATCCACCACTGCCTCAAGTCTTTCCACAATATCAAGTGATGAGGTGAAGATGTATTTAGTTATTTATTCTATAGTACTTCTTCTTCTTCTTGGTTTTAGGGTTAGGTGCATTTCCCCACTATGTATAAACTAGGGCTGTCAAACGATTAAAATGTTTAATCAGATTAATCACAGGATTCTGTGGATTAATCACGATTAATTTTACCATTCGAAATATGCCCGAAAAATGACCATTTTCTCTGTATAAGATAAGATAAGATAGTCCTTTATTAGTCCCTCAGTGGGGGAATACAGCAGCCTTGCATACAATAGAGACACATAGTAAAAAAGTAATATAAATAAAATACAATAAAAATACAATAAACAGTAGTAAAACAGTAAGAAGATTTCCAATTAAATATACAGACGGAATAAGAGTATATATACATATAAAGTACTAGTATACTAGTACTATATTGTTGTACGAACGGAAAGATAAAGGACAGAAGGTGTTTTTTTATTAATTGAAAATCCAAATGATGGTGTAAATTCTGCTAATAAATTACAATCAAATAAAACATATGCTACCACACCATACTTCAATCTGTCTGTCTCTATGCTATGTCTTTGAGCAAATACAGGATAGGCTATACAATGGCATTTATTTGGTGAATCCATGGTTTTGCATCCCTGAATACAACCTGATTGCAGTTTGTGTGTGTGTGTGTGTGTGTGTGTGTGTGTGCGTGTGTTGCATTCGAGAGCAACTGCCGCCCACGACAGACACAGACGTGGCCGTTAGCAGCAGTTATAGGTCCGTGGTTAGCCTACTAGTTTAAAACACAGACTAGCGTGCTGCTATGTTTGGCCGCGCGCAGCTACTGATCCTGGGTCAGCCGCAACGTTAAGAGCGACTGTAGTGTAGAGCCGGTGGGATGCACGGGGCGGATCATTCTGCACATGCGTTAATTGCGTAAAAAAATGCGCGTTAATTCCAGAAATGAATCACCCTGAGTTAACGTGTTAATTTTGACAGCTCCTAATAAAAACGTGTAAGACCTTTAAGCTTGTCCATTATTTGCCACTGGAGAAACATGGCGGTGCAACATGGCGGCCTCCATGTAGGCTAGATATAAAAAGCTAATTCTAAGGAAATAAAAAAACGATTTTATGCTTATTAAAACATACTGATTATATTATTTAACATTTCTACCAAGTCTGTTCTGAAAAAATGACAAATTCTACACACTGCAGCTTTAATTACTAAAATGGCAACAAATCATTTTAAGTTGAACTAGGCCACCAGCAAGCTAGATAATAAAACACTTACAGTATGTAACTGTTACCATGACTATCACACACACACACACACACACACACACACACACACACACAGTATGTTACATTATATTATTTTCAATTCTGTCTTTAATTGAAGCAGAAAAGGCACAAATTGTTGCTTAAAAAAATTCACAAGAAATGAATTGATTGACATTTAAAAATCTCTTGGGGGCGACACACACACACACACACACACACACACACACACACACACACACACACACACACACACGCGATGCTGAGACAAAACCTACACCCATGATGGCTAAATATAGCACATGGTGTGAAGAATACGGCTGCAGCACACACACACACACACACACACACACACACACACACACACACACACACACACACACACACACACACACACACACACACACACACACACGAGCAATAAACCTTTAACGATCAGAAAGAGGGAGATGATTGCAACAGGCGTTATAGGGGCTGACGTCACGACATGATTTTTTTTAACCAATTGTGTGTGTGTGTGTTTAGCCTCTGTGTCTGTGTGTGTGTGTAGCCTCTGTGTGTGTGTGTGTGTGTGTGTGCGTGTGTAGCCTCTCTCTCTTGCTGTGTGTGTGTGTGTGTTATGTGACATGAACACCAATTAACCGTCACAGTTAATCAGCTATGCGAGCACGAGCGCTCAACCAAGCCAGTGACGTCAGTGTGAAGTGGAAAAAAAAAATCTGGGTGAAAAAAATCAAATCAAATATAGAAGGTAGAAATTTTTTTTTTTAGCTGTCAGAAGCATCACACACACACACACACGTAGAGGCTACACGCACGCACACACACACACACACGTAGAGGCTACACGCACGCACACAAGACACACACGAACATACACAAGAATGACAAGAACACACACACGCGCGCGCAAAACAGAGGCAGAGTCGAACACACACACACACACACACACATTAGTATTAATCTGCATTCACCTGCTTCGCGGTTCTGTCTCCGTCCTCTGCAGTGAAACAACAATAATCCCGACACACACCGGGAGCTGCTGGGAGCGACAGAGATCCTCCACGACTAACAGGATGCATCACTCTGTCTCTCTCTCTGTATTTCTGTCTCTCTCTCTCTCTGTCTGTCTGTCTCTCACTCACTCTGTATGTCTGTCTCTATCCCTCTCTCTTTCTCCCTCCCTCTCTCTCCCTATGTCTCTCTCTCTCTTTCTATGTCTCTCTCTTCCTATGTCTCTCTCTCTATCTCTCCCCTCTCTCTCTTTCTCCCTCCCTCTCTCTCTCTCCCTATGTCCCTCTCTGTCTCTCTTTCCCTCTCTCTGTCTCTCTCTTTCGCTCTCTCTCACTTTTTCATCTAGTTTATTT
>OX442360.1:31123419-31125919 GCA_949357725.1 Hyperoplus immaculatus
TTTATGTCCAGTTTTTATATACATTTTTTTATACTACAAACATTCTGAAATGTTAGAATAAATGGTAACACTTTATAATAACTATCCGTTGTAACTCGTTAATAGATCATTAGTAAACTCTTAATTAATGATTATTAATGATTTGTTAAGTGTTTGTTAGCAGTTTGTTAAGGATTTATAACAATGGTAGATAGTTAATAGCTTAATAATTGAATCAGTTCATCTGGGAGGTAATCCGAGATTAACTGATCACGTCACGTTCAAGTCCATGGCATGCACAGTGTGTATTGAGTTTATTTAAAAATATTTGAAAATGGGGCTGCCCTCAGTTGCCCATGCACTGTGTATAGTCTATAGCCTATTTCAGCCTCGTCGGTATCTCGAATTACCTCCCAGATGATCTATTAACGAGTTACAACGGATAGTTATTATAAAGTGTTACCGAATAAATATGCAAAATTGTGCAATATCTAAGTACTTAAAACCCTACTTCACCGGTTGGAATATGAAGGTGTATTGAACTCGGAGATCCTATGTAGTATAAATGTGCAAAAAAAAAATTGTGACATCACAGAAAGAGAAATGGAGGGTTAGACAGTGAGACCATAAAACACTCTTTCTGCCTTTTCTCAGGCTAGGATGATCCGATTTTAATTTTTTTTGCACATTTATACTACATAGGATCTCAGAGTTCAAAACACCTTCATATTCCCACCGGTGAAGTAGGGCTTTAAGTGTGATTTAGCATTTCTTTAAAAACAAAAATATAGATGTTGGATAAAGCCTCAGTTCAAATCTTTATTTAATTTTTACAACATATGAGTGTCCAAAGGTTTTACAGAACAAATTTAGGATACAGACTTTCTTCATTTTATAAATTAAAATATACCATGTACAGACACACACACACTGTAAAACACACACACACACACACTGTAACACACACTGTAACACACACTGTAACACACACACACACACACACACACACACACACACACACACACACACACACAAACAATTCTCCCTCTTCTTTCACCCTCTTGTGCACTAAGAAAAATAATAATGTTGAGATTAATGTCCGTTAAAGATGGTTGTATAGGAGAAATATACAGACGCAAACAGACAAGGTTTAGTCAAATAAACACCTGAATGTACATGTTGGACCTTTGATTTATACTAGTATGAAAGAAGACATGTTATGGAAGAAAAAGAGACAAATCTGGAAATTGACCAGTGCTTGAAAATATGTGTTAGTCTGCAGTGTGTTGTCTTAATTGGAAATGTGGTGAAATATTCCTCGAGCAGAAAAAAATTAAATTCTGACCAAGAAGAGAGAAAAATATACAGTCAAGTGCGAAAGTTTGTGAACCCCTTGAACATTTTGGAATTTTATTTATTTTTACCATTATTAATTCATTTTTATCAATACCAGTATTTTTTATATGAAATAACAGATGTTTGTTTATCAATTCAACATTTTTCTTTTCCAGAAATCAATTGTTAAAACAGATAAAACAAATTATTTGACGAATGTTGTATGTGCAAAAGTTTGTGAACCCTGAGCTGCATTGCTTAAATCGAGCAGGTTGACACAATCAGGTGGGCCAAATTGGTTGATGAAATAGACCAATGTAAAGAGAGATCTTTAGGAAAGAAATTGGGTGGCACTAGATAAAACAGAGATAAAACCAGGTCAGTTTAGGCTCACCAAAGTGAACCCATACAGGTCAGACATGCTAAAAGGGAAACAAATCTCAGAGGATCTCAGGAATAGAGTTTTGATGTTGCACATTTGTCTGGGGACAGTTATAAATTCATAAAAAAAAAATTTGAGCTCAATCGGTCCACCGTGAGGCAAATCATCTACAAATGGAGAGCTTTAAGAGTGACTTAACATCTGCCTAGAAGTGGACTTCCTTCAAAAATATCCTCAAGCGCCACAAGAAAAGTGATTTTTCAGGTAAAAGCCAACCCAAACATTACATCTGGAGATTTGCAGACAATTTGAAACCACCATTATTCACTTGGGAGAAGGTTCTCTAGGTGGTAGGCAGAATTGCATTTTTTCCCAAACATGGCAGTTTTGGTTATGACCAAACAGTTCAATTTTGGACTAATCTGTCCACAGAATAAGACTTCAGGTATCTCAAAGTGCTCTCAGGCAAAGTTGTGACAAGCAGTTTTGTTCTTTTTTGAGAGCAGAGGCTTCTTTAGCAACCCTCCCATGAAAGCCATTTTGACTGAGTTTTCTTCTTATTGTGGAACCATGCACATCTGTCCCAGATGCTGCAAGAGAGGTCTGCAAATCACTAGATGTAATGTTTGGGTTGGCTTTTAACTGAAAAATCACTTATCTTGTGACGCTTGTGGATATTTTTGAAGGAAGTCCACTTCTAGGCAGATGTTCAGTCACTCTTAAAGCTCTCCATTTGCAGATGATTTGCCTCACGGTGGACCGATGGAGCTCAAACTTTTTTTTAAATAATTTATAGCTGTCCCC
>OX442360.1:31150919-31165919 GCA_949357725.1 Hyperoplus immaculatus
ACACACACTCACACACACACACACACACACTCATATATTCATTCAGTCATTATTAATTTAATGTTAATTCATGAGGTCATATATTTATCCGTCCAATTCCTCAAGTGATTTTTGTGTTTTTCTTTAATTTTTTTCCCACAATCCCTTTAGGTAAATCCTGACAGCATCGCAGCCAAGAACGGACGAATCAGAGAGGGAGACCGAATACTACAGGTAAACTTAGGTTGAGTTCCGAATCGCATACTTTCTACTATATTTCGGGGCGACTGTGGCTCAGTTGGTAGAGCGGGTCGGCTGATGATCAAAGGGTTGGAGGTTCGATCCCCGCCCTGCCCTGTGTCATAGTTGTTGTGTCCTTGGGCAAGACACTTCACCCACCTTGCCTCGTGTGAATGTCGATAGTTAGCCTGCTATCGGTGTATGAATGTGTGTGTGAATGGTAACGTGTAAATGGGAACAGGTCTCCCTTGCAAAAGAGTCTTCGGACTCAATGGGATATACCTGTATAAATAAAGGTTAAAAAAAAAAAAAAAAAAAAAAAAAAAAATATATAGTATGTAGAAAAAAGATTTAGGATGTCCCGATTCTTGTGGCCAGATTTAGGATGGTTAGAAGTACCCGGATGTCCTACTTCATGTGGCCAAGATTGTTAGTGTTGAAAAAACTGCATCCTATTTGGGCGATTCTGACCCACAATCCGGTGCGCACGTGAAGTGACGTCACATCGACGAAGCCTCCATATGAAAACAAACGGGGATGAGACGGATATAAAAGCAAGAGGCAAGATCAAGGAGCAATGTTAGGATGAAATAAGAGAGTAAAGTATGTCCCAATAGTATGCCTACTGCATCCTAACTAGATTCTTTTTATCGTAGGATGTAGTATGTAGAACAGAAAAAATAAAGTGGGGGAGATTCGGAACGCAACCCCTGTGTTTCAAATCACATACTCTGTCTTTTTACTACACTACATACTAAAGTACAGAAGAGTTTTAGTCTTTTTACTACACTACATACTAAAGTACAGAAGAGTTTTAGTCTTTTTACTACACTACATACTAAAGTACAGAAGAGTTTTAGTCTTTTTACTACACTGCATACTAAAGTACAGAAGAGTTTTACGGCCACAGGAGAGAAAAAAAAATCAGACAAGGAAGATTTATTTTATCATTATATCGAAAAATTTCAAGAATAAAGACGAATAATTCAACATTTTATTGGAGTTAGTGGGGGCATTTATGTATTTTTTTAGCATACTACAATTGACCTGCATGTATTGGGACATCCTAAATTTTTTTCTGGAATACTAAATAGTAGGGAAGTATGGGGATTGGAACGCAGGGAAACTGTAACTGTTTACACCAGTGGCAAGCTGGGGTATGTGATTTCTGATTGGTCAAAGTTAACATGAGCGGTACACTTTGACCAATCAGAGCAAGGCTCCGATTCTCTGTTCTTATTGGCTGTTGGGACAGTCCATTCACTTTGGCACGACTTTGTTGGTGTAGAGCGTGTCGGGGAGGGACCATAGGGGAGGGACCAAAGAGAACAAGTGGAGCGGTTGAGGTATTTGGATTCGAATCTCTATCCCAACTGCTATTTTCTCCCCAAATCCTCCACCCCAGCTTTAATAACCAGAGACTAGTTCTAGTGGCCGCATTCCTACCATTACATTACAAGCATTTTCCTTTAGTTTTACCCTTAAAAAAGGTGCTCCGAGGAACTTTCAGTTTGTGTTAATTCTAGCGCCCCCCTTTTGGTTCAAAAGCGGTAGTGTTTTTACCACGCCAGCTGTTCTTCCTGGGTGAGCGTATACCCATGACAAAGGCATTAAGAAAAATTATAGAAAAACAGCATTCTTTGCACTGATGGTCTCGTTTGCTGTTACATGTAATTTATGATCATCAGAGGAAACATGAGACTGTTTCAGAAATATTAAAAAGTTCCTCGTAGCGACTTTAAGTACATTTTTTTGTTCATGAAAATTACTTTTCTTGAACCAAATTACCTCAGGGTTAAGAATGGTTTCAAATCAATCTATGCAAATCTACACCTTGTGGGCAAGGGCTGACCAATCAGAGAGAGAAAGTCAGAAGCCCAGTTACTGCTGCCCTATAAATAGACAGAGAGTGTGTGTGTGTGTGTGTCAAAGCTGGTACTTATTGTCTACCTGGCATTGTCATGGTTACTGGGGCAATGGATAAACGATGTCAGCAACAGTTCCCATGACAGCAGAGCAGCCACAGAACAAACCTGTCATTACACATCGAACACACACACACCAAACACACACACACTTGTTCATTGTTTAGAATTCATCATATGCATCTGTGGTGAAGTGTGTAGGGCGGTCGTCCACTGGGTTACAGGGTCGGTGGTTGGATCCCCCGTCTCCCCGCCACATGTCCAAGTGTCCCTGGGCAAAGAGACACTGAACCCTAAATGTCTCCCGATAGTTAGCTTGCACCCTGCGTGGTAGCTGCTGCTGCTGCTATCGGTGTATGAATGTGTGTGTGAATGGGTGAATGTGTACAAAACAATATAAAGTGCTTTGGGTCTGTGAAAAACCAGGGGAAAGCGCTATATAAGTGGAGTCCATTTACCATTTACACACTCACTTAGAATCCCATGTAGGGTTGACACTCAAAGATATGAAGAAAATGTTTTAATACCAATAGCAAACCTGTTAAATAACGCAAATATATATAATTGATAAAAAACCATAGAAACTACAAGAAATAGCTCGAGCAAAAGGGGGCTTAAGTGACATATTTTGCAAAAATGACTTTTATATATCATTTTAAAAGGTCTTGATAAGTTCTATCAAATGGTAAAAGAATAACGTCACTAAACATGTTACCTTTTAAAATAAAGGCTGAAAACATAAAGGCGTCAGTGAAAACCTTCAGTTGAGTTTGGAGCAAAAAAGGCGTAAGTGCATCATAAATAGGCTAAAAGAGCTGACACTATAGAGGGGTTGCAGAAAAGACCATCATTTATACTGCAGAAAAAGCGTTATTGAATATGTTTGAAGAATTTGACATACCCACATATGATGGAGACAATATGGACATTAAACCTGCAGTGTGTAGAATTTTGGGTTTTATTTCCTAGCAGATTTTGTAGAAAGTAATTATAATATCCATAAGTACATTTAATTTAGTGCATAATAGCTGAATTTTTTTTTTTAATTATTATTTTTTCCCTCAGAAAGGGTCTCATATATGTCCATATTTCTGCATATTTTGGACCAAGGCCTAGTGCCGCCATCTTGAAAGTGTCATAGTTGGAATGTCATCAGGTGCATTGTTTAAAATTTAGAATTGTTCTTGTCCTTGAAGGCCACTGTAGCTTCTGTTATTATTCGAAAGGGTTGGGGTTACCCAGGGAGCGTTGCATTCTAGAACTTTGTAGAACTTTCTTGATGATGTCATATTACACACTGCGCCTTTAAGGGGCTATTTTAAAATCTGAATTTTCATAATTTTGGCATTTCTAATTTTCTAGATAAATGGAGTGGACATTCAGAACAGGGAAGAAGCCGTCGCCATTTTGACACGTGACGACAGCATCAACTTCTCCCTCCTGCTGGCAAGGCCTGACATAGAGGTGTGTGTGTGTGTGTGTGAGTGAGCGGGTGAGTGAGTGAGTGTGTGTGTGTGTGTGAGAGTGACTGTGTGTGTGTGTGTGTGAGTGAGTGAGTGAGTGAGTGAGTGAGTGAGTGAGTGAGTGAGTGTAGGAGGGAGGGAGGGAGGGTGTGTGAGTGAGTGAGTGAGTGAGAGAGGGAGGGAGTGAGTATGGGAGGGAGGGAGGGAGGGAGGGAGGGAGGGAGGGAGGGAGTGAGTGAGTGTGTGTGTGTGTGTGAAGGTGAGTGAGTGAGTGTGGGAGGGAGGGAGAGTGTGTAAGTGAGTGTGTGTGTGTGTGTGTGTGTGTGTGTGAAGGTGAGTGAGTGAGTGAGTGCAAGCGAGCGTGCGTGAGTGTGTGTGTGTGAGTGAGTGGCAAACCCTGACATAAAGGTGAGCTCACATGATCACAAATTAGTTTTTTCTTAGTTTAAAAAAGGTGCTCCAAGGAACTTAACAGTCTAATTTTAACACACACACACACACACACACACACACACACACACACACACACACAACCCGTCGATACCCACAGAACATGGAATAGAGAAGCATTGATTCAAGGAGGAAGTAGGTTAGTAAACTAGGCTGCAGTCAAAGTGAGGGATGAACCTGGATCTGAAGTCACACACACACGCACACACGCACACACACACACACACACACACACACACACACACACACACACACACACACACACACACACACACACACACACACACACACACACACAGTGAGTGATGATAAACCTGGGTCTGAAGTTATGGATGATGAGACTATTTCTAGACAAGGAAGTGAGAGAGAGAGATTTACTCAATTTAAAAGGTGAATGGCATATTGTACGTTCATGTTATCTGCCCTTCAGTTGTTTACTGACCTGTTTATACATTATGCATTAAAACAAGAAAACAGTTTGCTCCTGATGCTATGTCCACATACCAGGGTTTCCCTTTATTGCTTCCCTCACACTTTGTACTTTATTTTGTCTCCCGCGAATATTTTTTATTTTTTTTTTTACCTTTGTTTATACAGGTGAATCCCCTTCAATGGAGACCTGTTCCTATTCCCACGTTACCGTTCACAAACCAGACCCTGATAGCATTGAATTCATATCATTCGCTGAACACAATCACACACACACACACACACACACACACACACACACACACACACACACACACACACACACACACACACACACACACACACACACACACACACACACACACACACACACACACACACACACACACACACACACACACACACACACTCCAAATACTGATTGTAGTGACCTTGCGATTTTTCTCAAACTGAAACCATCAAGTCCAAACCTTAATTTGATATTTTCTGTTGGATAGATAACTCATGGCTGTGTGCGTACTTTGTCTGTTATTACACACACTTACACACACACACACACACACACTGACGAGACATGATAAATGTCTGTGCCAGTGTGTGATAGCAGGTCCCAGTGTGTGTGTGTGTGTGTCTCCAAATCTGCTGACAGAGGAAGAAATGCAAGCCCCTATATTCATACACGACAGTTAAAACACACACGCATGCATACGAATTAACTGATGAATATGCACGGTGTGTGAGTGAGTGTGTGTGTGTGTGTGTGTGTGTATCTGTGTGAAAGAGTGTGTGTGTGAGAGAGAGTGTGTGAGTGAGTGAGTGTGTGTGTGAGTGAGTGAGTGAGTGAGTGAGTGAGTGAGTGAGTGAGTGAGTGAGTGAGTGAGTGAGTGAGTGTGTGTCTGTGTGTGTGTATCTGTGTGAAAGAGTGTGTGTGAGAGAGTGAGTGAGTGAGTGAGTGAGTGAGTGTGTGTCTGTGTGTGTGTATCTGTGTGAAAGAGTGTGTGTGAGTGAGTGAGTGAGTGAGTGAGTGAGTGAGTGAGTGAGTGAGTGAGTGAGTGAGTGAGTGAGTGAGTGAGTGAGTGAGTGAGTGAGTGAGTGAGTATGGTGTGTGTCTGTGTGTGTGTACATAACCGAAATGTTTGGGCTGTCACTCAGTCAGTCAGTCAGTCAGTATTTATCTGTCAGAAATGTCAGGGAGATGGTGGGAGATGATGGATGTTTTATCGACTAAGCAAATTCTAAATTAGTAAGTGACGTTGGAGCGGCGTTTGACGAGAGACAGAAAAAGCTGAAATAAACAGAATAATGTTAGGGTGGGAAAGGGGGCCGACCAGTGACCATGAGGTCTCTGGTTCCTCCTCCCAGTAACCATGAGGTCTCTGGTTCCTCCTCCCAGTAACCATGAGGTCTCTGGTTCCTCCTCCTAGTAACCATGAGGTCTCTGGTGCCTCCTCCTAGTAACCATGAGGTCTCTGGTTCCTCCTCCCAGTAACCATGAGGTCTCTGGTTCCTCCTCCCAGTAACCATGAGGTCTCTGGTTCCTCCTCCTAGTAACCATGAGGTCTCTGGTGCCTCCTCCTAGTAACCATGAGGTCTCTGGTTCCTCCTCCCAGTAACCATGAGGTCTCTGGTTCCTCCTCCCAGTAACCATGAGGTCTCTGGTTCCTCCTCCCAGTAACCATGAGGTCTCTGGTTCCTCCTCCCAGTAACCATGAGGTCTCTGGTTGCTCCTCCCAGTAACCATGAGGTCTCTGGTTCGATCCCCGGCACCGGACAGGAGGGTGTTAGTGGTAAAACTAGCAGAGGCTGGTATTAGGTCTACGGTGCCTTCATCTTTACCATTGTGCCCTTGAGCAAGACACTTAGCGCTGTATTGCGGCTGACCCAGCGGTATGACCCCCTTCGAAGTGTGGTAACTTGAGAGGGGAGATGCGAAAAGACAAATTTCAATGTTAACATTGACTAATAAAGTTACTTAATTTACTGTTTTTCTCATTGAATTGAGACAAATTATTGCTATTGATAGCAAAGGCTGGCCAGAGTTATATTGATTATTCTACTATTCGTTTGATAGGGTGATATAAGATGCTCAGTATTCAGAAGCTTTGTTTATTGGGCTTAAAGGTGCTCCGAGGAACTTTCAGTTTGTGTTCATTCTAGCGCCCCCCTTTGGACAAAAGCGGTAGTGTTTTTACCACGCCAGCTGTTGTTCCTAGGTGAGCGTATATACCCATGACAAAGGCATTAAGAAAAACTATATAAAAATAGCATTCTTTGCACTGATGGTCTCGTTTGCTGTTACACGTAATTTATGATCATCAGAGGAAAAATTAGACTGTTTCAGAAATATCTAAAAGTTCCTCGTAGCACCTTTAACAGAAGCCTGCAGTGAAGTCTATAAGGAATAGAGAGATCAAGGGGGAGGAGAAGTAATCAGACAAAGATGGAATGATGAAGGGATGATGGATGGAGAGAGGAAAACGGAGGAGTAGAAATGTGTCCCTCGGGATCTAGTTTCCTCTGTCAAGGTCACACACACACACATACATCACACAAAGTACACAAGCAAAATGCAGCATTCATGTAGCCTAGTTTCACACACACACACACACACACACACACACTGTAAACACACACACACACACTGTAAGACACACAGACACACAGACACACACACATCAAACACAGTACACAAGAAAATGCAGCATTCATGTAGCCTAGTTTGACATACACACACACACACAGTAACAAACACACACACACACACACACACACTGTAAACACACACACACACACACACACACACACACTGTAACAAACACACACACACACACACACACACACACTGTAAGACACACAGACACACACACATGCATCACACAAAGTACACAAGAAAATGCAGCATTCATGTAGCCTAGTTTGACACACACACACACACACAGTAACAAACAAACACACAAACACACACTGTAACACACACACAAACACACAGTCACACAAACACACACTGTAACAAACAAACACGCACACACACACACTGTAACACACACACTAAACAACAGTATGTTAGTCCGTCTTCTGCAGTATTTCTTATTATGCAAACAAAAGGAAATAGTGCATTTGTTGGGGTCTATTTTCACGGGCGGATGGATACAGTTATGTTTGGGTATTTTAATTTCAATTTATAATAAATCTACAATGTATTTAGTTTATCCTTAGAGTTCAAGTGTGAGTCTGTATCAACCTAAAGTTATATATCTTTAAAAGATGCTCCGAGGAACTTTCAGTTTGTGTTCATTCTTGCGCCCCCTTTGGACAAAAGCGGTAGTGTTTTTACCACGCCAGCTGTTGTTACTGGGTGAGCGTATACCCATGACAAAGGCATTAAGAAAAACTATATAAAAATAGCATTCTTTGCACTGATGGTCTCCTTTGCTGTTACATCGCATTTAAGATCATCAGAGGAAAAATTATAAATATTTCAGAAATATTTAAAAGTTCCTCTTAGCACCTTTAAAGTAAAAAAAGAAAAGAAAATTATAATTATAACTTGTCTAAACCTCTCTTCTCTCTCTCTCCCGATAGAATTACTCAATTCAATACTAAGAAAAAACTAATAATAGTTTTGATTTTCAATTCACTTTTCTGTGCTTCGTTCCAGAATGAAAACCCAGTCGATGCAGAGGAGGTCATGGAGCTGACTATTGAAGGCTTCCACCCAGACCCCCATCAGTCCTCAGTTTGTACCCACACGTCCCCTCACCTCTCTGGGTACTATCGGCTCTGTCGGGGGGACGACGGTCCGGAAGGGCTCCAGACAAACGTGAACGAGGAAATGGATGAAGAAGAGAAGGAGGACGAAGCACACTTCTATAGGCAAGTCAGCCATATTGATTTGTTTGTTTGTATAATTTTTGGGATTTTCAATTTTTTTTTTTAATGTAGGCTACACATTCTTTTTAATATGACTATTTTATTTCTGAGGGGATTCATTATGTGTTTTGCATGCTGTGGATTGTTCTGTCTTGTCTGACTTCTATTGTGACATTTTCTCTTGCTTTTGCTCTTAAGTTTTGTTTGCATTGCACTTCATACGTTTTTTTTTGCTCCTCCTTTATATCGTTATTTATTTAATTCCTTTTAATGTATACATTCATTTTCACATGCCTGTATATACATTTGTACCATGTGAAGCACTTTGTAACGGTCCGTTTAAAAAATCACTACTTACTGAGTCGCTAGTCTATGTTGAATATACTATCACTATGTTGTCTTTTGTTTGTGTGTTCACTTTTTCAGTTGTGTGTTTGTGTTCCTTAAAGGGGCAGTGTGTAATATGACATCATCAAGAAAGTTCTAGAATGCAACGCTCCCTGGGTAACCCCACCCCTTTAGAATAATAACAGAAGCTACAGTGGCCTTCAAGGACAAGAACAATTCTAAATTCTAAACAATGCACCTGATGACATTCCATTGTGTTTGTGTTCCTTAAAAAAAATATCAAAAAATAAAGTATCTTAAAAAAAGGTGCTACAGTATATAGATTAAAAAAAAGTAAATTCTTACATTCCAGCGACCCTCCTGTGCCCCTCCCCCCTGTGTGTTGTCTGTCTATCCATGTGCTTTTATTTAAACATTTTCCATTGTTTTTGCTCCTAAATTGGAATATTTCTGAGGGGCAAAAAAAAATAGTTAATTTCCTTCCCTGATGTATACATTTGAACCATGTAAATCACTTTGTAACGGTCTGAACGGTTTTAAAAAGTGCCCTGCAGTGTGTAGAATTTTGGGTTTTATTTCCTAGCAGATTTTGTAGAAAGTAATTATAATATCCATAAGTACATTTAATTTAGTGCATAATAGCTGAAAAACATTTTTTGAATAATTTTTTTTCCCCTTAGAAAGGGTCTCATATGTCCATATTTCTGCATATTTTAGACCAATGCCTAGTGCCGCCATCTTGAAAGTGTCATAGTTGGAATGTCATCAGGTGCTTTGTTTAGAATTTAGAATTGTTCTTGTCCTTGAAGGCCACTGTAGCTTTTGATGATGTCATATTACACACTGCCCCTTTAAGTAAAAAAATAAATAAACATAAATGTTATAAAAATAAAAATGCTCTTTCTTGCTTCCAGAGACCCCCCTGTGCCCCTCCCCCCGCTGCTTGGCCTGGCCCCCCTCCTCTCTAACAGCCAGGAGCTGGACAGTGGAGTGGGTCGCACCGACGACAGCACGCGCTACGAGGAATCCTCAGAACACGATCTACTGGGAGAACAAACCAGCGCCTGCAACACTAACACCACAAACACACCGGGAAGCACCAGGAAATTCAGACCCGCACCGAGCCCAAGGTAGGACACACACACACAGATACGGACTAACACACACACACACACACACAAACATAAGGACACACTAAGCCACACACACACACACACACACACACACACGCACACACACACACATACACAAACACACACACAAACACACCAGGCAGCACGAGGAAATTCAGACCCGGACCAAGCCCCAGGTAGGACACACACACACAGATACGGACTAACACACACACACACACACACACACAAGGACACACTAAGCCACACATACATACACACACAAACACACCGGGAAGCACGAGGAAATTCAGACCCGGACCAAGCCCCAGGTAGGACACACACACACACACACACACACACACACACACAGTGTTCTGAAAGGACCTAGCCCAAGGGAGGGAGGGAGGGAGGAAGGCAGGCAGGCAGACAGACAGACAGACAGACAGGAAGGCAGGCAGGCAGGCAGGCAGGCAGACAGACAGACAGACAGACAGACAGACAGACAGACAGACAGGAAGGCAGGCAGGCAGATAGAAAGAAAGATCCTTCTGTCCTATCTTAAATCTGCTAAACTCTACCTGTAGCTGTTTTAATTAGGATACATTGCACTTTCACCCATTTCATTTCAACTCTAGCCATTCTACATCTCTTTTGCTTTGCATTTGTTTGACAGAATATTGTACATTATTGTATTGTAATTAATAATATAATTGTAATTGATGAATGATTTAAAAGTTAATCGAAATAAATTAAAACATAATAATTCTCTGTCCCAAGGCCCAGTCCCAGCCCCAGACCCTCCCCCGGCCTTGGCCCGAGTCCGGGGCACCGAGACGTGGTCCATCCTTTCCTCCAGCTGAGCTCTGACTCTCTGCCTGGGCTGGAGGGGGCCGCGTACAGCCCTCTGCACCAACTACACCACAAGGTACATTACTGCTGCTTTCTCTCATTTTTGCTCCAGTATTGGCCCTGTTGAAAGCATATTTAGTTTGGTTAAGTTTTAGTTTATTTTATAGACAGTCTGCTTAATTAAAGGTGCTCCGAGGAACTTTCCGTTTGTGTTCATTCTAGCGCCCCCCTTTGGACAAAAGTGGTAGTGTTTTTACTACGCCAGCTGTTGCTTCTGGGTAAGCGCACCCATGACAAAGGCATCTCTACCATTGTGTCCTTGAGCAAGACACTTAACCCAAAACTTGCTCCAGGAACGCTGTTCTATGGCTGACCCTGTGTGAGGACCCCCTCTGGAGTGTGTCTGCCTGTCTGTCTGTCTGTCTGTACTATGGCTGACTCTGTGTGAGGACCCCCTCTGGAGTGAGTCTGCCTGTCTGTCTGTACTATGGCTGACCCTGTGCTCTGACCCCCTCTGGAGTCTGTCTGTCTGTCTGTCTGTACTATGGCTGACCCTGTGTGAGGACCCCCTCTGGAGTGTGTCTGTCTGCCTGTCTGTCTGTCTGTCTGTACTATGGCTGACCCTGTGTGAGGACCCCCTCTGGAGTGTGTCTGCCTGTCTGTCTGTCTGTCTGTACTATGGCTGACCCTGTGTGAGGACCCCCTCTGGAGTGTGTCTGTCTGCCTGTCTGTCTGTCTGTCTGTACTATGGCTGACCCTGTGTGAGGACCCCCTCTGGAGTGTGTCTGTCTGCCTGTCTGTCTGTCTGTCTGTACTATGGCTGACCCTGTGTGAGGACCCCCTCTGGAGTCTGTCTGTCTGTCTGTCTGTCTGTACTATGGCTGACCCTGTGTGAGGACCCCCTCTGGAGTGTGTCTGTCTGCCTGTCTGTCTGTAATATGGCTGACCCTGTGTGAGGACCCCCTCTGGAGTGTGTCTGCCTGTCTGTCTGTCTGTCTGTACTATGGCTGACCCTGTGCTCTGACCCCCTCTGGAGTGTGGGGACTTGAGAGGGGAGATGAGAAAAGATAAATTTCAATGTGCCTCTTGGATTGACTAATAAAGAAAACTTAAAGCTGTGTCTGGACTATAGAGGTGAGAAATACTGTTAAAGGCCTACTTCACCAGTGGGAATATGAAGGTGTATTGAACTCTGAGATCCTATGTAGTATAAATGTGCAAAACATTTTTGAAATCCGTTCATCCTAGCCTGAGAAAAGGCAGAAAGAGTGTTTTATGGTCTCACTGTCTAAACCCTACATTTCTCTTACTGTGACATCACACATGGTACAATGTAGGGTTAGGATTAACAGGACAGCTGGGCCAAGGGAATACTGAGGGAAGAAAAACCTCATTAATTATATTATAATAGCGAAATTATAACGATAGAATGCCGGTTCCGTATGGGTGACGTATTCCTTTAAATATTTATTTTATTCTCTACTTGATGTATTTTAATCTTGATATATTGTATGCCCCTGTAAAGGACTTTGAATGGCCTTGTGTCTGAATTGTGCTATAAAAATACATTTTCCCTGCCTTGCCTGGCCTTTAATTCCAGCACTTCAACCATCACCACCAGCCCGCTCTGACGATGATGGGACTGACTGAGGAAGAGTGTCAGCGATACCAAGAACTGCTGGAGATAAAATGTCAATACGAGAGAATCACCGAAGCGACAAAGAATGAACAAGAAAACACAGAAGCAGACGGGACTGAGGAGGAAGCTGCTACTTCAGGGTTCGTACAACTTTTTAATTGCCTTTTAAAAAGGTGATCAGAGGAACTTTTAAGTTTGTGTTAATTCTAGCGCCCCCCTTTGGACAAAAGCAGTAGTGTTTTTACCACGCCAGCTGTTGTTCCTGGGTGAGCGTACCCATGACAAAGGCATTAAGAAAAACTATATAAAAATAGCATTATTTTTTTGCTGTTATGTTGTAATCTATGACCATCAGAGGAAAAATTTGACTGTTTAAGAAATATTTAAAAGTTCCTCAATGCACCATTAAGTACATTTTCTGTTCAAGGAAAATAACTTTTCTTGAACTAAATTACCTCAGGGTTAAGAATAGTTCCTCGTAGCTACATTAACGTGTTCAGATTTCAAGCAAGTTTTTGAACCTTGAAAAATACAAGAATTAAAACCAAGCATTTCCCACATTTTTCAGACTCTGTTCGAACCATAATACTTCTTCTTCTGTGGTGGATGTGAACTGCAATGCGACGGTGAGCGAGCACGAGATGGCGTTGATCGAGGAGGAGTTGCGCCACCTGGAGTTCAAGTGTCGAAACATCCTGAGAGCTCAGAAGATGCAACAGCTCAGAGAGAGATGTGTGAAAGCCTGGATGGAGGACGAACCGGCCAGACCAGGTAACAGACAGAACGACAGACAGACAGACCAGGTAATGATGGAGGGAGAGAGAGAGAGAGAGAGAGAGAGAGAGAGAGAGAGATGGATGGATAGATCAGAAGATGCAACAGCTCAGAGAGAGATGTGTGAAGGCCTGGATGGAGGACGAACCAGCCAGACCAGGTAACAGACAGACAGACAGACCAGGTAATGATGGATAGATAGATAGATAGATAGATAGATAGATAGATAGATAGATAGATAGATAGATAGATAGATAGATAGATAGATAGATAGATAGATAGACCAGGTAATGAAGGAGGGAGAGAGAGGGAGAGAGAGAGAGAGAGAGAGAGAGAGGGATGGATGGATGGATAGATGGGTAGAGAGAGAGATGTGTGAAGGCCTGGATGGAGGATGAACCAGCCAGACCAGGTAATGAAGGAGGGAGAGAGAGGGAGAGAGAGAGAGAGAGAGAGAGAGAGAGAGAGATTTAATAAAGTGGCCGGTGAGTGTATGTGATTGAAATAAACTAAATTAAACTTGCAGGTCTGGACAATAACAACCAAGAAGATGATGAAGATGATTTAGACGACCCTCACGAGCTGTCGGCCATCAACGAGTTGCCGGAGCGACTGGAGGCCACAGACCAATCAGAGGACAGAGACCAAAGCACCAGCGCCTATAACACGGGCGGGGAGAGCAGCCGGAGCACCCCATTGGTCAGCACTGAACAGATCCCGCCTCTCCAGGAAGTGGAAGAACAAGAGAGAGGTGTGCAAAGGAATTGTTGGAGGAGATGTTTTATAACTATCTATATCTAACTATAACTATCCTGTCTGGTTAATGGTACATGGACTCCACTTATAAAGCTTTTTTCCCTGGTTTTTCACAGACCCAAAGCGCTTTACATTGTTTTGTCCACATTCACCCATTCACACACACATTCATACACCGATAGCAAGAAAGATGAGGGGTGTGATGGAGGAATTATTTTCCCTTGGTGTTATACTACTCTTATCCTGTATCTTGTCTGTATTGTTCACACTGAGAATGTTTAAGATCAATCCTTCTGTTAGAAGGCAATATCTATCTATCAGAAATGCGCTCATGTTCACCTGTGAGTGTGTGTGTGTGTGTGTCTGTACTGTGAATGTACTGTGAAAAAAATATTTAAAAATCCAAAAATATAGTATTTTAAAATTATATTTTTTGCCATCCCAGGAGGCAGATTGCTGATGTCCCCCCTTGGCCTCCTGCCTCCTATGAACTCGCCCCTGACACCGCGAAGGCACCGGCGCGACCGCGACAGAGAACGCCGCCATTCCAACCTCAGCGGCTCCTATTCACCGAGCTCTTACAGGAAGTACGAATCAACCAATAGCAATGCAGCACAGGGCTCAAGCTCCACCCCTACTACACCCTCCAAGTTCAGGTGATGTTTTTTTTTGCTATTTTCCGCTACTGCTAATAAAACACATCTTAATAAAAGGTGCTACGAGGAACTTTTAAATATTTCTGAAACAGTTTAACTTTTCGTCTGATGATCATACAATTATGATCATCAGAGGACAGCATGTAACAGCAAACTAGACCATCAGTGCAAAGAATGCCGTCCTACCGCAAAGCGGTATATCTGTGTTATCTTTACTGTGTATGAAAAGTGCTATACTAATAAAGTTTGATGGATTTGATCAGGTCTCTGACACGAGAGGCATCGTCTAGGAGGGGCGTGGCTGATGGAGGGCGGAGCTCCAGAACAGGTATGTACACACACACACACACACACACACACAAAGACACACACACAAAGACACACACAGAGGCAGGGCTCCAGAGCAGAGACATGTTCTCATTCATACAATAAAATTCTTCCTTTGTTTTCCACGGACTGAATGCCAAGAAAGAAACATAAATATATGCAATATACGAGTAAAATAGA
>OX442360.1:31173419-31205919 GCA_949357725.1 Hyperoplus immaculatus
CATTCTAAATAGCACAATTCAAGTCAAAACAAAATTAAATAAATATTTAAAATGTGCACTATGAGGAACATTATTTACAATATGTGCAATATGCAGAAAACTGAATAAATTTAAAGTGTACAATATAATAATAATAATAATACTTTTTATTTATATAGCGCTCTTCTCTCACTCAGAGCGCTTCATATAAGGGCATTGTCACATGTTTAACTGTGGTAAGGAGGCTGAGTCCGAGTTAGTTGTGAGAAAGGTGGTTTTGTTACGTTGATTGGTTCTCCAAATATGTTTTCACATCTTCAAACATTCGACCACATTCATGCCAAGGCAGACGTGTGGTATGGGAAAATATAAAAGGAGAACCAAGAATGGGGAAGAAAATGTGCTCTCTCTCTCTCCTTCTCTATCTCTCTCTCTCTCTTACACACACACACACACACACACACACACACACACACACACACACACACACACACACACACACACACACACACACACACACACACACACACACACACACTCACACACTCACACACACACACACACACACACACACACACACACACACACACTTCTCACCAGATGCAACCCGGGCACCAAAGATGAAGAACTTCTGGCCGACCTTTGCTCTCGAGAGACTCAGCACCTACATCGCAATCATCTTGATTTTTACCTACAATGTTTTTCTTGACAAGAAAATGGACTGCACTTGTACAGAAGATGTTGTTAACTGCCGAGCGTACATGGCTCTGCCATTTTCTGTTATGTTTGTTTTACAATTCTGGTCAAGACGGAACTTTCAGCGAGCCTTAAGATACACATGTTGCTGCTACTGCAAATTTTTCTTTGTTTTATCGAGTCAGTTTCTCAAAGCAGTGTTCATCGGCCTCCTGTGGGTTGTGTCCGTGTTAATTGATGGAGACTGGTATGTTTGCTGTTGGAATGATGGGACAGAGCAACAGCTACAGTTAGCCTGTAAAGAAGAAGCGAACAAGACAGCTAAGGATCGACATGACATCTCTGCGCTGAAAAACAAGTCATCAGTGAGTCTCTCTCTCTTTTCACTATTATCACTCACTCAGTCACTCATTCACTCACTCGTACAAACACGCTCGCTCACTCACACTCATACACACACAACCAACCATCTTTTGCTGCTTCTCTTTCAGCTCTACGGCATCTCTCTTCTCCTGGGTGCCCTGTTGCTGTCCGCCATATTGTCAACGTTTGGTCGGAGTATTTGTGTGATTTGTTGCCAAAGAATTCTGTACAACAAACTGATTTTGGACGAGGAGGAGAATGTGCTGAAGGACATGTACAGGACAGCGGTGAAACAGAAGTTAACCGAAACGATCACAGTCAAGATTAGTGGTGAAAACCCGAAATACGTTGACATTGATGCTGCTAAAAAACTGCTTGAAGAAGACCCCATCCAGATATGTCCGGAAGCACCAGAAGACAAGGTAAAAAAATTATTATTATTATTATTATTATTATTATTATTATTATTATTATTAATAATAATAATAATAATAATAATAATAATAATAATTTTCTAGAGGAAAAATCTTACTGAGTTTAGTCACCTTCTGTCTTAGCACCAGTCGGAAATAGATGTAAATAAAACGTAAATTTATAAAACAGCTGTTTTAATGTCCACACCGTTTGACAGGACTGTGTGGGCGTGGCCGTATCAAACGTTCTCCATGGCAACAGTCATTGTTTTTATTATAAAACCTTCGGGCAGAGCACTGCTCTGATTGGTTCAAAATACTTATTGTGTCATAAGAACCAGAGCATAGCCCATAGCCTCATCTAAACCAAGTTTTTCTGTAAAGTTTATCAAACTTAAATGACAATATCTTTAATTCGGATTGATAAATGCCTAACTCTTTTTCAGATGCTTTACTATCATGAAACTAACTCCACACATTACAGAGTTAGAAGCTCTGCTATTGGAAGTATTGTTATGTTTTGTGGTGTGAGCCAAACACCCGAATGAACAGTGAAATTATATTCTGATTAAAAGAACTTTATAAAAAGTGAAACTCTTAAAGCCCTACTTCACCAGTTGGAATATGAAGGTGTATTGAACTCGGAGATCCTATTTAGTATAAATGTGCAAAAAAAATAAAATAAAATCATCTTAGCCTGAGAAAAGGCAGAAAGAGTGTTTTATGGTCTCACTGTCTAACCCTACAGTTTCCTTCTTGTGACATCACAGTAAGGGTTAGGATTAACAGGACAGCTGGGCCAAGGGAAGACTGAGGGAAGAAAAACCTCATTCATTATATTATAATAGTTATTTTATAATGATAGAACGCTGGTTCAGTATGGGTGAAGTATTCCTTTAATGTGTGAAACTCTTTTGCAGCTGAGAAAACTTACTCTTCAAAAACTGGAGCTACAGGTATATCTGTCTGTCCGTCCGTAAATCTTAAATTACAATTGTACAGATCCAATGTCTTCATACCATTCTAAATCCCTAATGTTTAGGCTCTTCTGGTTATTCTGATTCACTAAAACCATTTCCCTTGCTCTTCTTTACAGGTGGAAAGGCTGCAGCGTGAAAAGGTGAATCTTTCTGTCCATTTACTACTATTATCTAAGACCAACCCATGTGATGCTAATCAGCTGATGTTTATTGTAAACTATCAATGATATGTTTTCATCTTAAATTAACATCAACGTACAAACTTTGTTTCGATATTCATGAAATTCAATTACATTTTAATTTCCAATTAGTTTCCATAAGGTGTTTAGAATTCGATATTAGTTAATTTAAGAATAGAAAATTAAATTATTAAACTTGAGTATCTAAAAAACTTTCTTTGAGCTGCCTTTCTGTCTGACATGTGCTAAACATTAAAGTTGCCTTGATAATGTGTTGTAAACAGGGCCGAGAACCAGCCCAAGAACCAGCCCAAGACCCAGCCCAAGACCCAGCCCAAGAACCAGCCCAAGAACCAGCCCAAGAACCAGCCCAAGAACCAGCCCAAGAACCAGCCCAAGAACCAGCCCAAGAACCAGCCCAAGACCCAGCCCAAGCTCCAGGCCAACTAGACACAGGCCAAGCTCCAGGCCAACTAGACACAGGCCAAGAACCAGGTAAATGTTTTATTTGACCCCTTTTCGTATCTATTTATTTTTTTGTGACAGGACTAATTGGGGTGCTCGAGGTGTCATGTAGGTCCCTTCAGTACTGTTATATAGTCCAGGAATGGCTGAAATATCTGTTTAAACTCCTCTGCTTTCCCAGAAACAGATGCTGTTTTTGACCTGCGGTGAAGATGTGTAGACTCTCTGCTGTCCTGACATCAATGGGATGCTCAGTCCAACATTGGGGATCCAATACAGATCAACGGCCCTATCTAGTGGACAAACTATGATGGATCATCTTTACGATATTAATTACTATTCTAGGAGCTGAAGCTAAAGCTGTTAGTATTTTAAACACACACACACACACACACACCTCAATTGATCTCTACAGTAATTAAAGGTTAAGTGAAGTTCTTTCAGTTTCTCTCTGTCTGCTTGGTAATTTAGACGAATTTGCAGCTTTTATTTTTTCGAACTGAGTTCGATTTTTCTAGGATGTCGCTTTCGATAGTGAGACGCGATAAAATTCACATTCCAAAATAATTGCTTTAAAGGGCAGTTTATTCGCGTCGCGCCATATGTGCAACGGCCTTTACAGTGTAGAACTGATGTTAAAAAACATAAAACCTGTTTTACCTACTTCTTACTCCACAAAATAAACCCTGTCGCATAGATGTGACTACTGAAGCAATCAGACCTACACAATGGGAGGTTTGAGCTTCCAAGTGAAATGGTGTCCAACCAACTGCCGCATCGACTACCATGTTAACGGAGACATGACATTTCTGGAGAAAGGCAGACTGTACCACACTTTCAACATGCTCACGAGTTAATAATTGGCGATCATCAAGATTTAATAAAATGTATTAATTCTAGTCCCTCCTTAGGACAAAAGTGGTAATGTTTTTACCACGCCAGCTGTTGTTCCTGGGTGAGCGTATACCCATGACAAAGGCATTGAGAAAAACTATATAAAAATAGCATTCTTTACACTTATGGTCTTGTTTGCTGTTCAGAGGGAAAAATTTGACTTTTTCAAAAATACTTAGAAGTTCCTCGGAGCACCTTTAACAGTATCTAGCGTTTACTCAGAGATACAACATACAGTAGTTGTGGAGGAAGTATTAGGACACAAATCACCTGCCACCTTAGATAAAACATTTTAATACAATTCAGTGATTACAAGAGAAAATAACATGTCTGAATATAAATGAGATTACTGATTCTGCCCTGTTCTTTTTAACATTAATATTGCATTGTTATTGAAAGTTAAGAAAAATCCTTAGCTTGTTCAGTGTATTGGAGAACTATAGATACCACACAAGAAAAAATAGACACGATAGATATTACTTCAGGAAAATTTGAATCATCAATACCAGTAGCTTTGAATATATTTGATTAAAATATGCTTATATGTTTGGTGAAATACTTATAATAACGTAATGATTGGAAATGTGACCATCATTCAAAACTTTTTTTCAACATCTTCATCATGGGAAATGCTTGATGAAGTGTCCTGGATCTAAGAGACAAAAAAAAACAAAAAAAATTAACTCTCAAAATACGCAATATGCAGCAATGTGAAAATGATAGCCCTGCAATCACTTTTTTACTTAAAACATACTTATTTTTTAGCACATAACCCCTTTTTAAAACCACAACTTTTTTGTTGTTCTATGAATATAAACAAGATATAACCCTGTAAGGTTTGTTATCTTTGAACATATCCAGGCCAACTGTTTCGCTCTATTTCCTTGTCATTCTGTAAGATAAGATAACGGTCTCCTGGCTTTGGCCTCAGATTTCTGTAAGCGTGCATGAATACAAGCGAGACATAACATGAGCATTACTGCTACAGCTACGAGCTATTTGCTTTATAAACGTGCAAAAGGAGTTTTCTTGCTCAATTCATTCAGAGGCTGAGGTGAACAAACACAACGGAATACAGTCTGTTAATGTCAGATAATGTCTGTACACTGGCTGATTTGGGTAAATAAGTAACCATGGCACAAACGTCCAGCAGTCAAATCAGAGTAAAAAAGTGCAAGGTGAAAATTGTCATGTTTAGGTCAGTCACAAATTTAGAAGTGTAGGGGTTTGTTATATTTGGACCTTTTCATTCTGTAAGATAAGATAACGATCTTCTGGCTTTGGCCTCAGATTTAAGTAAGCGTGCTTTAAGTGAGGAGAATTTTCAACGTTCTCATCTTACTCTTCGCACGAAAGCCAATATCCACATATTCCTAAAATGTCAAACTATTGCTTTATCAAAATCCCCAAAAATGTAGCCCAAATGTTGAGTTAAAATATAATGTTACTATCTGGAATATAGAGTAGTTTAATCACGTGAAAAAAAAACATCTTAGGCAATTTAAAACCAACTTGCTGTGTGTTGCAGTTGCTTTTTCTATGGATAAAATGAGGTCTGATGCAAAATGATTAGACTATTCAATTATCACCATATGTCGTTCTTTACAAATAGCAGTTACCACACTGGCGGATTTTTTTTTACTTTCTTGGCTGAATTATCAAGACGATCTTAAATACTTTTCATTCAACTGTGCATATATTTTTGTCATAAAAACGTGTTTATACTTTTAATTTCTTCTTTTATTTTTTAAATTTTTATATATTTATATACCGATCAGAAAAATCCTGACATACAACCTGTTATAGACCATGAGGCAAAATGAATGAAAAAGCTGATTTGCTATGTTTGTCTCTTTACCTGATCCTGAGTTCCTCGCACCCCTTGTTGCTGCCATTGCTTCGATTGCGGTTGCTGCCATTGCTCCGGTTGCTGTTGGTCCCATTGCTGTGGTTGCTGTTGGTCCCATTGCTCCGGTTGCTCCTCTAGTTCAGAAATGTCTGGTTTGGCAGAAGCTTTAATCAGGTCTCCAGCAACATTAAAACACTCTTCCCATTGTGCACCACGTATTTTGACCTTGACTTCTTTGGTCAATTTTTCCTTTGCCGATTTCCTCAAATTATCTTTCAGCACAATTTCCTCCTCCTCTAAAATCAGTATGTCGCGTAGAAATGTTTTGTTGCAACACCTAGATTTTCCTACACAGCATTTCATCTGTGCACACAATGGCAAAAGGATTGCCACAACAATGATACCCAAGAGTGAAAGAGCACCGATAAACTGAAAAAAAAGGAAGAAAATACACAATATTAATAAAGCATTACTGTATTAATGCACTTATTTTCTTGAGACAGTATTCCGGTTGATCGGGTAGTAAATAGTAAAATCAAAAGGTAATACACTCTGACATGATGGAAACACTCACCCTGGAGCTGTTCTTCAGATCATTGATACGTTCTTGATCGTGTTCAGTGATGTTCTTCTTGTCTTTGCAGGACAATCTTGCTTGTTCTTTACTTTGATCATTCTGACAGCAAACCCACCAGTCTCCATTGATTAACACAAAAGCAACCCACAGAAGACCGACTAAAGCTGTCTTGCAGATGTTAGTGAGAGAAGAAGCCAAAAATCTGCAGGTGTGATCCTTGTCTTGGCACTTGCACCAGCCTTTGTTTTCTAATGCATAGAAACAAGTGTATCTAGAGACTCTCAGACATGGCCTATCCATCCAGAGTATTACGACAAATTAGGGATGTCCATGGTTAACTGGTTAACCGTTAAGAAGATCTTTAACCGGTTAATACTAAAGGTTAAACGGTTAAAAAAATATATATATTAATTTCTCTGAAATCCGGACTCTTATTTTGATATCACTAAACCGGATGTAAGAATGCCAACTGTCAGTAGAGAATGAAACGAGTAGTGTAGACTACGCTCAACTTTATAATAGGTCCATGGTACGCTCCCAGTCACTGCTACGCTCAACTCTATAACAGGTCCATGGTACGCTCCCAGTCACTACTTATGGTCACAACACTCCCGTGTCATATGTTTGTATAATTTAATTAACAGCGTGGGCTCCCGCTAGCTTAACATAGTGCTAGCATTAGCCTTCTTTAGGCCTTTCACACCAAAATGAACCAAGAGTCAGTTCCAGGCTGGTGTTGGGGTCAGTTCAAAACTGGTTACAGCCTTATCCCAGTTATGAACCGGTTGGTTTCACATCGACCGGAGACAGCCATGGAGCCGGCAAGAGAGCAACGTCATGACGTCACTGTAAACGTGTGTGTACGTCGCCCGACGCCGCTGCTCTTGTGGCTAACGCTAAAGCTACCGCTAGCTTTAAGCACAACAACAGCGGCGAATACGTCTTATTTTTACACGTGTTAGCTCTCGCTTTGCTTTCTTAACCAAACAGGACCCATACAGCGTATTCTCGCCGGTCAATTTGATCGCTACGTTCGGTAATTATGTTATGTTTACGTCTCGTAGTAGCGGTGTTTTTAAACATGGCGGGCATGAGGTTTTAGTTGGTCTGGTTGGTCAGGATAATCCCTCCCCCGGCCGCTGGCGCAAGCAGTTCACTTCAAACCCTGCTCAATCCTGGGGTATGAGTTGAACCGGTTTTTACGGCCCGGAGCAGGCTTTCTGGCGGTGTGAAACCAAAACACTGGCTCTAACTCCGAACTAGCCCAGAACTAGCACCGATTTTGCGGCGGTGTGAAAGGCCTACTTGAGGTGGATGCTGTCCTGCATCTATCACCGTCTCAGTGAGTGTGTGAGGGAGTGACAGACAGGCAGTGAGTGCCCCTGCACAGACACAGGTCTGCCATGATTGTGTGCCAGGATCAATAGCGAAAATCCGTCATAAACAAAAGCGTATGTATCGTTATGCAGTACTGATAACATCGGAGCTTATCAATATTACGGTCTTTCAAAATGTTGCCCTGTGCTCAGCACCACTTAGCACCGGGTTTCGGTAGACTACCCATCCCCTAAGCCTGTGTGTGTGTGTGTGTGTGTGTGTGTGTGTGTGTGTGTGTGTGTGTGTGTGTGTGTGTGTGTGTGTGTGTGTGTGTGTGTAAATGTCCCTTTTCAGTCACTTATTGCACTTTCTGCTCCTACATTCGCATACTAGACTCTTCTCACAACAGACAAGGTGCCGTGTGAATGTCAACATGTAGGCATTTAAATTGGCTACTGGTCGCTGAATTGTTTTTAAATTAATATGCCGGTCCTTGGAACAAAAAAGTTCTGGAGCCCTGCTATAATGCTTCATGTATTTCACTATAAATACGCTACATTAAATCTTAACGGTTAACCGGTTAATAACCGTTAATTCTGGTGGTTAACCGGTTAAAGAAAAAATTCTAAATGGCCGTCCCTACGACAAATATTACAATAAATGGCAGAGCCATGTAAACATTACAGTCCGTTTCTTGTTTTTCGCAAGTACATGCAAAATCTCTGTCAAGCAAAATACTGTCGGTAAAAATCACAATGATCACGGCGTAGATGCTGAGCTTCCCAGAAGCAAGTCTTGTCAGTAAGCTCTTCATCTTTGAATAACAGTTGGCATCCAAACAAACTGCAGTTAGTACCCTCTGGACGTGTACTAACACGACATGGTGTATTTCCCGTTTGTGTGTTGCAGATGGAAAGTCATGCATCTACATGTGGAACTAGGGATGGCTTGATAACACTTTGTTCATATCTGATACGCATAACTCAACGCAACCCTGAGCAGTTACTGATACAGATACCGATAGTGACTTCTTCCCTCTCTTAGGATACTCTCTCACCTTGTGTTGAATAAACTCCTTTTTATTCACAAGAATAAAATGTTAAAAAGAAAATAAGATTATGAAGAAATGCAAAAATATAAAACAGAAGCCAAAAGTTTAAAAAAGGATTTGAAAAAGGCTAAAAACATATACTCAGTGACAGGGGATACCAAATCAAAAATGACAAAGAACAATCAAAAGCCATTTCAAGGTTAGTCAAAGTTTGAGAGGCTCTTCACATTGAAAACGTCTTCAGGTAACACAGACCAAATGTCTGAAGCAATACAGTTCAACATTGTTGGAGCCTGTAAATCACAAGGGACAAAATACAGGATGAGGGCAGAGTTAATATCTAAAACGATAATATAAAATTGTTAAAATGTCCAATAAAAACTACTCAAGTACTGTAATTGAGTTAGTTACTTTTTCCTTATTCTCTATATCTCAGAGAAAATATTGTCCTTTATCCTGCACTACATTGGTCTGAAAGCTTTGGTTCTTTTTAATATAACTGTGTTTGATCGCCAGAAATCATTATTTTCAAAAGGACCCAATGCTAAAATATTAATTAAAAAGAGTTGTGGTTATTTGAATTTTTTTCAAATCACAATTGCATTCAAAGGATGTTTTTGACCCATTTGTGTAAGTACACTTGATGCTGTTATTCAAAAAAAAATGTTCACTAAGAATGGAAAATTGAAAATAATAATTTGTGGTAATAAACAAAAAACACATGAATGAATAATTGTTCTACCATGTTTTGCATTGGAAGGGGTTTGCATAGCTTGTGTATGAAAGGTTTAAAGTACATTTTGTTGATTCTAATAAAACATTTTAACTTGAACTTAAAGGTGCAGTGTGTAATATGACATCATCAAGAAAGTTCTACAAAGTTCTAGAATGCAACGCTCCCTGGGTAACCCCACCCCTTTAGAATAATAACAGAAGCTACAGTGGCCTTCAAGGACAAGAACAATTCTACATTTTAAACAATGCACCTGATGACATTCCAACTACGACACTTTCAAGATGGCGGCACTAGGCCTTGGTCCAAAATATGCAGAAATATGGACATATATGACCCTTTCTAAGGGGAAAAAAAATAAGTTAAATTTTTTTTTCAGCTATTATGCACTAAATTAAATGTACTTATGGATATTATAATTACGTTCTACAAAATCTGCTAGGAAATAAAACAACCCAAAATTCTACACACCGGTTTAAATGCAGAATGCTTTTACTGACGGACTGCCTCATGCCAGAGTAATAACTGATGGAACAGCGACCTCTGGTGGCCTCTGTATAGATCACACGTCAGTACTTCTTAAAATGCAAAAACTTGAGGATCCACATCTGATCAGTCGGTCTATGCAACATTACCCGGTTAATAGACATGCGCTCATGGTGTAATGGTTAGACCCCCCCCACCCCCCACCCCCCAATAGAGTCTCAGTCCTCTTCACAGCAGACCCGGGTTAAAATCCAGCCTGGGTCGTTCTCTGCATGTCATTCCCCTCTATGGCACATTTTATCTCTGTCTCTACACACTGTCTAATAAAGCAAAAAAATAAAAAATAGTTATTGCTTGCTAAAAAACTATTAGCCGTTACTACAGCTAATAGAGGACCCAGTTGGAATCTTTGGGGCTATTCTCCACTTTCATAACGTTAAATTCATTCTAGTTAAATCTTAAGTCAGAAGATTATAAATAAACATACATACCTGTTGAAATCTCTTCTTTTTTATGGGGGAATTCTCTGGCCATGACCGTGGATTCCTCGAGCGATGGAGGCTTTCAAGTGTGTCACTTAACTTGCTCTGATGACCACCATCAATGTGTCCTGTTTACATCGGCTCGCAGATTAGCAGTTGTGTGTAGCCGAGTGGTTGTGTGTATTCATTTTAGCGTGTGTACAAGCTGTATAGGTTTAATTTGACTATTTTGAAACATCTGTTGCCATAGCCTACAGACTTGGACAGACAGAGAGATAGAAAAAAAAATTAACTATGAGTGTCACAAGCTGGGCCGCATCTATTTCGACGTAACGCAAGTGTGTAAACGGTAGATAACAGTATGATTTAATCTGTGGAGTGAGGTGACCTTGATGCAACTTATTACTTGTGCATATATTGTGACATTTGTATATCCTTTTGTCATAGGTAAAAGTGGGAAATGTTTAATGAAACAGAATAGAAAGGGGAGGACCTTATATGGCCATACAGTAGGAAAGAGTAGAGGGAGGGGGCTACCGGGGCTCCCCCGTGCAGCTGTGTCTTTTTCACTCCTCCCTCTCACAAGTCGCATTGGTTTTTCAAGTGACTATATAACATCAAGTTTTGAGCAGGACAGGGCTTTTTGGGGCCGCTTTTTGTAGACACTACTCTGTTCCAGCTCTCTCTGTCTCCCACCATGGAGGCAGAAGAAAAACTTTGTGAGTCCAAAATACTCTGAAAGATTTTGGACTTCGAAGTACTTAGAGGCAAAGTCTTTTAAAAACACATCTTTGAACCTCTTGACACTAAGAATGACTTGATCAAGAATTTTTAGAAATAGGAAAACGGACTGAGTTGCAGGAAAATAGACAGATACTTCTGTGGAACCTGTAGCCAATGGGATATGCCTTTCTTTAATAGGCGCGGCAAAGGTATCTGTCTAACCTCTTGTACGACACAAAGTTTTCGTAGCGCTTAAGATAATACTTACCGGCACTCATGCAAGTGTTGGGGTATTGTTTCACGAGCTACAACAAATTTAGAAACGAGAACCAAGTCAAAATAACTCTATTTGAATGAGTTATAGGCATACAACCTCTTTTCTTTTCCTTTCTGGTCCATTTTATGTATTCTACCTATACTCTCTTGTATTTTGTAAATAAAATCCCTTAAATGTTGTAAAGCCTCAGTTGTGAATTAGTTTATAACTGGAACAGAAGGACTTTAGGTATAGGGTTTTTTCTTCAAAGAGATGGTTTCGTCCCTGGGGAGGTAAGTACTTTGATTCCACACAACGGCACATTACTGATTTAAAACATACACAACCTCATACAACTAACCTCTCTGTAAGGAGAGAATATGTTGATACACCTAATCTTTAAAAATAAAAGAATAGGTTATAAATACCTTCCCAGATTAAACTAGATGTTTATATTCTGAAAATAGTATATCTGTTCTATTTTAGTAGAAGGGTGGTTTACAAACTAAGTTACGTACAACTTACAAACAATAACTTGCGAATTGAAATATTTATTCTAAAACATAGAGAAGTATTTTGAGAAGCAATACTAGAAAGGGTTAATAGTTTAGAGGAGGTCGGCCTCATCCTAGGATGAGGGGGCTCTGATAAAATAGACACTTTTCAACACAGTGGTATATATTGAATATTATACTTTCGATTAATGTAAAACTCAGGTGGTAAAGAGGGTAAATCTAGCGCTATTAAACAAAGAGGACGGGGTTCGCGTCTCTTGTAGGAACGGTGGTGAGCGGAGAGTCGTCTTTATGAAGGAATAATAGACAATTTAAGCATTGTGCTACAAGTTGGTTAATATGGGTTTGATAGGACATAACTAATAAACCTTTTGATACTAGCTTTTCATTTAGATTAGACCTTTTCAAGTCGAAATCGTAATAAATCTTGACATTTTGATATGAGAGAACTGTGAAATAGCGTTGGTTACATTTGGTACATTGTTTATAACATGTTTGTCTGTTTTCCTATTTTTCTTTTCATTAATAAAAAGGTCCATGCTTCCCAGTGTATTTCATATGATTATTAAAATATTACTAAGTAAAATCAAAGGCAAATCGAGTGGTCTCTAGATCATACAACTCCAGAAAAAGACCACTTCAAATGTTCAGTGTCTCTTGTTTTACTCTTTAGAGGCATATGTTTGAGTAAAATTAACATTTACATTTTCATAGTAAACTACTGACAACATTTGTACCAAATTCACAATACAAATATTGTCATTTAGAGCATTTTTCAATAAGTAATGTAGAGATAAAGATTTAAGAAAAATCCAGACTGGTCTCCTAATTTCTTCCGGGGCTGTATATACAGTATGTCAGTTTAACTTACATTTTCTTCTGCTCATTTAGTTGAGTTTAAATGAACGTTTACTCACCAGTTGATGTTACAACCGTTACCGAACAGCCAGACATGCTCCAGAAGACTCCACCCAGAACACATACCTAAAAAATAAAATATAAAATGAGAATACCGTTTAAAAACTTTAACTCAAGTTGCTGCAATCTTCCAGTTATTAATGTTAGCTTTCTTACGTTAACAGTTTAAAAAGGTGGAGTCAGTGATTCTGGAGAACGCTTTTTGTCAAAATTACTTAGTCAAAATCAGTGAATATCTCCTCACGATCCGCTACCTGTCTGTACTGTGTGTGCCCTGAAAAAAAATCTGCAGTTAAAACAAAGTCTAGGCTCTGTATACTAGTATGTAAACAAAGGTGGCCCACCATAGCTACCAACATGCCATTCACCAGAGCCTAGGCTGTGTATTAACACTGGATTTCTACAGTACAGACAGGCAGTGGATCATGAGGAGATATTCACTGATTTTGACAAAAAGTCATTTTGAAAAACAAGCGTTCTCCAGAATAGCTGACTAAACAGGAGTCACAGATATCCAGAAATCAAACCAGACAGTGAATGCATTATCCAGTAAATGAGTATGTATTAACTCGTGTACACTTTCTGGTAGGTAGGCAAAACTTGACATAACACCAAACAACACATGTCTATTAAAAGTAGCCTGTAATCTGTTGAACTACCGTTGACTTCTACTCATTCAGTTTATTTTTTTTAAGATATTTTTTTTTGGCATTTTCAAGCTTTATTAGACAGTACAGAGTTGAGGTGGGGAGACAGAGGGAGGGGGGGGGGGGGGGGGTGACATGCAGTAAAGGTCCACGAGACAGATTTGAACCCTCGACCAAGTGCTGCAACGTAGGCCGTAGCCAATATGGTGCGCGCTTTATCCACTCCGCCACCGGAGCGCCCCTTCATTCAGTTGATTTTAAATAAAAGTGTAACTGCACACTTACACTTGTTTTTTTTTTGTTTTTTTTAGATATAAGCTAAATTAAATCATACTATGTTATTAAGGAACACATAAATGCTGGTATGTGTTAAATATCGGCATTTTAAGACATTCTATGTGTTGGTAAATTATGTTAGGGCTTTACATAAGACTGACCGTTCTGTTAACTGTTGAACAAACGTTTTTTTTTCTGCTCATTTAGTTAATTTAAAATGATCGTTTTACTCACCAGTTGACGTTTCTACCGTTGGTATTAAACAGCCGGCGATGATCCAAAATAATCCACAGTCCACACACAGGAAACAAAGCTTAGGAAAAGATTAAAAAACAAAATTAAAATACTTTTCGAAAAAGTAAGCTAACTTTGCTGATATCATAGCTAGCTTATGTTAGCTTGAGAGGCAATGGAACGTTACAGACAGTTATAAACGCAATACGAAATATTCAATCAAAAGTTAAACTGTAATACAAAGGGGGGAAATACGTTAAGAGTGACTACGTATTTCCTGTGAAGTAGAGTACGCCATGTTTGTTGTTTGGTTTGTTTTTGTGTTCACTTTTCAGTTAAAAATCTCGTTTAAGTTTAAAATAATGATATGAATAATTAACTTACCGTCTGTGGATGGTGGACGCTGTTAAAGTCACTCTGCTAACGGTTGTCCTTCCACCAAAAAACGTTAATAATATTATATTTTTTAAAAAGATAGAATCTGATGTGGGATTGTTACCCTACTGTTGCCTACTTTAATATACAAATCGACCATATCAAGCCAGGTCTCTACGGCACTATATCTTGTAAGCACACACACACACTCACTCATTCACACTCTCACACACACACACACACACACACACACACACACACACACACACACACACACACACACACACACACACACACACACACACACACACTCACTCACTCACTCGTGGGAGAGGGGGGAATGAAGTACATAGTCCGAGGTTCCTTTCTTACACCAACTCAGTACAAAGTAAAACATCTAATGGGGAGACTTCTCTCGTTGACTGCACAGTTGACAGACACCTTGCAGAGTGAAGGAGTATGTGCACTTCTTCATGGCCGACATTAGATTACACATCAAACAGAGGGTGGCGCCACCTAGTGTAATAAAACTGGCTGTTACAAATTGGACCAAGAGTGAAAAACCATCTATTTATTATTTCTACTCTGGCTTTATACATTTGGATATAAAGTTGATTTTAGGGCTCATAGTCAACAAATCACTTACTCAATCAATCAATCAATCAATAACCTTTATTTTCACTGGAAAGACACTGAGTTTTCCCTCATTTACAGTGACGACGAGCATATGAACACAATAAACACAATCACAATGATGAGCCATGAATTAGGGTTGGATTATCAGTTGAATAGACAAACACATCTGCATATGTTTCAAACAACAACACAATGAAAAGATTTGTAAATAAAAAAAAACATTTAAAGGTGCAGTGTGTAATATGACATCATCAAGGAAGTTCTACAAAGCTCTAAAATGCAACGCTCCCTGGGTAACCCCAACCCTTTCGAATAATAACAGAAGCTACAGTGGCCTTCAAGGACAAGAACAATTCTAAATTTTAAACTATGCACCTGATGACATTCCAACTATGACACTTTCAAGATGGCGGCACTAGGCCTTGGTCCAAAATATGCAGAAATATGGACATATATGAGACCCTTTCTAAGGGAAAAAAAAATATTAAAACATTTTTTTTCAGCTATTATGCACTAAATTAAACGTACTTATGGATATTATAATTATTTTCTACAAAATATGCTAGGAAATAAAACCCAAAATTCTACACACTGCAGGTTTAAATGTAATGTAACATTATATATATCACATTTTTTGCATTCTTTTGATTATTGTTTAAATTATACTGTTGAGAATTATTATTTTTATTATTATTTAATATATACATTTTCATTTGCCTTTAGTTTAAACAATGTCATTTAGAATTTGTTTATTTTGTTTTGTCTTTTTTTCTTTTTGCTGTTAAATAAAAAAAAAATTCTTGATCAATTCAGTTAATTTGAAAATTATTATATTTATTATATCTATTTTCAGTCTTCAAAGGTCTTTTTTCTTGAACTGACGGTTAAGGGTTAAGAACAAGTACTGTGTGTGTGTGTGTGTGTGTGTGTGTGTGTCTTTTGTCCCTCCAAAACCATGACAACACAAACTGTAGTTTTATTTTGACTTATTCTGAGTAACTTTTCACAACAGCTGATCAGAAAGAGTTGGACACGGAAAGAAACCCTTTTACATATCGTGAAACAACAGTGAGTAAAATACAAACAGCTTTAGCTTCAGCTCCTAGCATAGTAATTAAAGGTGCTACAGGGAACTTTCACTTTCTGTTCATTCTTGCTCCAATGTTGGTATGTTTAAAAGCGGATGTGATTCTCGGTCTCGGTCTGGGTCTGGGTCTTGAGCTTGAGCTTGGGCTGGTCCTTGGGCTTGAGCTGGTCCTTGAGCTTGGGCTGGTCCTTGGGCTTGGGCTGGTCCTTGAGCTTGGGCTGGTCCTTGGGCTTGAGCTGGTCCTTGGGCTTGAGCTGGTCCTTGGGCTTGGGCTGGTCCTTGGGCTTGGGCTGGTCCTTGAGCTGGTCCGTGGGTTGGGATTTGGTCCTGTTCAACACATTATTATCAAGCCAAGGCAGCTTTAATGTATCGCACATTTCATACACAAAGAGCGGCTGTGGCAAAGCGAGTAGGGTGCTACGAGGAACTTTTAAAATATTTCTGAGACAGACTTATTTTTGCCTCTGATGATCATAAATTACATGTAACAGCAAACGAGACCATCAGTGTAAAGAATGCTGTTTTTATATAGTTTTTCTTAATGCCTTTGTCATGGGTATACGCTCACCCAGGAACAACAGCTGGCGTGGTAAAAACACAACCGCTTTTGTCCAAAGGGGGCGCTAGAATTAACACACACTGGAAGTTCCTCGTAGCACCTTTAAACATCAACTGATCTGTATTCCACGGGCCATGGTTTGGTCTTAAACAGAAGTAAACAGACAGAAAGATTCACCTTTTCATTCCGCAGCTTTTGCACCTGTAGAGAAGAGAAAGGGAAATTGTTGTCATATAATCTATTCACTGATTTACATTGTCTTTCTTTGTATTGATAGACAGACAGACAGACAGAAATATTCACCTCTAGCTCCAGTTTTTCAACATTCAGTCTTGTCAGCTGGAAAAGAGTTTCACACATTAAGTTTTGCACTTTTCAGAAAGTTTTAAATCCAACCACAACACCACGAGTGTCCCACCGAAAAATATATTTAAAGGCATTTTTTATTTTTACCTTGTCTTCTGGTGCTTCCAAACTTATCTGGATGGGGTCTTCTACAAGCAGGTTTTTAGCAGCATCAATGTCAAATAATTTCAGGTTTTCACCAATAATGTTGTTGTTGATCATTTCGGTTAACTGCTGTTTCAGCGCTGTCCTGTAAATCTCCTCCAGCACATTCTCCCCCTCTTTCAAAATCAGTTTGTTGTACAGAATACTTTGGCAACAATCTGATTTCTTTGCACAACATGTAATTGCACAAATACTCCGACCACACGTTGACAATATGGCTGACAAAGACAGAGCACACAGGAGAATAGAGATGCCAATGAGCTGAAAGACAAGCAGCAAGAGCTTGGTTGGTTGTGAAGTAATTGTCTATGGACATAAATCATACTTTTTTAAATATACAGTTTGAAAACCATTTCCCACTTTTCTGTAGGGGAAAACGGGGGAATGTGAGACATTGGGTAATGTGAGACACCCCCTATATCTAGGCAATAGAATACATTTTTGGTCATGTGAGAATTATGTTTTCAAGCCCCTCTCATTTCCCCTTGGCCATAAAAGAGAGGACCTCATGGTGATGTTGTAAGCATTTTTTTTTTACAAAGATTTATTTTTTGCATGTAAAAGTACATTTTCTTGCTTTCAATTTAATCAACTGTTGGGCCAAAGCAAGCTCACACAGCTGATGTAAAGTGAGACACAAGACAACTTTTTTTTTTAAAACAACCATATTTTCACTGCCCTTTGTCTGGAATGAATTCTGATAATGTCCATTGCTAAGAAACATCCTGAATTAATGAGAAATGTGTAAATTTGACTGATAAATAATTTAAGCTCGCTTAGAGGGGAGCAAATGTAAAAAGTGTCTCACTTTACCCCATTCTCCCCTACAGTGCATGGAAGGTATTCACAGCACTTCACTTTTTCCACATTCCGTTATGTATCTCAAAATTCTATATACTTATGTACATATCATATTTTAGTTTTTAAAAATTTTAATACATTTTCAAAAATCTCAAACAAACTTGTTTTAAGTTGTTTTAAAGGCCTACTTCACCGGTGGGAATATGAAGGTGTATTGAATTCTGAGATCCTATGTAGTATAAATGTGCAAAAAAAATTAAATTGGTTCATCCTAGCCTGAGAAAAGGCAGAAAGAGTGTTTTTTTAACCCTATATTAATCTTACTGTGACATCACAGTAAGATAAATATAGGGTTAAAAAAAAATGTACTTTGTAAATATTACTGTGATGTCACAGTAGGAGAAATCACAGTAATATTTACAAAGTAAGTTTTTTTTTAACCCTATATTTATCTTACTGTGATGTCACAGTAAGATTAATATAGGGTTAAAAAAAACACTCTTTCTGCCTTTTCTCAGGCTAGGATGAACCAATTTCATTTTTTTTTGCACATTTATACTACATAGGATCTCAGAATTCAATACACCTTCATATTCCCACCGGTGAAGTAGGCCTTTAAGTTGTCATTATAGGGTGTTATGTGTAGAATGTTTCCATATACACTGCATATTGATTGAATGAAATAAGAATTCTAGGATTTCATTATCTCAACAACAACAATAAATGTCATTGAGATTACAACTACTTCAGCCATGTTTAGTTTAGTTTAGTTTATTTATTTAGCACACATTAACAATTAATGGTGCAAGGAGGGAACGAAGCCCAATGGGCTTGTACAGAGTTCCACCCCTATCAATAATCACAATAAAATCATATTCAGGCTAACAAATAAACTCTAGAAATTAAGGAGCATGTAGAACAGGGAATAAACAGACCACAGTAAGATAGTGAAAAGCGAGAGAGACACTCACCCAGGATGTGTTTTTCAGCTCAGAGATGTCTTGTAGATCCTTAGCTGTCATGTTGGACTTGTCTTTACAGGCTAACTGTTTCTGTTGCTCTGTCCCATCATTCCAACAGCAAACATACCAGTCTCCGTCCATTAACACAGACACAACCCACAGGAGGCCTATGAACACTGCTTTGAGAATGTGACTGCAGAAAACGAAGAAAAATTTGCAGTTGCAGCAACACGTGTATCTTAAGGCTCGCTGAAAGTTCCGTGTTGACCAGAGTTGTAAAACAAACAAAACTGAAAACGGCAGATACATGTGTGCATTGCAGCTTCTTTGCAAATCTTGTTTACAGGTGCAGTCCATATCCTTGTCCAGAACAACATTGTAGGTAAAAATCAAGATGATCGCAATGTAGGTGCTGAGTCTTTCGAGAGCAAAGGTCGGCCAGAAGTTCATCATCTTTGGTGCCCGGGTGGCATCTGGTGAGAAACTGCTGTGTCCAACCTCAACATATACTTACAGGAAATCATAACTTCCTCTTGTTCATTTACAGTGCAGACGGAAAGTATTCACAGAAAGGATGCACAAAAGGTGAGACCACAAAGTATTGAGCAAAGGCTGTGAAAAAGTTGGGGTACAGAGAAAAAGAGGAGGGGTCCCAGGACGGAACCTTGAGGGACCCCAGTTGTGAGTGGACGAGGTTCAGACACTGATCCTCGCCAGGTTACCCAGCAGGTGCGGCCACAGAGGTGGGATGTGATCTTTTCATAGATTTAGGAGCTAGTTTTAGTGCTACAATGCTTTGTGAATTACACTTATCTTAAAAAGTTAGGAGTCGTAAATTTAGGAGTGAAACGCCCCTTATTTTTGAGAGTTACTCCTAAATCAGCACGTTAGGACCTACTCTTAGCCTTAAAATGTTTTGTGAATTCGGCCCCAGAACAACGTTGTAGGAGATGATCGCGATGAGTATTTTTTCATGAGCAAATGCCAGAGGTGAGAAACTGCTGCGTCTAACCTCAACACATACTTACAGGAAATCACAATTCCTGTTAGACATTGGCCAGAAGTTCTTCATCTTTGGTGCCCGGGTTGCATCTGGTGAGAACTGCTGTTTGTGACCTCAACATATACTTACAGGAAATCATAACTTCCTGTTATTCATTTACAGTGCAGACGCAAAGTGTTCACAGAACGGATTCACAAAGTTGAGACCACAAAGGGTTGAGCAAAGGCTGTGAACACATTACATTACATTTTATTTAGCTGACGATTTATCCAAAGCGACTTCCAGTAAGTTCATTCAACAATGAAGGTACAAACTCAGAACAACAAGAATCACTCAAGTACTATAGCTTCAGATAAACCAAACTACAAGGTGCAATGTGTGGTCTACTTTTTTTATTATTATTTTATTTTTTCAGTATCATCTTCCTAGTCAAAGTGCAGTCTGAAGAGATGTGTTTTAAGGCTGTGGCCGAAGATGTTTAAACTATCAGCTGATCTGATGTTAGTGGGGAGTTCGTTCCACCATTTTGGAGCCAAGACAGCAAACAGTCGTGATTTAGTCGGGTGACTGGGTGACCCTCGGAGTGAGGGAGCAGCCAGCAGGTTGGCAGATGCAGAGCAGAGTGGACGAGCTGGGCTGTAAGGTTTGACCTTGTCCTGGATGGAGGCCGGGCTTGATCTGTTCACTGCACGGTGCCATAGTACCAGTACCTTGAATCCAGTGTCACGCCCTTCAATCAATCAATCAATCAAACTTTATTGATAGAGCACTTTTCATACAAGTAAATGTAACCACGACACCCCCCGATATATTCATACACGCAAAAACAATCATTAGAAATAATACATAGAAGAGAAAAAATAAAAATACATAGAAAATAAAAGCAGACTACATATATAAATGAAATAGGCTGTGAAGCGGATGCGGGCAGCTCCTGGTAGTCAGTGAAGGGAGTGGAGGAGTGGTGGAGTGTGAGAAAACTTTGGTAAGTTGAGGACCAGTCGAGCGGCTGCATTCTGAATGAGCTGCAGCGGACGGATAGAACATGCAGGCACACCAACCAGAAGGGAGTTGCAGTAGTGTAGACACAGAGACAGACAGACAGACAGACAGACAGACAGACAGACAGACAGACAGACAGACAGACAGACAGACAGGCAGGCAGACAGGCAGGCAGAAGGGAGTTGCAGTAGTCTAGGCGTGAGATGACAAGTGCCTGGACTAGAACCTGCAACGGCTTCTGGGTTGGAAGGGGACGGATCCTCTTGATGTTGTACAGTGTGTATCTGCATGATCTGGTTGTTGCAGCAATGTTAGCAGTGAGGGAGAGTTGGTTATCGAGTGTCACGCCCAGGCTCTTAGCAGTCATGGCAGGGACTACCACAGAGTTGTCAATGGTGATAGTAAGGTCAAGGGTGGGAGTGCACTTACCTGGAAGGAAAAGCAGTTCGGTCTTGTCAATGTTGAGTTTCAAGTGGTGTGTGGACATATACTGAGAGATGTCAGTCACACAGGCAGAGATTCGTTCCGCTACTTGTGTTTCAGTCTTGGGAAAGGAGGGAATGAGTTGGGTATCATCTGCTTAGCTGTGGTAGGAAAAGCCATGTGAGTGAATAACAGAACCGACAGAGAGTTGGTGTACAGAGAAAAGAGGAGGGGTCCCAGGACGGAGCCTTGAGGGACCCCAGCTGTGAGTGGACGAGGTTCAGACACAGATCCTCGCCAGGTTACCCGGCAGGTGTTGAGTTGCAGAAACATGTGTATCTTAAGTTAAGTTAAGTTTTCTTTATTTGTCAGTTGTACAGGAGGCACAATTTGTCTTTTCTCATTTCCCCTCTCAAGTTACCACACTTCGGAGGGGGTCAGAGCGCAGGGTCAGCCGCAGTACAGCGCCCCTGGAGCAGTTTAAGGGTTAAGTGTCTTGCTCAAGGACACAATGGTAGAGATGGTGGGCACCGTAGACGCAATACCAGCCTCTGCTAGTTTTACAACTAACACCCTCCTGTCCGGTGCCGGGGATCGAACCAGCGACCTCATGGTTACTGGGAGGAGGAACCAGAGACCTCATGGTTACTGGGAGGAAGAACCAGAGACCTCATGGTTACTGGGAGGAACCAGCCACCTCATGGTTACTGGGAGGAGGAATCAGAGACCTCATGGTTACTGGGAGGAAGAACCAGAGACCTCATGGTTACTGGGAGGAGGAACCAGAGACCTCATGGTTACTGGGTGGAGGAACCAGAGACCTCATGGTTACTGGGAGGAGGAACCAGAGACCTCATGGTAACTGGGAGGAGGAACCAGAGACCTCATGGTTACTGGGAGGAACCAGCTACCTCATGGTTACTGGGAGGTCACTTTTCCTCTAGGCCATACTACCTCCCCCCTTAAGGCTCGCTGAAAGTTCCGTCTTGACCAGAGTTGTAAAACAAACATAACAGAAAATGGCAGAGTCATGTACCATAAGCAGTTATAATCTTGTTTACAGGTGCCTTTGTAGATAAAGATCAAGATGACCGCAATGTAGGTGCTGAGTTTTTCGAGAGCAAAGGACGGCCATAAGTTCTTCATCTTTGGTGCCCGGGTGGCATCTGGTGAGAAACTGCTGTGTGTGTGTGTGTGTGTGTGTGTGTGTGTGTGTGTGTGTGTGTGTGTGTGTGTGTGTGTGCGAGCGTGCATTTGTTTGCATCTGGTGAGAAATACTGTGTGTAACCTCAATACATTCTTACAGGAAATCATACTTCCTGTTAAACAGTGCAGACGCAAAGTGTTCACAGAACGGATTCACAAAGGTGAGACCACAAAGGGTTGAGCAGAGGCTGTGAACACATTACATTACATTTGATTTAGCTGACGATTTTATCCAAAGCGACTTCCAGTAAGTGCATTCAACAATGAAGGTACAAACTCGCAGTGTGTGCACTTCTTCATGGCCGACATTAGATTACACATCAAGCAGAGGGTGGCGCCATCTAGTGTTATAAAACTGACTGTTACAAATTGGACCAAGAGTGAAAAACCATCTATTTATTATTTCGACTCTGGCTTTATACATTTGGATATAAAGTTGATTTTAGGGCTCATAGTCAAGAACTCACTCACTCAATCAATCAATCAATAACCTTTATTTTCACTGGAAAGACACTGAGGTTTCGAAAAATAAAGTATTTAAAAAAAACAGTTTGAGCAGCTTCTACAGTTACTGTTGAATAAAAACATATTTTTGATCAATTCAGTTCATTTGAAAATGATTCATTTTTGCAAAGTACTTTTTTTCTTTACAATCTAGTAAAAATGAAATTTCATCAATATTATATTGTTTATTGTGTATCTATTGAGAGACAACTTTTACTTATTCTAAATAACTTTCCACAACAGCTGATCAGAAAGAGTTGGACACAGAAAGAAACCCTTTTACATATTGTGAAACAACAGTGAGTAAAATACAAACAGCTTTAGAGAGACAGACAGACAGACAGAGAGACAGACAGACAGACAGACAGACAGACAGACAGACAGACAGACAGACAGACAGACAGACAGACAGACAGACAGACAGAAAGACAGACAGACAGACAGACAGACAGACAGACAGACAGACAGACAGACAGACAGACAGAAATACTCACCTCTAAGCTCCAGTTTTTCAAGATTCAGTCTTCTCAGCCGGAAAAGAGTTTCACACATTAAGTCTTGCACTTTTCAGAAAGTTTTAAATGAGTCTCTCTCTCTCTCTCTCTCTCTCTCTCTCTCTCTCTCTCTCTCTCTCTCTCTCTCGACTTCAAACTGTCACATAAAGGTTCAAGCACCGAAAAATGTCTTCTTTTGTATAAAGAGTTTGTTTTTTCAGAGAGGGGAATGACATGCAGAGAACGACCCGGGATGGATTCTAACCCGGGTCTGTTGTGAAGAGGACTAAGACTCTATGGAGGGGGGTGCCCCGCCAAAAAATATCTTTTAAAATATTTCTGAAACAGTCTAATTTTTCCTCTGATGATCATAAATTACATGTAACAGCAGAAACGAGACCATCAGTGCAAGAATGCTGTTATATAGTTTTTGTTAATGCCTTTGTCATGTCTTGCTCACCCAGGAACAACAGCTGCATGGCGTTGTAAAAACACAACCGCTTTTGTCCAAAGAATTAACAAAAACTGAAAGTTCCTCGGAGCATCTTTAAACATCAACTGATCTGCATTCCACGGGCCATGGTTTGGTCTTAAACAGAAGTAAACAGACAGAAAGATTCACCTTTTCATTCCGCAGCTTTTGCACCTGTAGAGAAGAGAAAGGGAAATTGTTGTCATATAATCTATTCACTGATTTATATTGTCTTTCTTTGTATTGATAGACAGACAGACAGACAGACAGACAGACAGACAGACAGACAGACAGACAGACAGACAGACAGACAGAGAGACAGAAATACTCACCTGTAGGTCTAGTTTTTCAAGATTCAGTCTTATCAGCTGGAAAAGAGTTTCACACATTAAGTTTTGCACTTTTCAGAAAGTTTTAAATCCAACCACAACACCACGAGTGTCCCACCGAAAAATATATTTTTACCTTGTCTTCAGGTGCTTCCGGACATATCTGGATGGGGTCTTCTACCATCAGGATTTCAGTAGCATGAATGTCAACGTATTTCGAGTTTTCATCGCGAATCTTGACTGTGATCGTTTCGGTTAACTTCTGTTTCACCGCTGTCCTGTACATGTCCTTCAGCACATTCTCCCCCTCGTCCAAAATCAGCTTGTTGTACAGAATACTTTTGCAACAGTCTGATTTCTTTGCACAACAATTACTCCGACCAAACGTTGACAATATGGCCATCAGAGACAGGACACACAGGAGAATAGAGATGCCAATGAGCTGAAAGAGAAGCAGCAAAAGATGGTTGGTTGTGGACAGTATTGACAGCACTTCACTTTTTCAGACAGACATATAGACAGACAGACAGACAGACGGACAGACAGACAGACACACAGACAGACAGACAGGTACAGTGCATACAGGAAGTGTTCTCAGCGCTTCACTTTTTCCACATTTTGTTATGTTACAGCCTGATATTAAATGATGTTTTTCTCCTCAAAATTCTGTATAGCCTACTTATGTAGGGGAGACCGGGGTAAGTAGGCACACTTTTTACTCTACTGAGAATCACCTAAACATCTTTCAATAGTCATTCCTACGTTAAATTGAAGCTTAAGGTGTTGGCTTGAAATGTGTACCCCTCACTTTTTATAACTTATTGTAATAAAGAAGACATTTACCATCAAAGACATTCTAACACATTGTGACAACCAACCCCATCATGGGGTCGGTTGTCACACACTATGGGGTTGTTTGTCACAATGTTATCTTTATGGGAATAATCTTAAAAAGAAGGCAAGAAAGTAGAACTACATGTGAAAGTTTTATTTCATTGTCAAGTTGAAAAATAGGCCTTCATAACTGTATGCATCTTAACACAAAATGAGCAAGGAATTAACAAAAAGGAAATCCATATTGAGACCAACCTACTGTATGTAACAACATAAAGAACAAAACAAATAGGTCTAACAATAATAGCCTACTCAACTAGGCTACACACATTCACTATCTGAGTTACAGTGATGGCAAATGTAGGGTCTGCTCACTCTAACTAAGCAGAGATTGTGACCACTGGTTGCACATACAACACTTCTGCCTTACCTCCCCTGAACGGGTGCTGGAGAACGTTTCCATACAAACCAAACACAAACTATCCTCTTCATCTGATGAAGACTCCTCCTCCTGTCTCTTTCTCTTCTGTCTCTTCTTCCCCAGCTGGTGTAAAGTGCACTGGGGTGCAGTAGCCTAGTTTGGGATGCACTGGGTCGTTTTGATTTTGTTGCCCTTTTTCTCTTTTGCATGCTAGCTGCCTTTCCTGCTCAATTCTCTCCTTCTCTGGGGTGTCAGTGTAGCCTGGCTCCGCCCGCCTACCTACTTCCGCTCAATTTTCATTTCACTTCAGTAGTCAGTCTGGGGGTGAGGTGTGTTTCTGCTTGTCCAAATTGTTGGCGGTCCAGTCAGTGATCAGAGCGAGTGGCTGAGAACGATGACGTCGAAGTCGCGCTCCAGTTTCAGTTGAATGCTGTGTTTCTTTATACTCGGAACTCGGAAATTTCCAACTTGGTAGTTTCGAGTTCAGACCTGTCTGTGTTCCAGTGCATCTGCTCGGGAAAGTATGGACGCCTAAAACCTTTCTCATCCAAACAACTAAACGTTAGGCTCTAGCAAGTTACCGTTGCCAGGTACCGGTAGATCCATAGACTACAATATAGTGAAGTCGGAAATTTCCTATTTCCCTGTACAACTGAAACGCACCGCCAGTAGCCGGCTCGTGACATACGTCTGACCAAACGTGATGTGATTGGTTGGCTGATCCAGAGTGGCACTGGGCAGATCCAATAGTTTTAAACTTCAACAGACACCCGCCTCCAAGTGAGTGAACGTTTGCCAATTACAGCAGTTCCAGACCTTCTGTACAAATGAAATGAAGTACGATGGTCTGGTTGGACCAGGCTAAATGAAGTACGATGGTCTGGTTGGACCAAGCTAGTGTCAGTGAGGATACAGCTTGACATTTTGTTTTGTTATTGGGTTCCTTTCCTGGCTGCACCCTTTGGATAACATGTCACAACCAACCCCCCAAAGAATGTGACGACCAACCCCAACTGGAATTTATTGCTAGCATCAAGGCCAACAACCATCTGACAACTAATTAGCTTGCTAAAAACAATCTAAAGTATAGCTTACCCTTCACAATTTTAGGGTAACAAGTGTTTTGTTATAAACCCATTGTGTAAAAGCCTGGAAGAAAAATGCTGAGGAGCTAAAGATTTTCAATTTGACATGAAAAACACAAACAGTCCTCTCACCTCAAATTCAGCAGTCTAACTCCAAGGAAGACTATGTAGGTGACCTCTGATCCCAGTTATGTATATTTACATACCAACATTTAACAGACAGCGCCTTCTGGTTCCGAGATATAACGAATGTGACAACCTACCCTTGTGACAAATTACCCCGTTCTCCCCTACATATTATATTTTATATATATTTTTTTAATAAATATATTAAACAAATCCCAAAGTTAAGTTGTTATTGTGGGGTATTGTGTGTAGAATTTTGAGAGAAAGAGAGAGAGAGACACTCACCCAGGATTTGTTTTTCAGCACAGAGATGTCTTGTCGATCCTCAGCTGTGTATGTGGACTTGTCTTTACAGGCTAACTGTAGCTGTTGTTCTGTCCCATCATTCCAACAGCAAACATACCAGTCTCCATCAATTAACACGGACACAACCCACAGGAGGCCGATGAACACTGCTTTGAGAAACTGACTCGATAAAACAAAGAAAAATTTGCAGTCGCAGCAACACGTGTATCTTAAGGCTCGCTGAAAGTTCCGTCTTGACCAGAGTTGTAAAACAAACAAAACAGAAAATGGCAGATACATGTACGCTCGGCAGTTAACAACATCTTCTGTACAAGTGCAGTCCATTTCCTTGTCCAGAACAACGTTGTAGGTAAAAATCAAGATGATCGCAATGTAGGTGCTGAGTTTTTCGAGAGCAAAGATCGGCCAGAAGTTCTTCATCTTTGGTGTCCGGGTTGCATCTGGTGAGAACTGGTGTGTGTGTGTGTGTGTGTGTGTGTGAGCGGGCGAGCACTTGTTTGCATCTGTTGAGAACTGCTGCATGTAACAATACTTCCAGGAAATCATAACCTGTTTCCTGTTAAACAGAAGTAATACGTGTCACAAACGTACATGTTATAGAAGCATTACGTGTCATAAGATAAGAATGTTCCGTAACCATGACCTTGAGTTCAGCAAGACACGTGTTACAGATAAAGGTGAGGACCTTTGCACCTGAAGAGACTCATCATCCTCCTGAGCGGAGAATTACAACTATTAATATTACATTTTGTACATTCAGCAGGCAGGTCTTATGGAGGAATCCATGTTTTTGGAATGTCATCAGGTGCATTGTTTAAAATTTAGAATTGTTCTTGTCCTTGAAGGCCACTGTAGCTTCTGTTATTATTCTAAAGGGGTGGGGTTACCCAGGGAGCGTTGCATTCTAGAACTTTCTTGATGATGTCATGTTGCACGGTGCATGTAGTTGTCTCTTTTGTAACTGTTTTTAATGTTTTTTTTTTATGTCATTTTATATTGTCATGTTTGTGGTGCGTGGTGGGTGGGGTTCTAAATGTTTTGTACGTTTGTTAAAAAAGAAAAATGTCAATAAAAGTCGTTTATGGAAAAAAAAAGACACGTTTGTCATTATTGAGGAGGACTAGGAAAAACTAATTTTCCCCTCACAGGTCTAATTTGTAACAGTTTTGTAACAGTCAGTTTGTGTTCACAGCCTCTGCTCAACCCTAAGTGTAATGTCTTGTTCAGAACAACGTTGTAGGTAAACATCAAGATGATCACAATGTAGGTGGTGAGTATTTCTTTTTTTAGCAAAGGTCGGCCAGAGGTTTTTTTATATATTCAACAACAGATGTGTTTTTATCAATTCAACAATTTTCCTTTTCCGGAAATCAATAATTTGGTCAAAAGACGCATAAAAAAAAAATTACTTTCGTATGTGCCAAAGTAAGTAAAGGACTGCTTTGTTTAAATCGAGCAGGTTAACACAATAAGGTGGGATACATTGTGTGAGAGAGAGAGAGAGAGAGAGAGAGTGAGAGTGAAAGAAAGAGAGAGAGTGTGTGTGTGTGTGTGAGACCAATGTAATGAGAGATCTTTAGGGAAGAAAGTGGGCGAAACCACAACTGTTAGTATTCAGGTTAGTTTGACAGAAAAGAGAGACACTGGTTGGATTTTTATATTTTGTTTGTGTGATTTTTTTTTATTAAATGAGATTTTTAAGATATCAAAAGCAACACATTCAAAGCCATCACTTGTATATATCCAGCTCTGGAAAACATTCAGAGACCAGTCTGGATTGTTCTTCAATCTTCATCTCCACATTACTTCATGGAAATGCTCTTTAATGACAATATTTCTGGGGGGAATTTGGTAGAAATGCTGTCAGGAGTTTATAGAACAAAACCAAAATGTTCATTCTACTCAAACATATGCCTATAAATAGTAAAACGAGAGACACTGAACATTTGGAGTGGTCTCTTCATTTTTTTCCAGAGCTGTATATGTTTATTTTTTTTTTTTTATTAACTTTTGTGTATAAATTAACCTTCATAAAACTATAGAATTAAAACTACATTCACCACAGTACAAATAGATCAGTACATTTATGATTATTTTCCCCCAAATATCTTATTAAATGTCCTAATATTATTAAAGCTATGAATTCACAACAACCCAACCTAAAGTAAAAATAAAACCTGGATAAAAAGCTTGGAGAGATGTGGAGCTCTGTACAAATAAATACGTTCAGCGGAACATACAGTCACAGCAAAAAACAAGAATAAAAAAAGATAACATTGGTAACTAAACACTCTTCCTCAACTCTTCCAGTTCACACACGCACGCACTCACTCACTCACTCACTCACGCACGGACGCACTCACTCACTCACGCACGCACTCACTCACTCACTCACTCACTCACTCAACTTTTTTCTCTCAGACAATTTCACCAATAAAAAAAACAAACACAAAATATTTACACAATTAAAGTAAAAATAAAAAATATATTTTTTTTAATTCATCATTTGAAAACTAACATTTCTTCATTTTGCAGCTATAACTTAAAGGTGCAGTGTGTAATATGACATCATCAAGAAAGTTCTACAAAGTTCTAGAATGCAACACTCCCTGGGTAACCCCACCCCTTTAGAATAATAACAGAAGCTACAGTGGCCTTCAAGGACAAGAACAATTCTACATTTTAAACAATGTACCTGATGACATTCCAACTATGACACTTCCAAAATGGCGGTGACAAGGCCTTGGTCCAAAGTATGGAGAAATATGGACATATATGAGACCCTTTCTGTTATTATTCAAAAGGGGTGGGGTTACCCAGGGAGCGTTGCATTCTAGAACTTTGTAGAACTTTCTTGTTGATGTCATATTACACACTGCACCTTTAAGATATAAGTCATAAATGTAGATAGAGTACTGACATGATTTGGAACTGGAATGTACGTGAACTCAAATAATATTTTAGTGTTTTTCCCTTTTCACCCTGAGAATATTTTATTATCAACACATTACAAAAAGGGTAGTGTGTGTGTGTGTGTGTGCGTGTGTGTGTGTGTGTGTGTGTGTGTGTTAGTGTGTCTATCGTCTCTCTCTCTCTTTCTGTCTCTCTCTCTGTGCCTGTCTATCTCTCTCTCTCTCTGTCTGCCTCTCTCTCTCTGTCTCTCTCTCTCTCTCTCTCTCTCTCTCTGTCTCTCTCTCTGCCTGCCTGTCTGTCTGTCTCTCTCTCTCTCTGCCTCTCTGCCTGCCTGTCTGTCTCTCTCTCTCTGCCTCTCTGCCTGCCTGTCTGTCTGTCTACACTCCAGAGTTGTCTCTGATCCAGTCTCTGTACTGAGTGACTCTGGTGTAGACTCCTGGTTTGTTGCGTCGTCCACAGCCGTCGCCCCAGCTCACCACCCCAGCCTGGAACACCCGACCACTGGGTCCGCTCACCGACAGAGGGCCCCCCGAGTCTCCCTGGAGGAAGGCAGAATATATTCGTATTATTATAATTTTATTAAAACTTTTGTATTTTTTTTATTTTTTTTTTATCATTCTTTGGAAAATAATAGAGCAGAGAGGCAAATTATACATGATTTTTAATTAATTTTTAAACTATTTTAAACTATTTTTGTTTACATATTAAAGAGTACAGACAATAAAGAAATAGCATAGACAAAAGGGAAAGAAATACAATAATAATATTTACAATAAATAAATTCTAAAAAGTGCAAAAAGTAAGGCAAAACAAAGCCGTATATAAAATAGTATATAACTGAAATGTTCAATAAGAGAAACATTATTTACAATATGTGCAATATGCAGTAAACTAAGAAATTGAAAGTGTGCATTATGAGGTAAGACAGATGGACAGACAGACAGACAGACAAACGGACGGACACACAGACAGACACACACACACAGACACCTCCCCCCCCCTCACACACAAAATCCTAGCATGTGTATAAACGCTGTCTTACCTGGCATGCGTCCACCCCTCCCTTCAGGACTCCGGCACAGATCATCCTGGAGGTGATCCCATCAGCCATCAGACGCTCACACACCGTGCTGTTTATGACCCGGACCTCTGCCTTCTGAAGCACAGTCGCCGCAAAGCCTGGGACACAACAGGGGTACGTTAAAGGTACTCCGAGACACGCAGACACACACCCCCACTCCCTCCACACACACACACACACACACACACACAGGGCATTTCAACCCTAGCTTATGTTAAGTAAGGGATAAAGTATAGCGAACGGGTCACTTGCTAGAAATAAAGACCGACAAGCTGAACAGGAGGCTCTTGTTCAGCTTGAAGGTCTTTATTTCTAGCAAGTGACCCGTTCGCTATACTTTATCCCGCTTATTACATGGCTACTACAAAAAATAAAGCAATACATTTTAGCAACATGTTGTTTTTATGGTTTTAACAGCCAAAAACAGTCCGCTACACGGTCGGAACTCACTCAGTAGCAACGGTAACTATGTCAAGCTGCGGCCAACCTAGAAGAGTTTAACAAAAAACAACTCGTTTCCCTAGCAACCCTGAGACGTTGTCTAACAACTGGAATAGTCATTGCAAACCCACTAGGTTCTTATGTAATGAAAACGTAGTTTAATACACCAGTAAATAGGAGCAACCAAGGATACGACCTAGTAACGGGGGAATAGTCTGCTCGCCCCGCTAGACTGTCTGCTTCAGCTGACCGGAGGCTCCGGCTCAGCTGTTAGCTAGAGCTACTGTTTTGCTAACACAACTCAAGACTCGCACACTCTACAAATAATAATTGTAATCGGCCAATATGTTTAACAAGAGCTCCATCTAGCTAACAAGCATCATCCCCCAACATAAATAACACAATTCACGAAGAAAATGACTGCGGAACAGTTACATTGCGGGCTGCAGCCTGAAGTTACTGTCTAACTGTCATATGCGGCCAAAGTAGCCTACTCACGTCGTGTTGACTGGAGTCCTGTCGGACATTAACCATGACTCCTGTGTTCCCTGCTCTCCTGATACATGCAAAGTCATGTTGAAAAAGTATTCCATTGTTTTCTGAACGAGTAGTAGCCCTGTTTGTGGACGTCTATCCATCAAAACTGTGACGTAGGTCCTTAGCAACGGCCCTTGACAGCGGTCTGCTAGCTGGAAATAACAGACCTGTAGAATGCTGTGATTTACATAGGATTCTCAAAGTGCCATGTAATAAACGGTGTATAGCAAAGCCTGGGACACAACAGGGCTCAGTTAACTTTATTATGATACACAGTGTTGGAGCCATTACGCCACTCTTTTGTTTGTTTTATTTTGTGACCTGTAGTTCAGCGTTTTGACCACTGGGTGGAGCTTTGGG